>PVIJ01001520.1:21987-195453 GCA_004024925.1 Scalopus aquaticus | reverse complement strand
TATAAAAAAAAAATAAAAACTGCAAAAAAAAAAAAGAACTCTGGAAAAAGCAACAAAAAATAGAATTGATGAAATGGAAGGACGAATTAGTACTCTCGAAGATAGGGATACAGAAAGGACCAAAAAAGAGAAAAAAAAGAGAAGTACAAAGAAAAAAGAATGAAGAGGCAATTGAGAAATATCAGACACTATGAGGAAAAGAAATATGAATCATAGGAGTCCCAGAAGGTGAGGAGAGAGACCAAGGAACCAAAAAGCTATTCAAGTATTAAATCGAAGAGAACTTCCCAAACATAAAGGAGGATATGAAAATAGAGTTACAGGAAGCTAGAAGATCACCACATTATCATAACAAAAACAAAAATACACCAAGACATATAATAGTAAGACTTCCAAAGGTTCCAAAGGTACAAGGCAAAAATAATGAAAATGTTAAGGACGAAGAAACAGATAACCTACAAAGGAAAACCTATCAGGATGACATCAGACTTCTCTGAGGAAACAATATGGGATAAAAGAGAATGGTCAGACATATTTAACAAACTCCAAGCGAACAAATTCCAAGCAAGAATACGCTACCCTGCAAAGCTCTCCTTCCTCTATGAAGGAAAAATAAAAACCTTTTCAGACAAACAAAATCTCCAGAAATTCACCACTACTAAACTCCCACTCCAAAAACATACTACAAGAAACCCCAGAGTCAAAACCAACAGAAGAATGAATAGGTAGAACAGAAATAGGAAAGGAATAAAATCACAAAAGGCCAACAAAACAACTAACATGGATGTCAGCATATCAATATTAACTCTGAATGTAAATGGATTAAAGTCATCAATAAAAAGACACAGTGTAGCAGATTCGATTAAAAAACAGAATCCAACCTTTTGCTGCCTAGAGGAAACACATCTAACTACAAAAGATAAACAAAGATTGAAAGTAAAAGGTTGGAAAACAATTCTACAAGCAAACGGACCAAAAAAGAAGGCAGGAACAGCTATACTTATATCAGATAAAGTAGACTTCAAACTTAAAAAAAGTTAAAAGAGACATAGAGGGTCATTACATTTTGATTAAAGGAACAATTTATCAAGAAGACATAACACTCATAAACATATACACACCAAATGAAGGAGCATCAAAATATGTCAGACGACTATTAACATCTCTGAAAAAAGACATTAGAGGAAATACATACAGGTGGGAGACTTCAACACCCCACTCTCACAAATGGACAGATCAATGAGACAAAAAATAAACAAGGACACTAAAGCCCTAAATAAAGACTTAGATCTCATGGGTTTAACAGACATATACAGGACACTGCACCCCCAAAAATCAGAGTACACATTCTTAAGTGCGCACGGAACATTCTCCAGGATAGATCACATACTGGGACACAAGACAAACATCAACATATACCAAGGTCAAAATCATACTAGCTATCCTCTCTGACCATAAAAGCATCAAACTGGAAATAAACCACAAAAAGAAAACAAGGAACCCTCCTATCTCATGGAGATTGAAACCCACTCTATTGGAAGGTCATTGGATCAATGAGGTAATCAAAGGAGAAATTAAAAAGTATCTTGAGAGGAATGACAACAAGGACACAACCTTCCAGAATGTTTGGGACACAGCAAAAGCAGTTATAAGAGGAAAATACATAGCAATACAGGCTCACATCAAAAAACAGGAAGGATCTCTAAAAAACTACTTAATATCCCACCTCAATGAACAGGAAAAAGAACAACAAAAGAACCCAAAAGCCAGCAGAAGAAAGGAAATAATAAAAATCAAAGCAAAAATAAATGAAATAGAAATCAAATAAAACAAAAAGATCAACGAAACCAAAAGCTGGTTCTTTGAGGTTCTTTGAAAAAATAAACAAGATAGACAAACCTCTAGCCAGGCTCACAAAGAAAAAAATGGGAAAAAGCACAAATAAATAGAATCATAAATGAAAGAGGAGAAATTACAACAGACACAGCAGAAATCAAAAGAATAATCAGACACTACTATGAACAGTTATATGCAAACAAGTTAACAACCTAGAAGAGATGAACAAATTCCTAGAACTATATAGACATCCTAAGCAAGATCAAGAAGAAATAGAACACCTAAACAGACCAATTACAAGCAGTGAAATTGAAACAGTAATCAAAATCCTCCCCAAAAACAAAAGCCCAGGACCAGATGGTTTCACAAATGAATTCTACCAAACATTCAGAAATGAACTAGTGCCTGTCTTACACAAACTCTTTCAAAAAATTGAGAAGGAAGGAATACTACCAAATACGTTTTATGAAGCCAACATTACACTAATACCAAAACCTAACAAGGACAATACAAAAAAAGAAAACTACAGGCCAATATCGCTAATGAACACTGATGCAAAAATCCTCAATAGAATCTTAGCTAATAGAATCCAACAATGCATCAAAAAGATAATTCACCACGACCAAGTGGGATTTATTCCAGGAGCACAAGGATGGTCCAACATCAGAAAATCAATTAATGTAATCCAACACATCAACAAAAAGAAAAAGAAAAACCACATGTTCATATCAATAGATGCTGAGAAAGCATTCGATAAAGTCCAACACCCATTTATGATGAAAGTCCTCAAAATTCTAGGGATAGAAGGAACATACCTCAACATGATAAAGGCCATATATGACAAACCCACAGCCAATATCATCCTCAATGGTGAAAAGTTGAAAGCCTTTCCCCTGAAATCTGGAACAAGACAAGGATGTTCAATGTCACCACTGCTCTTCAATATAATACTGGAAGTCCTAGCCAGAGCAATAAGACAAGAGAAAGGCATACAAGGAATTCAGATAGGGAAAGAAGAAGTAAAGCTTTCACTATTTGCAGATGACATGATAATATATATAGAGAACCCTAAAAACTCCACAGAAAAACTAATCAAAATAATCAACCAATTTAGTAAAGTAGCGGGATACAAAATCAACACACAAAAATCAGTAGCCTTCCTATATGCAAACAATTAATCAAAAGAGGAGGAAATCAAGAAAACCACCCCTTTTACAATTGAACAAAAAAAATCAAATGCCTTAACAGAATAAACTTAACAAAAGAGGTGAAGGACCTATACAAAGAAAACTATAAAACATTATTAAAAGAAATAGAAGAAAACACAAAGAAATGGAAAGACATCCCCTGCTCACGGATCGGAAGAATTAACATCATCAAAATGGCCATACTACCCAAAGTAATTTACAGATTCAATGCTATTCCAATAAAAATCTCAATGACATACTTCAAAGAGATAGAACGAATACTGATGAAGTTCATTTGGAATCATAAAAAACCTCGAATAGCTAAAGCCCTCCTGATCAAAAGGGAGAATGTACTCTAAAGCCGTAATAATTAAGGCTACATGGTACTGGAACAAAAATAGACACACAGATCAATGGAATCGAATAGAGAACCCAGAAATCAACCCACATACATATGGACAATTCATCTTTGACAAGATGCAAAGAATATTCAGTGGAACAAGGACAGTTTGTCCAACAAATGGTGCTGGGAAAACTGGATGTTTACATGCAGAAAAATGAAACTAGACTACTACCTCACACCATGCACAAAAATCAATTCAAAATGGATAAGAGACTTGGACATAAGACCTGAAACCATAAAATATATAGAAGAAAACATAGGAAAAACAATACATGGCACTCCACTAATTGGGAGAAAATCTTTGCACACAATACAAATGATAAAGGACTGATAACAAAAATCTACAAGGAGCTCACACAACTCAACAAAAAGAAAGTCAACAATCCAATCAAAAAATGGGCAGAAGAGCTAAAAAGACACTTCTCCAAAGAAGAAAAGCAAATGGCCAACAGGTATATGAAAAAATGTTCAATATCACTTATAATCAAGGAAATGCAAATCAAAACCACAATGAGATACCACCTCACGCTATTGAGAATGGCACACATCAAAAAACCAGGCAACAATAAATGCTGGCAAGGGTGTGGAGAAAAAGGAACTCTTCTACACCGCTGGTGGGAATGAGAATTGGCCCAACCACTATGGAAAGCTGTATGGCGATTCCTCAAACTGCTAAAAATGGAGCTTCCACACGATCCAGCAATACCACTTTTGGGAATCTACCCAAAGGACACAAAAACACCAATCCAAAAATAGATGATTGGATCAAGAAGATGTGGTATATATGCAAAATGGAATACTATTCAGCATTCAAAAAAGGTAAACACATGCAATTCGCAGCAACATAGATGGAACTAGAAGGGATCATGCTCAGCAAAATAAGCCAGAAAGAAAGAGAAAAATATTGAATGGTTTCACTTTTAACAGGATTATAGGGGAGCCAAATAAGAGAGAGACATTCAGCGAGGGAGGGGGACAATAAGGGCTCAAAACAGGGGAGAGAAGAGCACAAGGGAATATGGTGATGGTTCACGGGTGAATCGGTGGTGGGTAACCTATGGAGAATACACAATAATATAAAAGATATAAATAATAAAAAATAATTTCCCCTTTTCATGAGGGTCCCTGCCACCATGGACCAGGTCCATCCTGCTTTAATATGACCTCACCTTAACTATTTATATCAACCATTACCTCTTTGCAAACATGGTCCCATCATGAGATACTGGGGTATGTCTTTGACATCTCAGTTTCCGGGATGTTAGTTCTCTCAACTTGCAGACACTCACCCGGTTGTGAGGCTCTGATGGGACGAGACAGTCAAACACAGTGCCCTGAGTGACTCTGGGAAGAGCTCATGAGAAGCTGGGAGGTGAGCGTACCTAGCGGCCTGGCTTCTGTAGGGGTGCCTATGGGAAGACCGCGTCTCAGCAGGCCTCAGACTGACCCCATGAAACCAGTCTGCTCCATGGAAACCCATATACCGCGCTAAGCAAACAATATAGATGCAAAAAAAAAAAGAAAAGAAAAAAAGAATGACTTTCCCTATCTAGGGAAATTATGTTTTGACAAAAGTAAAATAAAAAAAAAAATCAAATTTGGGCTGGGCAGCACAGTACCATACCGACCCTGAACCAAAATGGTTATTTAATAAAACGTCTGTGCGGCTGTGGAACAGTTCACTATTCTCACTGACGTGGTTAGTGCCTCTAAACACTACTGTTTTTTATTTACTAAACAAGGCCAAGCCATTGTGCCTACTGTCGGCTGCAGAGATGGGCCCTGCCGCAGGGCACCGCCTGCGTGTACCCTGAGCGCGAGGTGGCCCATGGCTCTCAGGCTTGGACATCATTCCTGGGCTTTGGACACATTTTTGAGCTTCTGTTTTCTTGAATACAGTTTTGTTTTTTTAAAAATAACTCAATGAATGACATGTTTTTCTTTTTTTTTAAGGTTTTATTTATTTCTGCATAGAAGAACTGAAGTGTAGGCCAGAGGTGCACAGGGTAAAAGGATTCACCAGAGACAGAGTGGGGAGCAGAACAGGCAGATTTTACTGAAATCCACTGCTGAGGGGAGCAGCAGGCGAGCCAGGAGAGGTCTGCTGTGCCATGTGGGTCAGCTCCCTGGCTAGAGATCACACTCATGCCATGGAGGTGACTGTGCTGACATTTAACCCCTAGGCCAGCAGGGAGTTACAGTTTTGATAGCACAGGGAACATTTCTAAATGAGCTCACAATGACAACTGTTAGGATGGTGATGAGAGGAAGTGAGAGAAGTGTAAGAAAGAAGAAACCACAGAGCTTGCCAGGGAGGCAGTCAGTGGATGGAAGGTGTCTGGGGGGCAGACCCGGTCAGCCTCATAATCCTCATCTCCATTTCTCTACCCACAGGGCTGGAAGTCCGGGTCAGTGAGTGCTTCCTCCCAGTCTGAGGAGGTGAAGTCACCCTTTGTGGCTTCCTCAACATAGATGTTCCTGACAGAGGAGTCTGTCAGGAAGACAGGCAGCACGATCTGAACTGTGCAAGTTCAGTTCTGGGTGATGTCAAGCCCAAGCTAGTCCATAAATGTATTGATGACTGAGCTCAATTACCTCATCTACAGCAAAGAAGGAAACAGTAGAGAGAAGACTTTAATTCTATAAAGACCCTTGCCAAATCAAAACATTCCAAAGACAAAGCCTTTGCTCAAAACACTGATACCAGAGAAAAATCTTTTGTCAGTTTTGAACTGTCAGATGTCTGAAATACCTTTTTACTAAGATTTTTGCATCTCTGGGCTCTTCCAGCGAAATTCCTTTTTCATTTTCTCCTTTTCCCTGTGGAGCACTTCTATCCTAATTCCTTTTTTCTTTTTTTAAAAGATTTATTTATGCATACAAGATGGGGTACAGGCCAGGGGTGTGGGACAGCGAGAGGGTTCACCAGATACAGAGTGGGGAGCAGAACAGGCAGACTGACGGAAACACACTGCTGAGGGGAGCAGCAGGCACGAGGCAGGAGAGGTCTGCCGCACTATGTGGGAATCTCCCCAGCAGGGCATTGAACTCACTTTGATGCTGTCAGCAGCTCCACAGCGCAGCACTTAACCGCTGAGCCACCAGGGAGGCCCCTCTTTCCTAGTTCCTGTCCAAACTACCTCTCACCTGAATTCTGCAATAGCCTCCTACCTGTCTTCTCCCTTCCAGAGCTTTCTGGGTGTCTTCTCTAGACTTAACCATCTAAAGGAGATTGCTCTGCCCATACTAGTTTCGATTTTATCACAGCAAGGTTGCATTTTGCCATTGGGACACCCTCCCCTGATTTTGCTTATTTCACTCCCACTACTTGGACATTACGTTCCACACAAGTCCAGCCCCAGACCGCCGACGAGCACGGCAATGCCCGTGCCCACGTCCTCCTGGAGCGTGAGCTGCAGCTGTGGGATCTGCCACCGTAGATTCATTTATTCTCCAACTGGCTCAGCTTTTATAGTCTTGTCTGCAGAGTTTCAGGGGCTAGACACGCTCTTTTCTCTTTCTTCTCTCTAGTTATACAGCAGGGTTCTCCATGAACACCTCCTACTTCTGAGTAACAGACAACTGCATTTCTTCTTACAGAGCCTGCAGAGTAAACCTCTCAGTTACTGACAGTAGAAATGGAAATGAAGAGTGAAGAAGTTAACAAGTGTGGTGCTCCTATAACTACTTGCCACATCTTGCTAAGAAAGACGATACAAAATACACAAATAAAAAATCAGAGAGGAAGTCTTCTTTGACTTTCGGCTTCCAAGAAAAATCTTCTCTTATTTCACCGGGCTAAGTAAGTAGCAGGATTCAGTCCTGTCACTGAAGTTTACCCAGAACACTGTGGCTGCTCAGGGGCGAGAGGTGGCGAGAGTGGGTGGGCGGCGAGACCATCCCGAGGCAGCAGTGGGAGTGAGTGGTCTTTAAATTTCAACTCAGAGGGCAGAACAAGAGTTTAGATGCTTTCAGAATGTGGGTTTTCCCCATGGGGGTTGTGAACCTGGGCTGATCTGACCAAGACAGCCTGAGCCTCTGTGTCAGAGGTGAGGCAATACCTGGGACACTCACACGCAGACTTATCAAGCCGGGTCTTCAGCTATCATGTGCATAAGCAGAGTTCCTTGGCTAATGTTGCTATGTGCTACGCTCGAGTTCCTGAACTAATAATGTTGGTATGAAATTTATCTTTTAAGATCCAACAGCATTTTATCTGCTACAAACCTTCTGAAAATCCAGCTTTAAGCTAAACCATTTCCTTCTAGTTCAGTGGCCTTCAGAAAATTATTTATCTACAATCCATCCACAATCCACTCACCCATCTAGTCTCAGGCAGTATTTGCCATGCTAACTGAAACTTTGGCCCAGCTTGAATAAGTTAAAAGAGAAAAAAGTAGAGAAACAAAACCAAGTAGCCAGTGGCTTAAAGTCCTAAGCTTCTGTGCAATCCAGGAGAAGGCAGCACCGCACGTCCCTTCATCTGAGGCCAAGGGGAGGCTGGAACAGCGGATGGCGACCCTGCTGAAGAGAACAGATGTGTGGCAGGGGGCACGCCTCGCTGTCCCTGAGCGGCCCAGACTGCAATGGCTCTCTGTTGCTGAGCCAGAGCAACAGCTGGGACTCCTTGATATCTGAGATATCAAGGACCTGGTTACACTTAGTTTAGGTTTCCAAGCAGGGGTGGAAGAGCGAGACGGGAGGTTCTGTAACAGTGAGTGACGTAACCTTTCTCTGCATGTGAACATCAGGTTGGGACTAAATGTGCCCCACCACCTAGGCCAAACAGGTTTCCCAAAGTCCTCGGCTGGGCGCCGGGGCTACATGAAACCAGGTGGAAACCTGGCTCTTCTGCTTCTTTTTCTCCTCCCACACTAACTTTTTATCCAAACAAGCTCGACTCCTTAAAATTTCTTTCTCCTCATGGTCCCCCAGGCCATTTTTAAAAACCTTTCCAGAGGATCCTCATGTCCAAGGGAGACTCAAATCTACCGATCCATCCAAGGTGGGAATCAAGTCCAAGTTTATGGAGGACACCCACCAGGACACAGGCAGGCTCCTTCTTCCACCAGCGCAGCTGCTACTCACCAGCTGCCTCAGGTCATGTCATGTAATTCTTCAATTCTTTTTAATTCTTTTTTTCTTTTTTTTACATTTTCTTTTTTATTATTATTATTTATGCAGTTACCCTCTTCTTTTCCTTCCCCAATGTTCCTATGTCTTAATCCCCCAATTAAAGGTGCAAGCAATGAGACTGGAATTTTACTGTGCCTGCCATTTAGTTAGGGCTCCATAAACAGTTTTGATTGTCTGAAAGGGGTCAAAAACCTTGAAGGAAGCCAAAGCACACTCCGTGCACAACAGCCAAAGGCAGCTCTGTGGGGGCACAGCCTGCAGGGATGGGGGTGCAGGAGCCAAGGCTGGGGAAAGCTGGTGCAGTTGCTTAATCTTAGTGCTAATGAGTTGAGAATCTGTGTTAAGCAAACTTGACTGTCACTTTGGAAACTCTTAATTGCTCTGAGTAGCAAGCACATGTGTTCTTCTATGCATATGGCAACAAGTAAAAGTTCACATATGATAGAAAAGACACAGCCGTGATGAAAGCTAGTACTGGGTCCAATTCTGCACAAGGGTGAGGGTTCTGGACCCTGTGATGATTCTCCCCCAGGTCTGGAGAAATGTACCAGGAAGCAGAAGGTGCAGGATTTAGCAAGTGAGGACACACTTGTGTGGAACAATCTTCCCAGGGACCTGGGTATTGGAGAGTTGCTTCAAGGGAAGCCATGGAAGAAACTACATCCTGTTATCTCTGCTTCCGGGAGCCGCTGTCCTTAAAACACAGTCCCTGGGCTCTAAGCAAAGCGAGGGGATTGACTTGTTTTAAAATAAGCTTTCCATAACAGCTTTTCAGTAGCCACACGTCAGAAAAATAAAAGATAGATTTCTTTTTAAAGATAAGTGAAAATAGGAATGACACTGTGGGCCCTGCCTACCTGCTTGAAGCTCTCATTAGGCATCTGCTCTGATTTCCTCAGCCTGATACCTGAGAACTGCAAGGCTCTGAGACTCTTTCAGGCCTAAGAATGCCTTGTGTTCGCCCTGCTATGCAGACCCTTTGAAGTTGGCTTCTTCCAGTATTGTACTCATATTGAAAGCATCAGTGGAGGCTTTTCCCCCCCAAATTTAGAGGTCTTTTCTTCAGACCATGCCCTTAGCTTTCGGTATCACTTGGTTGTCTTCTCACTGTATGTTCACCCAAATAGCAAGAGCTGAAAATATGGCACACAGCTACATTTCACTTATTTCCCCCTCATTTAGTCATTCAACAAACATGCAAATTTTGTGCATTCAGATCAGTGTTACAGGTAGGGTAAGAGAGCAGAGTTTTTTATAACAATACACTGAAAATTACTAGGACTGGTCTTTCCGGAGACCAAAGGAAATAGCATTTTATTCCTGTTTAACAAATCTCTCTCCACAACCTCTGAAAATCTCTGCAATGATTCATGTCTGGTAGAGTACCAATGAGCAACATTTCCTGAGTGCAGCAACTTTTATGACCACACCCGATCACAGGTATAAAAGTGATTTTTATAGACTGAAAGACTAAATACTTCCAAATGGTAGGTTTCACAATAATCCAATTGACAATCTTAAATTTCTCCATGAAAGCAATAACATTAACAGATACTTGTAATTATTCCCAAACTATATAGGAATCATCAGTATCACTCTGTTAAAAAAAAAAAAAGACATGAGAGCCTGTGGCAGCTTTCTCACCCCCGGGCGTTTGCACAGGCTGCTTTCTCAGTGGAGAATGAACTTAACAAAGTTAGTTCTGTTTTAGCCCACAGATTAAATGCCTCTTCCCCAGAGAAGTCTCCTATCAATGCACCTTTATTTTATCCTCTCTTAGATTCATGCTTATTTGCTTAATAAACTCAAAATAATCTGAAATTGTTTCATCTTATATGTCCTGTTGCCAGTCATCTCACTAGATTATCAGTTTCCTGAGGGCAGGGGACCATGTCTTCCTTGCCTTGCCCTGGCTTAGAGGAGATACTTAGAATAAACTGGACGAAAAAGCAACTATCTGCATTTCTACGGAGAACAAATTTCTTTTTTCTTTTTTTTTAACTTTTTTTTTTTTAAAGATTTATTTATACAAGCTGGGGTACAGGCCAGAGGCGTGGGGCGGCGAGAGGGCTCACCAGAGACAGAGCAGGGAGCAGAACAGGCAGATCAGAAGTACACTGCTGAGGGGAGCAGCGGGCGAGGCAGGAGAGATCTGCTGCACCATGTGGGATTCTCCCCAGCTGGGCGTCGAACTCGCATCGCTCGTTGCCGACAGCCCCACAGCGCAGCGCTCAATCACCGTGCCACCAGGGAGGCCCAGAGAACAAATTTCTTTTTTATGCAGGTATGTTTCTCATTTGCCTGCTATGTCCAAAAAACAAATTGCTATGAGCTGTCTGTGCCATTTGCCAAGGGCTTACAAAATCTTATCACCTTGGATCTTATAAAAAGTCTCTGTTTACCTCTGACATGTTTTTTATCTCACTCCAAGTCTTCCTAGTAGGTAAGGTGCCAGTAGTGAGCCAGGCACCACCCATTGACAGGTTTCCTGCAGGATGGGTGTCACTTCCCCTCAGGTAAAACAAGACTGTGGGAGCGGAGCCAGCCTCAGTGACCTCCAGGTGGGGGCCGATACAGCTGATTCCATTGCCGTGACCAGGACGCTTGGGACCAAGCGGAAGTATGCAGACCCCCCCCACCAACTAAGATTCACCCAAGGAGCTTCTCTTTGGGGTGAGCCTCCCCAGGGAATCTAAGCACTAAGGAAACCTTGTGAAAGAAGGCAGAGGGGTATCAGGAATCACTTTCCTGACAGAATGACAAAGCATGCTCATGATGCTGAGGTGGGAGTCCCATTTGCAGTCCCATTTCCATCTTCGTTGTGGCTTAAGGGGGACATTCCTGGCTTGTTAAAATGCCACACAAACCAAAATCACCACTTTAAGTCCAAAATGTGTGCACAATTTGATAAAGGGCTTCTCTTCTCTGTATGATGCTAACCACCAAGCAGCAGTTTTCTTCATTTTTGACATAAACTACAAAACCACACATACTATCTTGTCTCCATGAATTCCCAAGGCCTAATGTATAATTTAACCAAAACAGTGTCCATATTCTGGGAAAAGGTGACTGAGCCTCATTTCTTTTACTACTCTCACATGCACCATGAAAATCCACTGAGAATGGCGCCGGGGTCACTATTTTGCTGGAAGATCACTGAGAGCTCAGTGATGGTGAGTTCTTAAAAAACTGCAAACACTGCCAACATGTTCATCAGTTAAATAAATGTTCATTTGAGAAAACAACAAGTTCCTTGAAGGATCTAAATGGTTCTATCATTATCTTCTGAGTATAACCCAAATGTCCATACTTATTTCACTTGCAGAAAAAGAAATGTAACCTTACGGTGATCTGGGGGAGGTATCAAATAATAAGCTCCGGGTCAGAAAGGAGTTTGATTTTGATCCCACCACTTGCTCTCTCAACTTTATTTTCCTCATTTGCAAAATGATGCCAAGATAATATGAGTGGAATAAGACAGTGAACATAAATACTTGGAGCTGGTTGGAAGTGTAAAAAGGTGATCCCCAGGGAAAGGGTTGGTTTCAGCTTCCACCCTCCCAGCCGCCAGAGGACCAGGCCTTTGAGTTCCAAAGTGTGGGCCTTTTCCGAGGGTACTTGAGAAACATATCTGCATAAAAAAGAAATTTGTTCTCCATAGAAATGCAGATAGTTGCTTTTTCGTCTAGTTTGTTCTAAGTATCTCCTCTAAGCCAGGGCAAGGCAAGGAAGACATGGTCCCCTGCCCTCAGGAAACTGATATTCTAGTGAGATGACTGGCAACAGGACATATAAGATGAAACAATTTCAGATTGTTTTGAGTTTATTAAGCAAATAAGACATGAATCTAAGAGAGGATAAAATAAAGGTGCATTGATAGGAGACTTCTCTGGGGAAGTGGCATTTAATCTGTGGGCTAAAACAGAACTAGCTTTGTTAAGTTCATTCTCCACTGAGAAAGCAGCCTGTGCAAAGGCCCTGGGGTGAGAAAGCTTAAAGGATGCCCTACCAAACTGCAGATCTAAGGCATACAGTAGGGGAGGGAAGAGCATCAAGAACTATGGTGACGGTTCACAGGTGATGAGGTGGTGGGAAATTTATGGGGATTTATTCATTCACAGCGCAAAAATGAGTAACAAAGTAAGAAAAATAAATTAAAAAATCAAGGGTGCCCTATGAAAATATGAGGGCTACATTAAATTAGGACATGTGGGTGCCCATCAGAAGAACGCCCTGCCAGGTTTGGAAGGTGACTGCAATCAAGCAGCAGAGAGCCCTGAGTGCTGGCAGCTGGTGGGCATCCAGGTCACAGAGGTGAGTGGACATGGGGACAGGGCAGCCAAGCAGCCACGCTGAATGCAGACGTGGCGTTCTTGATCCTTGGAAGAACAACCGCCAATAAGTACTGGCAGCAATAGAGTCAGAGATTCCCTCAGGGAAAGGCCTGAACCAGCTGGTAGGTGGGACCCACGCTGGCACCCTGGCATGCAGTCGTCCTGCAGGAGAGACAGCGACATTGGGCCAGCCTGTGCTTACTGTGGTCACCTGGGCACCACAAGGAAGCAGAAAAGATGGCAGCATACCCATCTGGACAGCTGGCTGAGGTTTCCTCGGCCCCAGGAATACAAGGTGCAGCCCATGATGCCCAGCAGTGGGAGAGGAAATTCTCCTCACAGGAAGAGTTCAGAGAATCCAATGGCAATTAAATTTGGAGGGAGGAGATTAAAACACGAAGAGAGAAGGGATTGTCCCCCTAAGCTATCTTGTTTCTGATGATGAGGAGGACTGGGGAGGAGGCTGGTGCCCCGCACCACCTCACTGCTTGCCCTTTCCCTACAAGGTCTCAGGGGACAGGGCTTCACCTACAAGGGCTGAAGCAAGAAACTGTCGCTGTGGTTTTAAACTTTGTGTCAGAATTCCCAAGGGCCTGTGGGGCAAGAGGCACCTTCTGTATCAGAGTTGAGCTGAATCCTTGAGCAACCTGCTGGTACCTGGGAATTAATTGCTTGTTGGTGTGGGAAGCATCCAATCAGGATGGAAGTGGGTCCAGCAACCCTAGACAGGAAGTGAATTTGGTTTTCAGTCCATTTTAACAATTTAAATTTAAATTGGAATATCCACACATGGCTATTGGCTCTTCTACCGGCCAGTGCAATTCTGATGAAATAATGGCTCAAATTTGATCTAGGTAGAGCAAGGTCAGCTTTCACAATGAAGAGGAACACTGCTGTCATCCATGTACCCGAGACTCACAAATCAACTTATCAAAGGTCACATCATGATGGACGCTGCGAGCAGCTCTCTCCTGAAGAGCGCACTCCTCAACCTCTATTCCCAGAGTACGCCAAGAAGGAGGAAGCAGAAGTCTCACTTGAATAAAGACGCCAGATAGTTTGGTCCACTGTCTAAACCAGGCTGACTAGATTCTCCTTGTCTACGAAGATGCTAGTGAGCATGAGGGAGGCGTGCCTTTCTGGGCAGGAGGCGTCTGTCTAGGGGGAAAGGGTGTCTGCGAGTCTTGGGATCAAAACAGATGTTTTTTGCTGCCCTGAAGTGAACCAGTGCACTGGGTTAGGTGATGGTGGTTGTGAATGGTGACTAGAATGAGAAACAAAGAGATTAAAACAGATGAAGATCCAAAATGGAGGAGTGAAAGTTCTCAAAGCAGAAGGGGAAAGTGCAGGCAGGAAGGTCATGTGTGGGGTTTCCCTGTGACCTCGGCGGAGGGCGGGAGGCCAGGGGCTGGGGCTGAAGCATCAACAGGAGAGACTTTCAACATTTTGGAAGAGACAAGTGTAGAATGGAGCATCCCTCAAACTGTCTCCCTAGAAAAGGGTCAGCCCGCATCTACCTACCGCCTGAGTCAGTGCTGGTAGTGACCGTGCTCTCTGCCCTCTTCCTCTCTGCCACACCAATTGGTTCCCATCTGCCCTCCTTCGCAGCTGGTCCTGCTGGCCACTGACTGATGGGGAGGCTGTGCCCTGCTCAGGGGGCACCATTCACTCTGGACTCCAGAGGTGGGCTGAGGACGGCTCTCTGGCTGTTTTTAACTTTTTTGTATTATTTCTGAGAAATGTTGGTTCACAACATCACAACTGTTTTAGGGGTACAGTTTCACACCTCCTCAGATGTATGTTACCATGTCACGCCCCTCAGCAGAGCCCCCAGGCTGTGTGGTCCCTTTGCTCCCCGCCCTGCCCGCTCTTCTGGCAGCCTTAACTCTGCAGTCCAATTTCTAGGGCTTGTTTTGGTTTCGTTTTGTTGGTTATTTGTTTTACTTCTCTATTATAAGAAAAGTTACAAGTTTTGTTTCTCGGTTATAAGAAAAGATGAAGTCTTGCCATTTTCAACAAACGGATGGACCTGGAGGGGCTTACGCAACTGAGACTAAGTCAGGAGGAGAAAGCTATGAATACCCTTTGCCGCACATCTGGCTTATCGCTTCTAATGCAGATAAGGCACCCTGTGGCCTAGAAGTCTCCCAAGGTTAACGCCAGGAAAGCAGTACGTGGCTTGGGTGCCATCCTAGGTCCATTATCCCTCGTTTTCATTTTTTCTTTTCTTTTATTTCACTGTATTTTCTTACGTTGTTGTTCATTTTTGTAAAAGATTTCTCCCCTCAGGTGTAGTCCCTCTAAATCTCCCACTACCACATTGCCTATGAACTGCCATCAGAGTCCCTTGTGCTCTTCCCTCCCATTTTGACCCTTATCCCTTCCCCACCCTGCTGTATGTTTCATATTATAATTTTCCTGCTATTTTTGTCTCCCCTCCCTTTCTCCTCACCTCTTTGTTTGGTTTACCTATATTCGTCCTATAAGTAAAACCATCTGATAATTTTCTTTTTCCTTCTGACTTATTTCACTGAGCATGATCCCTTCTAGCTTCATCCATGTTGTTGCGAATGGCATGAGTTTATCTTTTTTTGATTGCTGAGTAGTATTCCTTTGTGTATATACACCACATCTTCTTGATCCAGTCATCTGGTTTTGGGCATTTAGGTTGTTTCCATAACTCAGCTATTGTAAATAGTGCTGCAATAGATATAGGAGTGCAGGTTTCCTTTCAAATTAATGGTTTTGTGTCCTCTGGGTAGATTCCTAGGAGTGGAATTGCTGGGTCACGTGGTAGATCCATTTTTAATAATTTGAGAGACGTCCACACAGCTTTCCATAATGGTTGGACCAATCCATCCCCCTTCATTTTTAATCTAGTTATTGATGACCTCACTCACATATCTGCCTTCAGTCACCACTTATCTGCCACCTCTTAAATCATTGCATTATACCAAGCCCAGCTTTTTCTCCAGAGCCTGAGAGTCATGGATAACTTGAAGTTCTATGAAGACGCTCAGTGGCACTGCCAACACAACATATTAAAAAGATGATTGATCCCCAATCCTAATTAACACTACCACTATCCACCTGGCACCTCAAATCAGAATGTGAGAATTCTCTCCATCTCACTTTCCAAGTAAGAGCCATCTAGAAATCCGGAGCTTCTACCCCAGTCTCTCTCTTGCTTGTATCCCTGCTGCATTCTTTCAGCAGCTGCCTGGACCTCTAAACACCCCTGATATGGCCTACTGACTTTTCTGGCAACCTGAGGCATTCTGCTTCCATCTGGCCTACAGCAGGATCTTTCCAAAATATAGTTATTATGTCATATATTATCATATCACACTCTTGCTAAAGGGTCTTCAAGTTTCTGTCTCATTGATGTGATTTTATGACGAAGTTCAAATTCACAGCTGTGGTATGGAATTGGAATAGGCGAGCTGGTCCTGCAGACTTTTTCCTTTTTCGACTTCTACCACTTCTCCTAACACATGCCAATACTTTAGTAAAAGGCATTATGTTTGACTTTCTTAACAGGCCCAGCTGAACTCCTCAGACTGGGTCAAAGGTCCTTTCTAAAAACTCCATTGGTATTTACCTAGGGACACTGCAAGAGTTCCCAAATCTATCTTTCCCTTTAGACTTTCACCTGGAATTCAGGAATATGTCTGGCATTGCTTAGTACCTGCATCTCAGAATAAGTGGTGGACAAGTACAAGATGGATGCAAAAGTCAAAGGGAAAGAAAAGGAAGGATATTATTGAACCACAGATGCCTCTGGAAGATCACAGAAAGTGGAGTGAGGAGGTGGTACAGAAAGGAAAAGGGTGCTTGTCATACAGAAAGTATCTTCAGGTCACTTTTTCTGCCTTTGCAAGTAGAAATGCATAATTGATCACAATTTTGTTTCAGAGAGACCTAAATCTATAAAAGGGCAAAATTTACCTCAAAGTATGGATACTCTAGCAGAAAGAGAAACTCTTCATGTATGTTTTTCTTTTTTCTTTTTTTTAAATCTTTATTGTGAAAGTACATAGCTGTTCAGCTATAAAGAGCCAGCAAAGTCACATCTATTTTAAGTACAAATAATGTTGCTATTAAGCTGTATACATCATCTTCTACATGTACAAACCAAGGAGATGCGTTCTTGGCTCATAAAAGTGGTCTTGCATTTAAGTCTCAGATTTGGTTCTGCATTAAGTTCAACTATAGGGGTGGAGTGTGGGGAACATTTGCTTGTTCGGTTGCTAACATCTACAGAGCCCACATATTTTCTTAAATGAACACTCAAAGAGGGCTGAAGGAGACAGCTCTCCATACCACTACTTTGAGATGTAACTAGACCATAAGGCTGGACATTGCAATTCATAATTTCAAATACAGACATTTGGAAATGCTATTAAGAAAAAATTAGTTTTAAAAGTTGACTGAGTCCCTGTTTTGTTTCATTTCTATCTTCTGCAGCATCAGACATTCAGGAATTGCTTAATAAATACTCAGACAAAGCACTTAAACTTTCCAAGCCTCAGCTTACACACAAATGAAATGGACTAACCCCTGAACCATAAAGTAGTGGAAAGAGTGTCTTATGCTATACCGGGACATGGTAGCCATTCATTCAATCAAAGGTTGCTATTCTTTTCTAATCTTGCAAGACCAGCGGAGGGGCCTTTTTAATCTACAGCATAAACATAGAAATATAAGACTCTGCAATTTATATTTCAGTTCCAAAAATGATGTCTTACTTGAATAACAAAACACAACAAAGACAAGTTCAGAGACAAACTAGAAACTCTAAATGAATATAGCCAGCCAATAACAAGAAATTGCTCCAATAGGGACTAAGTACTTCACAAAACAAATTCTTGCCCTTTGGAATGACTTTCATCTGCCACTTAGTGTCAGGTGAGTGTTAAGTAACACAATGCATATCACAAATCAAATGAAAACATTGGTGCCTGAATTTTCTCTGCACCAAGGATTTTCAATAATTCTCCCACAGATCTATGATCCCAAACAGAGGCAGAACCACTGACCTGGACAGCTGCAGGCACCAAACCTACTTTGCTCTTAGAAGCATACTGAAAAACAAACAGCTTTAAAAGAGACCCATGATGAGAAGAGCTTTCTCCAAATCTTTCTTGGCTTTGCAGATGTTTATCAAGTGTCTTCTGAGTCTTTTCTATTTCACTTTGAGTATACTCTTTTGTTCTTTCCTCAGTGGAGATATGGTGCAAGGTCAGCCATTCAGAGCTGATTTCAACTCTTTTACTTCACTCTTTAAGCGTTACATAGTTTACTTACACGAAATTTTTCTGCCGTTACCAACATTTCACAATACACAGAATTTTCTTTTGAAATGACGACATGGAAGAACAGGATCAGTGTTCTGAAATAATGTACAAGATGAAGTTTTATAAGGCGGCAGGGGGAAAATGACCAACTGACAGTGATTGTAGATGGTGCGTAGTACATTTTCCTTAGGACACTAGGAATTAAAATGGTTTAACTACATCCACAACAGGTGAGATTTACGAAACTGAAGAAATCACTGAAAAAGATATGTTGATTCTTGGTTAAAAAGCAAGAACTGTCAGAAAGCTTGTTGAGTTCTTTAATGTCAAAGAATGTTTTAAGAAAAAAAATCTTACAAGCATAAAAATAAGGATTTATAGGCCTCTCCCACTTGTGAGAGACATAAAAGTCTAAAGCAGTTGTGAAGACATAAAAGTTGTGAAGACATAAAAGTTGTGAAGACATAAAAGTCTAAAGGCCGACAGGATTTCCATTATTGGGACTGGCCTCCACTAGAGTTTACTGCCTCGTATCCTTGGCAGGAACATTTCAAGAGGATTCACTGCAAGTGCACAAATTCCATTTTCACTGACAGTCTTTTCTCTAGAAATCTGAGGCCCCAGTGTTATGTAATAGCTTAATTACATCATTTGCTATTTGGCAATAGGCCTATCTCTTCCTTTGCCATACATCTGTTGAAACTTTAAGCAAGCTCAGGCCCTTTATCACCAGCAGTAAATTCAAACCACGCGCTGAAACCCCCATTCTGGCCTTAACTACCATGAAACTCAGAGCCAGGCTCCTCTTCCCATTTTACAAGTCATTTTCAGATCAGCTCAAGAGTTCTGCCCAACTCTCCCTAGAACGCTTCATTATGGAAATAATAAATTCTTATCTTCTTGGTGTGTGTGTGTGTGTATGCAACCCTGCTGACATATGTGATTTTCAACTTGGAAATCCAAACAAAATTTTGGTGGACTGGCCACAACACCCAGGCACCATGCTACAGGAGGGAAGGTCCCTTGAAAAGATAACACAATAATTTGAACACCTAGAAGAAAACTACAAGAGAAAACAAACCAGAATTCTAGCTTCTACATCAATTTCTTGTGCATTCATATGCCAGGAATTCATTCCATTGAAACTCATCAATGCTAAACACAAGGCCAGACTCATTTTATAACCTGAGAAATTGAAAACTAGTCATGGAATGTGGAAATCCCTCCAATGGAATAAGACAGCACACCTTTTTGCCTATTTCCTTAAGAAATAATACAGATCTCATTTGAAGGCACTGCTCCATACTAGGGGAAGCAAATTCCAGTGCCTGCAGGGGGCAGTAGCTAACTTCAATGGAACAGCACAGAAAATGGATGTGCTGAGCTTTACTGCATGGCAATTCAGAATAACACTGTTCTTTTACATTGTCTGTTACAACACTTTACTGTACCTTAAAAATACTTTAAAAGGCAATATATGACCAGCTTTTGACTCCCTGTTGTAAATGTTAAGGTTGAAAAGTTGGAAAACAAAAACTAATCAGATTTTTAAGACCTTTGTTATCAACTTTAAAAAATAATCTCTTGAAAAATCTGTAATGTAGGTTTGTTGCACAGAGAATCTTGCGAGGGTTAAATGAGATTGCATTCATATAACATTCAAATCCCTATAAGGGGTTCATGAGCCTGACAGTTGGTATCTACTCAGAATATTCAACTTTGCAGTCATAAAGGATAGTTTAATTGATTTAATTAGTGGAGGTGCGATAAAGAAACAGTGGTGAGGATGACTGTTGTGCTGATTAACTTAGTTTTGAATTTGATGAAATGGAGAAAATGAGAATTAATGATGGTAATTTTCACACACGCCACTCACTGGGTCACTGCAAATCTCCTTTACTTTTTGACAAGTCACAGGAAATGGACTTGCTTAGAGGACTTGGGTAAAGCCCTAATCAACCAAGACAAACAGCCAGGCAACTGACTTTCTGATGAGTAAGAGTTCATTATTTACTTTTAAGGAGGAAGTCTGTATGTAAGAATTGGCCCTCAAAAAGCATTCTTATAAACTAACTCTGCAGAAGAAAACTCTGACGCTGGGAATGGATGAGATTCTAAAAAGGATCAAGCTTTGACCTTCTTTCTCTCAAAACAATCTTTCAAAGTGAATCTTTTTAAAAGCCTGAGGCAAACCCACTTGCAAACACACAGGTGAATGCAAAAGCCTGTTAATACAGTGTTAGGCTTGAACACGAAAATGTATCAAAGGTCGTTTCAGTTATAGTTCCCATAGCGATTGTAACCTGGCCACTTAACATGTCAACAGTAACCACCAGCATACCCACAACCAGAGAATGCATTTTTTTAGTGGTTCCACCTTTCTGTCACTGAGCAGTTTTGGTTTTTTTTTGTTGTTGTTGTTGCATTTGTTTGGGTGTGTTTACTCTTATCAGTATTTCAAAAGCATTGTGTTTAGGGTCTACTGGATAAAGCTTTTTTTTCTTTTTAAGACTTATTTATTCATACAAGCTGGGGTACAGGACAGAGGTGTGGGGCAGCGAGAGGGTTCACCTGAGACAGAGTGGGGAGCAGAACAGGCAGACTGATGGAAACACACTGCTGAGGGGAGCAGCAGGAGAGGCAGGAGAGGTCTGCCGCACCATGTAGGAATCTCCCCAGGCAGACAACGAACTCGCATGGCTGCTGCCAACAGCTCCACAGCGCAGCGCTTAACCGCTGCGCCACCAGGCAGGCCCTGGATAAAGCTTTTTAAATTGACTTCGCTCTTTCAGTGGTGATATCTGCAAAAAGATGTAATCTGGCAATTGCCAATTTTAACCAATGCATCTTTACACATTTATGATAGATTCTCCTTGGTGAATCGGAAAGCTGTTTTTATATTATGGTGTAAGTCAGAACATTTAGGAGTATTCAGCAGTCTGCAAAGTAGGAGATAAATAAAAATGAAGGGAGGAAAGTCAGGAACTGATGGACTCAAAGCTGAGGGTGAAACTTCCTGGAAACTACTGAAATAAAACAGTAATATAAACACTGAGTCCTGTTTTAAAAGCAGATGTATAAATGATTTATAGTATACATAGTAGGAGAACTAGAAAGACAATGAATACAGTTTCACAGCTGGACAAGTACAAGTGCTCTCTAGGTCTATCTTCTTTGTATTCAGAGCTCAGTTAAAAAATTCAAGATATGCCAGAATCAGGATGGGAGATCAAAGAGCCTGTCTGCACAAAATGAAATGAGTGCTTCTGGACCATCTAGAATAAGGGACAAAAAACTACTGCCCATGAGCCAAAATCCAGACCCATCTCTTTTTATAAATAAAGTTTTACTGGAACACAGCCAAGCTGACACCAATACACATGTTAAAGGGCTGCTTTCCTGCAACCACAGCATATGGATAGATTAGCTGAGACACAGACCTCTGGGTGGGGAAAGCCTAAAATATTTACAATCTGGATCTTTACAGAAAATTCAGCCAAGACACTTAAATGAAAGCAGACATGTCCACTGCCTGGAACATACAATTATCTACTATATATTTTTTATATTTTGTATTTTATTTACTTATAAAGATTTATTTTATTTTATGCACACAACAACTGGTGTCTTTGGCAGAGGTGTTGGGGCTGGGGGTGAGAGGATTCACCGGAGACAGAGTGGGGAGCAGAACAGGCAGATCTACTAAAATACACTGCTGAGGGGAGCAGTGGGTGAGACAGGGGAGGTCTGCTGAGCCATGTGGGTTAGCTCCATGGCTGGAGATTAAATTTGTGCTGCAGTGGCTGGCGACAGTTTGATAATGCTAAGACTTTAACCCCTGAGCCACCTGGGAGGCCCCTACTATATTTATTTGAGGATAAGACAATAAAAAAAGTATGTGAGCTAGATATGGCCATTTACATTAGTCTACTTCCAGTCTATAAAGTTATCAAATTTTAGCCAAAATGAGGATAAATCATTCCCTTAAACATTTTCAGAAGACATTATTACTTCTTTTTCATATCTAAGCCACTAATGTACAGGCTCAATACATTTTAAAATTTATTTCTTGCTGGGTTTAAAGATTTAAAAGTTCAAATGCTACAAACTTGATACCCAAATATTAAAAGTGTATTTATGTTTTTATTGAAAGTCAGGAGAATAAAACATTTATGGAAAATAATCACATAATATCCCAAGGAAAGTGATTATCATTTAATAACTGAGTTCTAGAGAAACGGGAAAAAAATGGGCAAAATGGTTATATTCAATACAGAATGAAAAAATGCCATAAGGGACTTAGCAACACCTAAAGTTGATTTTATAAAAATGGGTAAGAAATAGTTTTATTAGCTGGAAGACATGTGGGAATACATGTGGAAACTTCAGCAAGGAAAATTTAGGCAAACTATTATTTAAAAAGTCATTAAAAACTAAGCTATAGGAAATTCTAACAGGCAAGGCTGGAAATTTATGTGCAGGTAACATTCTGTATGAATAATGAAAGCAACTGTGGTAAATGGCAAAAAGATTGCCTATTTCCAAAAAAAAAAAAAAAAAAAAAAAAAAAAAAAAAAAAAAAAAAAAAAAAAAAAAAAAATTAAATTAAAAAAAAAAAAAAAAAAAAAAAAAAAAAAAAAAAAAAAAAAAAAAAAAAAAAAAAAAAAAAAAAAAAAAAAAAAAAAAAAAAAAAAAAAAAAGAGTCAAGTCTGGAATTACAAAACGGTCAATTTTGCTTTATACATTAAAAAAAAAAAAATACGAAAGTGATTCATCCAGAAATCAATTTGCAGCTTAGAAGAGCAGAAAGAACAAAATAATAACTGACCTGACTCCAGCTTCTGAAAAACATATTCAGTCAGACCAATCTCATTTTTTTCTGTGATACAGTGACAGAATAATGGAAGGACTAAACTGAGGGTGACTTTCACCCTGCACCTTGTAACATACCTGGGGACAAAAAAACAGAGACAGTCCAGGAAAGCACAGAATCTCCCAGAGCTGCAACACGGGAGCCACCAGGGGCAGGTGACGAGGCTATTATGCATTGGAATGTGACTAGTCTGAACTGAGATGGATATGCCAGATTTTGAAGACTTAGTTCAAAAAGTCATAATAGCGCATTAATAATTTTATATTCATTACCTATTAAAATATTTCACATCTAATGGGTTAAATACAATTTATTTTTAACTTCATCAATTTTAAAATATTTTAACATGATTAGCAAATTCAGAATTATGTATGGCTTGCATTTATGGCTCACAAGGTGCTTCTATTGGAGAGTACCATCTGTGACCCAGAGATCTGGGGGGAACCTCTTACCTTCCTAAGCATCAGATTGGGGGAGGTGATGTGGGAAGCTGGTGGGGGGCTGGGTCAGGAAAGCACTGTGCTGGCAGGCACACTCCTTGCATTGCAGGACACACAGCATGCCAGGTTCCACACCCCCAGTGTTTCCTAGTCTCCAATCACGATAGCCCCAAATGCCGCCCTCACAGGTCCAGAAAGCCTGGGGTGAGGTTGGTGAATTCACCCTATGCTAAAAACCAAGAATAGGCTGGGAGATTGCTAAGGTCCTGGCCATTGCTCTATTTTTATGATGCTACTGTGTGATGGTCTAAAAGCCCTTTTCTGGTCATGATTTTATGAAAATGACTATTAATATCTGAGCCCAGTGTCTAATGACAGCCTTACTCAAGGGCTGAACTAGAAAATCACCCTTCATGTTTACATTGTATGACGTTTTAGGTGTTTATGAAGTTTACCAGCCAGCATTCTAGCACTTGCCACCTGCTGCTGCTGAGTGCATTAGTTTACCCGTCTCGTGCCTAAGCAGGATCCTCAGCTCTGATGGCAGGAACACTTTCTAATACAAACTCTCTCTCCCATAACAAATGAATAATAGAGTCCAGAGAAATAAAGAGATCCAGTGGTCAGGAGAGCTTCCTGGGTTGAGTTAGAATCTGGCGTTATTTAATATTTTCGGTAGTGACTACGGTGGTGGGCGCAATCATTCATTTGAAACTGTACCACCCGCTGACTAGACAACTTTCAAAGACATAAATTTGAGGGCAGAGAATTATGTCTCATTATGGTAACGCTAATATTGAAAAATAAATGATATTATATACATTCCCTAAGTTAGGAAAGAAGCTTTATTCTTCCATTGTGCTCATCTCCATTTTACCCAACAGGAAACTGAGGTTTAAGGAGCTGGGCAACCTGAGCGCAAAACTTGAGCCTGGAAGTTGAATGCCAGGCACCTGATGGCAGGCTGGTGGGCTCCTTGTCACCCCAAAGCACTGTGTATGCCCTAGTTTGCATTCCCTTAGAAGCTAACCCTGAGGAGGGGAAGTTTGGGGGGGATCATGGAATACCTGAAGGAGGGTGGGGTGTGGCAGAGGAAGGTTAAGCATTCAAAACAAGATTAAGCCAGCTACCATATAAGCAAATGGGCCTTCATTTCTCAGCCCAACACCACAAAATGGGGTAAAATCCCGGTAATGGTCTCAGTTGTGCCCCCTCAAAATCATATTGTAGCTCTAATCCCCTAGCACTTCAGAATGTGATTGCATTTGGACACAGGGTGATTAGAGAGATTAACCTTAAATGAAGGTGTTAGAGAGAGGATCTTAGCACAATCTGACTCATATCCTTAGAAGAGGAGGAAATCTAGCCACCCTGTGGCAACTCTGACAACCCCCACAGACCTTTCTGAGACTCACTGAAAAATGAGTTTTTCATTTAATTTATTTTGTTCATATAAAGACTCAAATGTTATAGATCATGATTATGTTTGTGTGTGTGTATGTGTGTGAGGGAAGGAAAGGCAAGGAGAGAGGCCTCAGGAGAAACCAACCCTCTCAGCACCTTGATGTTGTAGTTTCAGCATCTAGAGCTATGAAAAAATAAGCTTCTGCTATTTAAACCATTCCATCTATGGCATTTTGTTCTGGCAGCAATAGCAGCTAATACACCATGCCTCAGAATTTCCCCTCCCAAGTCAGGAGAGAGGTGGAGTGGCTGCACTTGACTTTCACATTCTGTACTTGTGGCTCTCATGCCGTCTCTGTGTTAACCCTGCGGGCCTCTGGCTGCACACCTCTGGGATGCCTTCACCTGCTTCCTGATTTGCCCCCCTCCCCGCCCCTCACCCCCATCCAGTTCTGGTCTCTTCCGGTGTTCACAATCAAGCAAAGATGACAACGCATCCACCTGAGTAAGACACTGAAGGATAGTCCATCCCAGCTCAGATGGATGTTTTGGAAATAGCATCAGAATCCCAGACTCGGAGGAGCTGGAATGAAGTGTACAGAAAGGATTTTAATAGCAAACATGCACAGAATTCAAAACATTTCAGAGAGACAAGAGCTGTCCATTATAGCCAGACTCAGAATTCAAACTGAGCCCGAAGGCAGAGCATAACACAGCATCACATGAGGACAGAACACAGGGTTGACAGAGAGCAAATGGGACTGGAGTGGGAAAGCAGTTTAATGCACTGCAGCAGTAATGCTTGATGGCATTTGCATCCAGAGAAGAAAACGACAGCACACTGAAAAAACAAATTAACCTTTCCATGTATCTTGGGGTAACAATTGTATCTAGTTTGAAACCCCATGAAATGAAAATACTGAATAGAGGCAAGAAGTGAAAAAAAAATAAAGATGGATTAAAATTTATTAAAATGAGTAGGAAAAACTTGTGAAGTTTGTTGAGTGAAGATCAGCAGTAATATGGATGTTTCTGAAGCAGTATCCAAAAGATTCAAATCAACTGCTATCTATTCTGATAGGGAATTTTATATAAAAGAAATGAAATTAAAAGCTGAAGGAGAGGTTTTACCGAAACTGGCAAATACTGAGAGGCAGATGGAGATACTAGACAATACCAGCAAATGTTTAAGAAAATTCCCTCTCTAGGGATTTTTAAGAACAAAGATGATACTGTTGTTATGAACTGAGACCACCCCCCAAGTCCATCAGTTGAACCCTAAGTATTAATATCCAGTACTTCAGTATGTGATTGTGTTTATAGAGTTTAAAAAAGGGTTATAGGTAAAAATGAAGGTGTTAGGTAGGGGGTCCTGATCCAATCAAACTGGGGTCCATATAAAAGGAAGAAATTTGGACACATGGGTGCCAATTAGGTAGAGAGGAAGGACCATATGAGGCCCCCACAAGAATGTGGACATCCGCCAGGGAGCCCTCAGAGGAAGCCATCATCACAGCCTTTTCCTAGCCACCCTGTGGCAACTCTGACAACCCCCACAGACCTTTCTGAGACTCACTGAAAAATGAGTTTTTCATTTAATTTATTTTGTTCATATAAAGACTCAAATGTTATAGATCATGATTATGTTTGTGTGTGTGTATGTGTGTGTGTACTTACTCTTTGGTTTCTATGTCCTGTTGTACTGTGAATCTAAACTCAACATTTATTGCTTAATCATGCCAAGCATTGTATTAATCACCTCAATAAACATTAAGGATTGACAAAATGTGCTATTAATAGCTCATTTGTTGCCCTTGTAGCTCCCCCATCACCAATATCACTCACATTCATTGCAACTGGTGAACCCACATTGATACATCATAATCACCAAAACAAACCAACAAAAAAATAAACAACCACAAAAAAGATTAGATGATAGATCAACCTTTAAATGAATCTTGGGAACCAGCATATATAATTTATCGTGGTGAGAACATGAACTTCAGAAGTACAGTTCTTGGACTGTTAGTGATTTTTATGTATTCAATGACAATTTAACTAGCCTACAACTTCTTTATGTAAAGACTGGCCTAATATATCCCAGAACTACAGATTCAAACTGATTTCTGTGGCCTGGACAGAGAATTTTCCTGGTGTATCAATAGTTATGTCGGTCCTTTTATGGAGGAAGAAGATAGGTCTCAGATTTTCTACATTTGTGCTGCTTTTTTCCTACAAAGGCAAAATGCACAAAACATAAAATAAGTCATGTTAATGTGTATAATTCGGTAACATTTAATACACCATGATGTCACACTATCACCACCTTTACCAAATTTCAAATTTGTGTTGATATTTGAAGTTAAGGCAGTCTTCTTTAGTATATTTCTATTTGTGACTTCCTATTAAAATATTGAAATAATACAGAATCTGGAAATTTGAAGGGTTCCAATAAAATTTCATTTGAAATTAAAATAGCCATTTAGTATACAAATAGATATATGTTTGTGCTTTGTAAATGAATGATTATAAAATAAGTTAGAGAGCGATTACCTACCTAGGTAAAATGCTAATTACAGAGTTCTTGAAAGAAATCCTACCCCTTCATTTTAGCTTTTGGAGCATGTGAGTATGCAATATTCCAAAAAGCTTATTTCAAATAAAATTTAATTACTGTTAACTGTAGAAAATTCAATTTTGTGGGCTATTTGTGCATGAACTTCAGGAAAACCATTATAAAAGTCTACCTCTTTATGTTTACCAATTGACAGGACATTTAAAAAATGGTAAGAATAATGTCAAGATAAATACCAGTGATAGAGTTAAGTAAATAGCATGCAATTATATATTTTGTAGATAAGTAACATGGAAATTAATGAGCATTCAAGGGCAATAAAACTAGATACAATGGACAAGGGTTATGTAAACATATTTGTTTGTAATTGAAAGCAAAAGGGACGATCTCCCACACGAAAAAAATGTAGTGAGAAGATGTATCACAAATTAAAGTTCTTTCTGCACATAGAATAACTTAGTAAATGAGATAACCAAATTCTTTGACAGTAATTCCAGAAATTTCCAGAATATTTTTTGGGGGGAGTGGTTTTTACAGATGGTCAATAGACAGAAAAAGAGGGAAGGGTGGGTGGATGGACAGTGGATAGATAGACTGATAAAAACATAAGAAGACAGACAGACAGAGCTCACTGAATAATGGATGTGATCGCAGGAAAATACAAGTGATTTGAAGAGAGGTAAGATTCCCTCAAATAAGCATCTGCCTCTCCTAAAAGTCCTTGGGACTGAAAACACTATCTGCAAAGGCCACCTGTCAGGTGGCTGCGCCGTCTCTCTAACTGTAAGAGACTGGTTTAGGAGGGCCACAGGTGAATGGATAATTTAGGTGGAGGAGTTCCTACCAGGTCAAGGATGAGAGATGAAGACTTCACTAGGAGAGGGTAAATTGGGGGGACTGGTTCCTAGGCAGCATGAGGGCAATGAAATTCCTCTTAAAAGCAGCAGAGAATTGCTGAGAGGCATTTCGAAGTCCTCGCATGTCTTTGGGATCTAATCTAAAGCGGTGGGTCTGCAGACTCACTTTGAACATGACCACTTGGTCACTGATGTTCTGCAAAACACTGAGGGTGCAGTGAGCAACATTTCCTATACTACAAAGCACTGTTTTTTTTTTTCCTTTTTTTAGATCAAAAGAGGTGATAGCCACAGCTTCACTTATGCATCCTCTTATTTCAGCAACACTGAATTTGCTTTAGGTTAGCTACATACAACTTCTGCTGGTAATACTGAGCTTTTGAAAGAAATCTTTTGTTTTATGTTTCTCGTGAAGTTGGCTGACTTTAGCTCTTCTTGACTGCTCTTGCAAATCACTTAATTGTTTCAAAGTTTTTTTAAAAAGGGAAAGTTCCATTATGAGATAACACCAACATCTTTGATATAGCACACCTCAGCCCTCTACTCTGTAAGCTGGGATGGCTTTCCCTTGGCCGCTTTTCTCTTGATGGACCTAGTCTTAGCAGAATTAAACTTTTTACAGTAGTGTCTCCCTTTGTCTACAGTTTTGCTTTCCATGGATTCAGTTACCTGCTGACAGACTTGGTCCAAAAATATTACTTTCAATAAGTTACATTTTGAGAGAGAGATCACGTTCATACAACTTTTATTACAGTACACTGCTAGTCTTTGATTCATAAATTCAACTATCATAGGAACTGAGCGTATAGGAAAAAACTCAGTAAATATAGTGTTTGCTACTAATGCAGCTTCAAGCATTCCCTGAGGGCATGTTCCCCACAGATTAGGGGGACTGCTGGATATGGAAAATGAGCCATTTTGTTCCATCAACAACACTCTGTGCTGCAAATCTCTGTGTCTGACCAAGACAACTACAGTTTAAAACATAGTAACTGATTCAGATGACAGATCACACAAGCAGAGGGGCCAGGCTGGGTCAGGTCTCTCTGGACTTCCATTTTCCACGTAATAGGGAAATGTGCCTGGACTGAGGCAGTACAAGTTGGACACCGTGAGTGCTGTGAGGAGATGGAAGGCAGGTATGCCACGCCCTGCCGTCAGGAAGACTGAGCGACTGTGGTCGTCTGATAGGCCTGGTGTGAATTCCACCTCTGGAGGTGTGGATCACTGTGTGCTTCAATTTGCCTTCTGTTAAGTGGGCATTATGCGTGGTTTGAAGCTCCATTGTGAACATCTGAGGCAATGTCAGCAAAAGTCCTGGCACAGGGTGAAGCAGTTGCAGGTGGTCACGAGAGCATGTGGGTCTCTAACTTCCTAGTGCAGCGCCTCATATGGGGAGAAGCATAATAAATATGGGTCTTCTCCCTCTCCCCTTCCCCATTATTCATCTCCGCTATTTCCTGAATGTTGGCCTCAAGAGTCAGATGCAATAAAGTTAAGATACTGTCATGGGCTGGACTCTGTTTCTTCTCTCTCCAAATTCATTTGTTGAAATCTAACCCCCAGTACCTCAGAACATAACCTTATTTGGAGATCATTCTCTGAAGAGGTGATTAAATTAAAATGAGGGCTTAAGGGTGGATCCTAATCTAATCTGAATCATGTACTTACGGGAAAACGAAATTTAGAAACCAGGTGTTTGCGTGTCAGTGTGTGTGCGTGCTTGCGTATGTGCGTGATTGCGTGCATGCGTGTGCGTGTGCGTGTGCGTGTGTGTGTGTGTGTGTGTGTGTGTGTGTGTAGGCAGCTATCTGTAAGCCAAAGAGAGAGCCCTGGAGGAAACCATATCCACTGACACCTGGATCAGGGACCTTCAGCATTCAGAACTTGGAAAAATAAGTTTCTGTTAAGCCTTTCAGTCTGTATTTTGTTTTGTTTGTTTTTAAAAAGATATTATTTATATTTTGCATAGAAGAACAGGGGTGTAGGTCAGAGATGCAGGGGGTGAGAAGATTCACCAGAGACAGAGGGGGGAGCAGAACAAGCAGATTGACTGGAATACCCCACTAAGGGGAACAGCGGGCAAGACAGGTAAGGTCTGCAGTGCCATGTGGGGTATCTCCCTGGCCGGGAATCGAAGTTAGGCCGTAGTGGTGATAGTGCTGAGACTTAACCCCTAGGCCACCATGGAGGCCTTTTGTGTTTTGTTGTGTTTTGTTTTGGCAGCCCCAGCAAACTAATACAGAGGGGAAAATATTTCTGAATATATGCACTTGGGGATATGTACACACACCTCTGCAAAAAGACAAAAACAAAAAAAAAGGAATGAAGGAAGGGCGAAATATTCCCCCAGTGTTACTGGCTGCATTATATCTCCAGTCCCTCAGAATGTGAGCATACTTGGAAATAGCATCTTTACAATTTACTTAAGTTAAAATCAGGTCATTAGGGTAGACCCTAATCTATTATGACTGTTCTAATAAAAAGAGGAAGTTTGGATACACACAAAAGGAAGAAAATGTAAAGACAAAGAGAGAAGATAGCTATCTACAAGCCAAGGAGAAAAGACCGAGCAGATCCTCCCTTACAGCCCTCAAAAAGAACTAACTCTATCGACACTTTGATCTCTGATATTCATCCCTCAGATGTGAGACAACTTCTGTTGTTTTACCCTACTTGGAGCAGATCATTCAGAGAGAACATCAGTAAGGAATTAATGGTCTTAAATGACAAATGAAATGAAATGAATTTATTAGGTATTTACAGAGCGTTCAACCTCAAAATGACAGGATACACATTCTTCTCAAGTATACATGGACCATTCTCAAGGATGGACCATATGTTTACTGAGATAAAACAAGTCTCAGTAAGTGTATGAAGAATGAAATCATATCAAGCATCTCCTCAGATCACAATGGTATGGAACTAGCAACCAATCAAAGAAGAGAGAAAACCACAAACATGTGGAGAAGAGCTGGCATGCTCCTGGACAGTTATTGGGTCAATGAAGAAATCAAAGGTGGAATAAAAAAATACCTGGAGACAAATGAAAATGATACATGACTTACCAGAACCCATGGGATGCAGCAAAAGCAGTACTAAAAGGGGAGCTTATAACACAGGCCTACCTCAGGAAAGGAGAAGAAACACAAATAAAAACTCTAAGCTTTCACACTAAGGATACTACAAAAAGAAAAAACAAAACACTGAAGGTCATAGAATAAAAGTTACACAGAAATTAAAGATCAAATACAAAAAGATCAATGAAACCAGGTGCTGGATCTTTGAAAAGATTAATAAAATACACAAACCTTTAGCAGACTCACAAAGGAGAGAAAACACAAAGAAATAAAATCAGAAGTGAGAGGTTATGACCCAGACTAGAAAGAGAGAATGGAACTTAAGAAAGAACTATGAAGACTTACACGCCAACAAACTGGACAATGAACAAGTTGACAAATTCTTAGAAACATACATCTTTCCAAGACTGAATCAGAAACAAACAAAATCTGAACAGATTTATCACAGGTAAAAAAAAGCTAACATAGTACTCAAAAGCCTCCCCTAAAACAAGAGTCAAGGACCAGATGGCTTCACTAGTGAACTGTAATGAAACCAAACCAAACTTTCAGAGAAGAATTAATATCTACATTTTTCAAAGTCTTCCAAAAAATTGAAAGGGTGGGAAACTTGCAAACACACTGTTTTATGAAGTCACAACCAAGTGGTGAAAAGTTGAAAGCCTTCCCCTACATGGGGACACGGTCAGGAAGACCGCTCTCATCACTGCGATTCAATAAGGTGTTGGAAGCCCCTACCTGAATAATTAGACAAAAAGAGGGGTGGGGGAAGGGATTGTACCCAAAAGAGAAAGGAAGAACTAAAATTATTGTTTGCAGATGACATGATAATAGATATAGAAATCTCAGGCTCGAGCGAAAAGCTATTAGAAATAACAAATGAATAAAGTAACAGGCTACAAAATTAATTAAGAAAATCTGCTGCATTTCTGTATGCAAATAATGAACTAGCAGAAAGATAAAACAATCCCATTTACAATTACATCAAAAAGAATTAATGGTTTTGAATAAATTTAGGCAAAGAAGTGAAAGAACTGTAGTGCATTGAAACCTAAAAGACGTTTTTCAAAGATACAGAAGACACAAAGAAATGGAAATACATGCAGTTACTAATAAAAGAAAAAAACTATTAGAACAGCTATATTGCCTAAAGCTATACCCAGATTGAATGCAGTCCCTACAAAAATACCAAAGGCATTCTTTACAAAATAGGACAAAAAATCATGACCCTAAATAGCAAAAGCACTCCTCATAAAAAAAAAAAAAAATTGAGGGATCACACTCCCCAACTTCAAACTATATTACAAAACAATAGTAGTAAAAATAGTCTAGCTTTGGAATAAAAACAGACACAGAAACCACTGGAACAGAATGGAGAGCGCAAAATATAACCAAATGGATGTGGACAGCTAATTTACCACGAAGTAGTCAAAAGTATACAATGGTACAAGGAAAGTCTCTTCAATGAATGGCACTGAGAAAACTGGACAGTCACAAGCAAAACAATGAAACTAAACTACTATCTAACACCATACATAAAAATCAATTCAAAATAGGGGAGCCTCCCTGATGGCCTAGGGGTTAAGTCTCAGCACTATCACCTCCATGGCCTGAGTTCAATCCCCGGCCAGGGATCTATCCCACATAAGGCACAACAGACCTTTCCTGTCTCGCCTGCTGCTCCCCTCAGCCGTGTATTCCAGTCAATCTACCTGTTCTGCTCCCCACTCTGACTCTGGTGAACCCTCTCACCCCCTGCACCTCTGGCCTACACCCAAGTGCTTCTACACAAAAATAAATAAATATTTAAAAAAAATCAATTTTATAAAAAAAATTAATTCAATATAGACTTGGACGTAAAACCTGAAACCATAAAATACATAAAAGAAAACACAGGTGATGAGCTCCTTGACATTGGCTTTAGAGATGTATTTGAGCACTTGACTCCAACTGTAAGGGAAACAAAAGCAAAAATAAACAAATAGGACCACATGAAACTAAAAAGGTTCTGCACAGTGAAAGAAATCACCATAAAAATGAACAAGCAACCTATTGATTGGGAGAAAAGAATTGCACACCAAGCATTTGACAAGGCACAGATTTCCAAAATATATAAAGAACTCATAAACAACAAGAAAACCTGTAAAAATGGTCAGAGAACCCAAACAGACTCTTCTGCAAAGATGACATACAGATGACCAACAGGCATGTGAAAAAGGGCTCATTATCATTAATTATTAGGGAAACGCAAATCAAAACAACATGGAGCTATCCCCTCACACCTGAGAATGGCTGTTATCTGAAAGATAAGGAACAACAGCACTGGAGAGGAGTGGGGGGGTAGGGGGTGGGGCTTTGTACCCGCTTATTGGTGCAGATGTTATGGAGAGTGGTATGGAGAGTCCTCAAAAAACTTAAAGTACTATATTTTATTCCTCCCTCAGGTATAATCCCCATAAATCTCCCATCAGCACCTTACTCGTGAACCGTCTCCATAGTCCCTTGTGCTCTTCCCTCCCCTCTTTTGGCCTCTCCCCCTCCCCTGCTGTGTGTCTCAGATCTACAGTTTGCCTACAAGTTTTTTCTTTTCCTAATTTTTAATTTTTTTTTTAAAGAAAGTGAGTAGGCAAATTATAGATCTGAGACATACAGCAGGGGAAGGGGAAAGAGGGGGTCAAACAGGGCTGGGAAGAACATAATGGACTATGGTGATGTTTCATGGGTGATGTGGTGGTGGGAGATTTATGGGGACTTATTCATTTATTGCACAAAAATGAATAATAATGTAAGAATAAATAAATTAAATTAAAAAAATAATAAATCACACACACATGCCCCTAAAAGCAGATTCCATATGACCTAGTGATTTTCATTATGGGCATTTACCCTCCAAATGCAAAAACATTAATTCGAAGAGACACATGCATTATTTACAACTGCCAAAGATGTTGGAAACATCCTTAGTAAGGATAAACAGAGGAATGAATATAAAAGATATGGTATACAAGCACAATAGAATATTATTCAGCAATAGAAATAGATGAAATCCTGCTATTTGCAAGTAGAGGGAATTATCTCTTAGTGAATAAGCCAGATGGAGAAAGACAAACACCATATGATTTCACTCATATTTGGTGTACAGAGAAAACAAACCGGAAAATGAACTAAAGGAAACAAAAACTTTTAGGTTATAAGACTTGTGGTTACTAGGAAGGAAGGAAATGGGGTGAGTAAATCAAGTAAAAGGGGTCCATTGTATGGTGAAGGGCAGAACTGCACCTTCTGTGGTGAACATAATGTAACAAATGCATGCGTTGTTGAAGTCACCCACTCTGTGGTACCCCATTACGACAGCCCTAACGATTTCATCCTGTGAAATAAAGTCTACAAATTCACTAAGCATATACATCAAGCCATATGTTGCCAGCAAAGAAAGATAACTTTCTAATAAGTCATTTAGCACAGGGTTTTCTAGTTCATGTATTTTATATTCCAAGAGTTAGTATCCAAGAGCCTGGCCTTTCCATGCTAGAAAAATAAAGCTCCCCCTCCCCCTTCTTATTGTAAGAAAAACATTAATTTTATTGGCACTTAAAAAAATCACTTAATGTAAGTGGCATCTTAAGAACATAAAAGATTGGCAGTACAAGAAATCAATTTTATTGAGAATCCCTTGCGATAGCTATTTTTATTGTGGTAATTGTTATAACAGAACTGCATCTATTTAGATCACTGTTTCTGACCACCAGGTCAGAAACACTGTTTTATACTGACCACCAGGTGAAAATCACAAGTTTAGCCTCCAATTAGTGGACTGTGAGTGCTGTGTCTTTTAGGACAGACTGTTAGCTGCATTTGAAATTTCGGAGGCAAGGTATAGATTATCCACTGACGCTGTTCATTCAAAGATAAAGCACAGATAAATTCATTTTTCCTCCCATCATTTTCCATGGTTCTTGGTCATAAAGGTAATCTGTTTCTGGACAGAAAGGAACTGAATTTTTTTGGCTTACAATTTCTGTTTAATTATAAAGTTGATGACTGAAGTAATCCTGGGGAAAATTTGCAAAGGAGCCATAAAATGAGGATAATGATACCTTCTAGAGATCATCTATTCTTGGTTTGTCAAGTAGTCCCTCCTGAAACAAACCTCCATGTAATTCTTCACATACTTTTGACTTTCTAAGTCAGGTTTAATTCTTATTAACAGAATCACAACTATCATCCTGAATATGTGCACACATACATGAAGTGCACAACAGAATCTACACGCACATCACATTCTTCTATTTGTCATCAAAATGGAGCAAAATATATGAACCACCTTAAAATACACTCTTGCATCTAAGTTAAACTTATTTATCACTGAATTTTTAAAATCATTTCTTTCTGAGTCAGCTCTTTGAAAGGACCTTTGGCAGCAACTGGACATGCACTAAATCAGTACCCTCAGGGGCAGCTCCCTCAGCAAACACAGCGCTCTCGCCCCCAGAGAAGAGCTCATGAGCTCACCAGACTATCATCAGGGCAACCTGACACTTGTGAACTGTAAAAGTTCTCCCATTTGCCCTCGCGGCACCTGAAGTCCCAGGAATTCCTAGAAACAGAGGTGAGTGTTCAAATGGAGTCTCTTCTTTTATAGAGCAAGAAGCAAAGTCCAGCAACTCCCATCCTGTTGCTGGTTTCCTGTCAGGAGACACTGACAGAGGCAGCTGCCCTGGAACCTGCGCTGATGCCTCCCCACACATTCTCGGGCTCCTCCTCACCACCTTTGTGGGACCCTGAGTTCGGAGGCCATTTGTATTCATCTCTGTGGACATGCATGTCTAATCTGACTGCACCTTTTATTTTTGATCACCTTTTCTCCAAGAACTTCATATCAGTAACGAATAATGACTTTTCCTTATATTCCCCATCACTAAATTAAAGCTTTTGTTCCCATCTCAAGATTTCACAGTTGGTGCTCTGATACCATGTCCAGTCTCCAGTCAACGCAGCAAGTGGTTTTCACGTATTGTGCTAAGCAAACATTCTTAGTGGGGAAGGTAAAATGTCAAAACCAGGAAGAAAGTCACTCTATAAAGTACCCAACTGTCAGAATAATCCACGAACTGTTTCTTGATTGTATGGTTTACGACAACTCAGGGACAGATAGTGTGAGTTAACCTCTGGGAGACGTTCAACTGCAGAAGAAAAGTGATCCAGATGACAGAAATAGATGATTAGAAGAAATAAAAATCAAGGTGCGGGAGAGGGTTGTTAAAATGGGATGTTTAAGCATATATCCAGTCTGGGGGAATTAAAGAGAAAAGGAGAGGGCCTCCCTGGTGGCGCAGCGGTTAAGTGCTGCACTGTGGAGCTGTCGGCAGCGGTGATGCGAGTTCAATGCCCGGCAGGGGAGATTCCCACATGGCGCGGCAGACCTCTCCTGCCTCGCCCGCTGCTCCCCTCAGCAGTGTATTTCTGATCTGCCTGTTCTGCTCCCTGCTCTGTCTCTGGTGGGCCTTCTCGCCACTCCATGCCTCTGGCCTGTACCCCAGCTTAAATAAATAAATCTTTAAAAAAAATAAATAAAGAGAAAAGGAGAAAAGTAAAGTAAGTAGTATGAAGTTCTGGGGAAGTTCAGAGGGAGTAAAATTGGTAGAAAAGATTGAGACATCAGTTCTGAACCCCAGTGGGTTAGCTTGACCTCTGTAAAGGAGGAAAAGAGGGACAGGTGGGTAGGGGGGAATACATTAGAAGGTCGGAGCTTCAGACAGATCTTTGGCTACTTCTCTTTTCTCTAAGGAGTATGAGGCCAGACCACATTTTGTCAGTTAGAGGTGCAAGGTAAGGAAGGAGCCCCCAGAAAGAGCTAAATATTTGTAACTACTGCTCTTAACAGGAAAGAGAACAGACTACAAACCATCAAAGAAACTGAGGGCAGGTACAATCCAACCAAGGGGAGGGCCCAGCCTGTATTGTCACTGTGGGGCACAAATATTTACGTGGCTTTCTCCACCAACAGCTGACTGAGGCCTGTGGCTGGAGCAAGGAAAATAAATTGCTGGCACAATCTAAACTTAGGGGATGTGAGCAATGGAACAATGGACTTAGGGGGAAATAAATGGAGAAGGTAGGAGGTAGAGGGAGCTGACAAAAGAGTAGTTAAAGGAAGCTCATGGACTATGAAAAAGTGTGTGTGTGTGTGTGTGTGTGTGTGTGTGTGAGAGAGAGAGAGAGAGAGAGAGAGAGAGAGACCAAATGGAGTCAGATAAAAGGAGGTCTTGCTGAATGGAACAGGAAGGAGCTTTGGGGAGAGACAATCAGAGCCTTGGAAGGAAAGTATGTCTCAGTCCAAGTGTGAGCATGTAGAGATTTCAAAGGGAGCAACTGCAGCAAGTCTGAAGCTCAAGGTTGATTTTTAAAGTTGGTATCTAAAAATGGTATGCTTTGGTGCTTGCAATGGAAGCTGGTGAAGGTGTGAATTCCAGGCACCTCAGCGTCCTTCCGCATGGACCACGAGATGAAAGGCCCAATCAAAAGTTGGAAAGCAATGGACAAATATGAGTCCCATATTTGACAAGTATCAGAGAATGATCTGGAGATGAAAGGTGATAGCAATAAGGCCCAATAGTGAGCCTTATTGGGTCAGAGGGCATGTAACCCAGCCCCCACGACTGTTCTGAGGCTCACAGGAAAGAAGGCACCGAAAAGCTCTCAAGGAGCTCTGATGATCATTTCAACAGGAAAGATACTGTGTACACAAACACACACACACACACACACAAACACACACATACACACTTCTCTCACAATCCTCACTCATCTGTTTTCAACATCTGTTAGTATCAACATGAGCAATTCTTCTAGCAGCTTCTACTTTATCTGACTAATTCTTAAAGTATTTAATGTGCACATTCCAGTATTTTTACTTGACAATCCGGGGGTGGTGGGACTGTGTAGATGCCACTATCCTGTGATATGGAAACCAAGCAACAGTCATCAGATTTGGTGAAGCCCAATACTAGTGACAGAGCCAACACTTAAAATTTGATAAAAGAAACTGAAGCCTCCTGACTCCCAGAGGCAATGAGGGAAAACAAGCCTCACACCAGCTGCTCATTTGCTTCCTGCTTTTCCCACATGACCCGCACGCCCCACAACCCTGCGCGGTGTGTCTTCTGTGACCACTCCATGTTAGAAAATAGTGCCATGGGAGCACCGAGGTACTCAATTTGCAGGGAGACTCCACCTCAATAGCCTCTTTCCTCTTGGAGGCTTCACACGTTTACCGTGGGTACAACTATTTCTTGAACTATCCCTTGGTAGTGAGAGAAACCCATGGTTCTGCTCCTGAGTAATTAACTGCCTGTCAAAAATGAATACAGAGTCATCACTGACTTTCAGGAAAAGATGCTGTAACTCTTAGTACAAACAGGTCTACTGTCTCCAAAGGTTTCAATACAAAAGGCATTCTTCAGACTTGTTCTCGAAATAGATTTTTGAGTTGGCAAGTCTCTCCACTAAAGTTCTGCTTCACTTACGACTAGTTAGTTATGTGAATGCCTGCCTGATGGCTGTATTTTAAACCACAGGCCTCCGTTTCTTCATCTGTAACATGTGCAATTCCCAGGGTTGAGGTGGTCCAGTGTTTGTGACGTGCCTCACACAGGACCTTGACTTGCTAAACCTTCAGGAAGGTTGATCTGACCCTCCTGACGCATTATCCTGTGCTTCTCTTCCTTAAGGCATTTGCTCCCACTGTGGAAACAGTGCTGAGCTGACACCACCTAGAAGAAACAGACCACAGCAACCTAGAGTCTGACTCCACAGCCCAACTGAGGAGAGGTTCTCAAACAAATAAAAAGTGATGCAGCTAGGGAAGGCTCTCTTTAAACAAGACACAAAGTTCAATTCAAAGAGGAGACATCTGGTAAATGCACCATGAATAGCAAGATGTTCTTTCCCTCAAAACACAGCAAAAGGTGAGTCAGAAGACAAACTGCAAAGCAGTATGCCATACCGGCCCCACAATGTGAGTGGCTTGTGCATGCACTGTGGTCACTGCCAGGAACAGTCTGCAAGGAACTGCAGCCGGCACTGCGCTTACTTAGAAAGCACGTTTTCAGCGTTCTCTCTTTTCTGCGCCTTCTCTAACATCCCTCTGCACCTTGGTTCACGCACAATTGGATCGTCATCCTACAAACACTCTGATCCTTGGCAGAGCCACAAAAGCCACACAAGCAGATTGGCTCTCCAGTAACTTCAAACCAGCTCGTGGCTTCAAGCCAGCCTGTCCCCCACTCCCAGGTCCCTTCATCTGGGCCTCCACTCAGATGCACCCTTAGGTAGCCCCTTTTACCCTGCCTGCAGGGCCAGGCTGGGGTCTAGAACACTGCGAGGTCTTGGAGGGTGGAGGAAAGTGCCATGCCAGTGTCACGCCCATACTGCACCGGGAGGGAGAAGCCAATTAGGCCAAAGCTGGACAGGACAGGAGAGAGAGAAGAAGCTGGAGAAGTGCAGAAGTCAGTGCCTGTCTACATGAACACTGGAAAAACGCAAAATGGTGGTGGGAGTAGACTGGGCTGAACCTTTACAGATGAAGTGCTTAATCGAGACCTCTGCTGACGTGTGAGGATGGGAAGGGGGCCTGGATAGACAAACTATGCAATGCCTAGTTGTTTTGCCAAATTAAATTTGGTGCAAACCAAACAGCCTCGGTCTTAAGGGAAAGATTCCAGGGCACCATAGAGCATGTGTGGCACTGTCCTTAGCAAGTGACATACAGGGCCTCGTTTACTTCTCAGGAAAACACCTTAGAGGGTGTTTACTATGCCACTGAACCATGTGGAGCCACCAACAGCCAACTACTCCAACCTACTAACACAGCTGTGGATGGCTCAGCCTGCATTTTACACATAAAATCAAGAGGCAAACATTTAAGAAACTTCCATAAAGTGTACAGCCTGGGTACAGACAATTTGGCTCCTGTTTCTATGGCTGTTATTAATACTGAGATATAATGCCTCTCTACCACATGGAGTTAAAATGACAGGAACAGTTTCTTTCCATCCAAAAGTCCTACCCATGAATCTGGCTTCATCATTCTCATTTCCATACAGCAATGCCTTTTTGACTTGCCTATTTCTTCTCAAATGATGTCACTGCACACCCAGTCACTCAGATGGAAATCCCAGAATCAAATTTGATTTATTTTCTCATTTCTCTACCACTAGAATAAAAATATTTATTAAGTCTATCTTAACAGGACTTGCAGGATCACAGGACATGAGCAGGATTTTAGAGACAATCTAGTCTTTCTCTAATGCAGACCTGTCCTGAGTCTGAACACCTAAATTCTGGTCTGCTCTTCTATCTCTACCAACGTCCTCATCACATTAATGCTACAGATAATACCTCTGTGCTCTTCCAGAGCTTCAGGACCAGTTATAACCCAGACACATGACATTAGTTTGACTCATGAACACTGAGTCAAGTGCTGGTCGCTCTCCTAAATGGTTTACATATAAGAATTTACGGATCTCGACAACAACGCAATGATATTTACTATTCTTAGCCCCATTTTACAAATAGGAAACTACAACATGGAGAAATGATCTCAGGTCACACAGCTTGTCAACTAGCTTGAAAGGTCAAGTCCAATATCACACCACTAAAATCTACCCTTTCCTTAAAGGGTAGGATACCTATCATGCCCTACTCTTCCCTGGGCAAAGCTCAGGGGAAGCTGTTTCAAATTTTCACTCACTCTGGGCTGAACTGTAATCAAATTCCCAGGACTTCCATTCAATACTACATTCTGTTTAAGAGACTCCTAGTTGGTGTGTTTGCTCCACTCAATTGTAAAAACCTTATAGGCAGTGATTATGTTTTGCCATTTTTAATTATTCACAGGATCTACAACAAAATAACCTATTGAAACAAAGTAACCTACTGAATGAGAGAAAGTAAATTTGCAAATCATATATGTATATATTTAAGAGTTTAATATCCAAAAAAATAAGTAACTATTAAGATTTAATAGCCAAAACCCCAAATGATTTGATTTAAAAATGAGCAGATGACCTGAACAGACATATTTCCAAAGAAAACATGTCAGTGACCACAAGTATTTGAAACCATGCTCACCATCACTCATCACTAGAGGAATGCAAATCAAGACTATAATGACCTGTTACCCCTCACCTGTTAGAATGGTTTTTATCAGAAGGACAATAACAAGTGTTGGTGAAAGAATAGAGAGAAGGTTACCCCACTGCGTTGTTGGTAGAAGTGTTAATTGGTATAGCCACTACGAAATACAATATAGAGAGTTCTCAAATAATGAAAAGTGGAACTACCATGTGAACTATCAATTCCACTTCTGGGTAGGTGAAAATACCACTAGGTGAAAATAATTTAAAAAGACCATGTACCCCTATATTCCATGCAGCATTATTTACAGCGACAAAGATATGGAAACAACCTAAGTCACCATAGATGGATGAATGGATGAAGAAAATGTGGAAATGTATGTATGAAGAAAATGTATGTATATATGCACGTGTATATGTAATGAAGAAAATGTATGTATATATGCACGTGTATATGTACACTTGTATATAGGAATGGAATATTACTCAACCATATGAAAGAATAAAATTTTTCCATTTGTAGCAACATACACGAACCTTAAGGGCATTATGCTAAAAGAATGAGAAAGACAAATACTGTATGATCTCACTTATATATGTGGATTCTAAAAAAATTTTTTATTTTTCAAATCATATGAAAATTGATTCTGGATAGATAGATCTTGGTTGACAAGCAAAACAATAAAGCCTTTCAAAGAGAACATTTATTTCCCTGATCTGTGAATGCACAAAAAGCACTAACTATAGAATAATAAATACTAACACACTGAAGTCCATTCAAGTTAAGATCTGTGTTCATCAAAATAAAAAGAGTAAAAAGGAAGCCACAGAAGAGGACATTCACAATAAATCTAAGGAAGGAACTGCATCCAGGATATATAGTACATGTATAAACCATTACGGAAAAGAGAATCAATACAATGGACCACTGAGCAAAGGAATGGAAAATTCTCAAGAGAAGATATCCAACTGGCCAATATGTCTTTGAAAAGTTGCTCAATCTCACCCATCATCAGAGAAATAGAAATAAAACCACTATGTCATGGAACTACTCTCCCACCCAAATGGCTAAAATGGAAAGGGCAGGAAAACAAAGTTCTGAGGAGGATGAGGAGCAAAGGGATCTCTTGACTACCGCTTTATGGAGAATAAATAGAACCACCACTTTAGAAAAGTCTTTGGCAGATTTCACTAAAGCTCTCTATATAAATTCTATGCCCAGATATACCCAAAAGAAATGTGTGATATTTTCAACAAAGACATTTCATAAAAAATATTTTTGGCAGCAACATTCCTAAGAACTCCATGTAGAAGCCACTGTTCATCAATATTTGAACACATAAGTTAAATGTATTATATTCCAAGCAAGGAGTACTACACAGCACTGAAAAGGAACGAGCTATAAATTCACACACTTTGTATAAATCTCACAAACACCACATAGAGTGAAGAAGTCAGACAGAAAGGAATGCAAACTATATAATCTCATTAATACAAACTCCAAAAATTGGGAAAGTTAACGTTTGTTTGAATCTAGCTAATCCATGACTCAGAAGTCAGGATGATTACTTTTGGGGAACTAGGTAGTGACTGGATGAAAGCACGACTAGATTTTTGGGGGTACCTATAACTATTTTGTTTCTTTTTTTTTCTTTTTTTTTTGGTCTGGAAGCTGGAGTCTGAGAAATGCTTGAGTGTATTCAACTTACTACAGTTAAGACTTACTTACTTTTCCAAATGTGAGTTATATCTCATTAAACACAATAAAATCACATGGAGAAGAAACTCTTGGTGGAGGCAATGGCCATTACTAATGTTTATTATTAACTTGTACCCAAAGGGCATTTAGGGTATTATTTTTTAGAACACAGAAAGTGATGTGTAGATACAGTTTTGTGACCATATTCCACTGTGATAAGGCAGTCAAGTACTAGTGTTTTGGGTAATACAGGATGAATTTTGCCTCCCTCACCTCTGATGTGAGAGTCTGGCTCAGAATGTGAACTTGTTTGGAAACAGTTGTTAGGGATGTAACTAAGATGAGGTCAGACCAGAGCGGGCTGGGCCCGACCCAACATGACTGCTGTCCTTATAAAAAGAGGAAACAGGGACAGAGACACAGACCAGCACAGAGAGAAGATGACTTTAAAAGGACCACCTACAATCCAAGAAAAGAGGTCTGGAACAGTGCCCCTCCTCAGAAGGAACCAACCTTGCTAACTCCCTGATTTTGGGTTTCCAGCCTCCAGAGATGTGAGATGGTAGATTTCTGTGGTTTAAAACACTCAGTTTATGGCACTTTATGAGAGCAGCCCAAGCAAACAACACTCCACGACAAGTCCAAAGGTTAAGTGACCTGCCTCGGGACACCCAGCCAGAGAGCAGAAGTGAAGGTGATGTTCCAAAGCTCTTCTCACTAGGGACACCCACGCACATGCCACACTAAACTAGCATCCCACCTGCAAAGGCTCCTCCCGGGAACAGGGAGCCATGGATGACACTGTGCAGGGGACTGACCTGATGGATCCTTTTTCTGTTTTGTAATGATGTTGTGCTCTGAATCATGACACACACAGAACGTGGAACGTGAAAAACCTGAGCATCCCAAACCGTTCTGCGATCGCAGTGAGGAAGCCTCCCAAGGGGTCTCCCCTGCCCTGCGGCGGCTGGGGTCTGGCACCCTTCAGAGAGAAACAGCCACGGGATTACTGCGACAGCATCCTGTGTGGCTGCGACCTCTGAGGGTTCCTGAAGCAGCAGCGCCCCCTCCGGTATTGGCCATGCTCTCTTGGAAAGTCTGTCGAAAACTATGACCCTCTGTCATCGGACAAATGCCCTCACCCAGATTATAAGCCAGAGAAAGATATTTAAGGCACAGACTTTTTTTTCTGTTTCTAGAAATAAAGGTAGATGACTGAAGGCGTCATCTAAGAGGGAACTAGCAACAAACTACAGCTCTATGGCAAGACAAAGTTACCATTCTAAACTTGCAACTTTCCCACATGGCCCTTTGCCCACAATGATTAGCAGGGACTCACTTAACCACCAAGAGATGGTGGGCCTATCATGAGGGGCAGGGAGAGGAAAGGTGAAGTCTGAGGGTGGAACCCACTCTGGGGAAAGAGGAGCATAGAGCTAGTAACTGGGGACAGAGCTAGTAACTGAGAGGAGGGTGCAAGGCTAATTAATTCTCAGTGTTTTTGGTGAATAAAGGAGAACATTGTTTCCTTGGGAAGAATCTGCATTATCTAACCTGTGGACTTTTAATATTTAACTCCACTTCTCAAGGGTATTAACTGCTCAGAACTGGAAAATAAAATCATTGGCAGGCGCAGGTTAGGAAGGGGAGAACACGGAATAAAGACGTGAGTATTTTGTATTTTCACACTGAGAATCCTTAAAGGAAGATTTCACAAACTCCAAAGTTGTAACTGGTCACACGTTCCCCAAAGAGAAGTGGGCACTAAGGCTTTCGGGCAGGCGCACGGTCCCCATCGTGTCTGCAATGCTGCATACCCAGTCTAGCGCACAGTAGACTCAGAGTGAATAGAATCAATGAATGAATAAGAAAATGAAAGGAAGGGTCATGGAACCTCAACTGTTAAGACTGAGTACTAGTTTACAGCTCTCATTAGACAGATGTGGGATGAGTCACTGTATGTCCTTGCAACTGGCTTTTCTTTTCTATAAAATAGGGGAGCCAGACCAAATATAGAGAAAGAACTGGACTAGTCTCTACCTTCCACTGGGAATATATTTAGCCAAGGCAGTGCTATCTGCAATCATCACACTGTAGAGTAGATAAGATGGTGTGAAATGTGCCAACATGTAGTACATCTAGGAGTTCAGGCAAGTCTAATTTGAGGACATTTTTCTCTGTCCTAAAAGAAATGAAGACCTAAATTTACCTCCGGGCAATCCTGTGATCAGCACCACTCTCAGGGGCGCTTGCGTAACTACTGCTTCAGTAGGCCCGGACTGAGCGAGGAGGAGGAGGAGGAAGAGGCAATGTCACAAGTCTGCTGAGGAGAGAGCTAACAAGTACGGGTTGCTGAAGAAGGCGGAAACTGCTCATCTGGATTCGAGAAATTAACTCTTTCAAACCATCAAAGACGGCTGCCATTTGGAGGCGAGTTTTCTAAGTCGACCTTAATGCTTTCGATGCCTCTTGGTGAAAGAACAGGTCTCCATCTTTGAGATCACACACTGATTTTCAGGGAAGACATGTCCTGAAAGTCTTGTGTGAACGAAACACCATTGAAGGCTCCATTCAGAATGGGACAACATTCTGAATGGCTGCGATATTCTGAATTTTGTTACAGTCTAACGGAAGCAAAAATACACACAGAAAGTTGATCTCATTAATATTTAGTGGGGCATCTTATTTACCTTTATGTATCACATGGATTTAACTGGACAATTCCTTTTAAGTTTCAGACACAAGACTCTATTTTTATCAAATGATCACTGTCCCTCTTTAAGATGCTTTTATTATTGGCTAAGATATGTTGCTACTAACCATACCCCTTTTAGTGTTGTGTCCCTTCTTGAAAATAATGAGTAAACATCTTTAATATATGTACATATACTGAACTGCCACACACAGCTTCTTGTGTTCAGTGTACCCTATTCTTCTGGCAGATTCCTCTGGTTTCTTGACAGTGGGTTTTTTTTTTTTTTTTTATGTTCTTTTCCTTACATCACTGTAGTCCCGAGTTCTTGACAGTGCTCTGCACTGGCTTGAACTACTTACGTGACTTCAAATATGCAGGGACAGAGATGTAATCTTGTGGTCTTCCTAATTGCCACTGTCCTGCCCTCAAAGATTCCCCATGTCTGTGCTGACCTCAACGGCATGCATCTTCTCACTGAGCTGAGTCAATACAGCACCATTCTTCAATGATCTAAAGTGTACTGTTCTCACAATGAATTTCTCACTTTTTGGCTCAGGAAATACTATTCCTGCCTACGATGATTAATCTGTTATTTACCAGGGGATGTCTCTGACCCCCAATCCTCAGCTGAGGTGGAAGGAAGGCTAAGTGAAGAGGCAATCTTTTTGCCTACACCTCAAACAAAAATTAAATCAAAATGTATTAAAGACACAGATGTGAGACCCAAAACCATAAAATACATTGTAGAAAACAGGCAAAACTCCATGATGTTGGTTTCAGTAATATCTTTGTGAAATTGTCTCCAACTGTGAAAGAAACAAAAGTGAATATAAACTAATGTAACTAAGACCCCTGGACAAGGAAGCACTGCACAACAAAAGAAATTATCGTTAAACCAAGACACCCTCCTGAATAGGAGAAAATATTTGCTCATCTTACATTTGACAAGGGGCTGATATCACAGATCTACAAAAACTCATACAATTCAACCAAAAGAAAGCAAATGGCCCAATCAAAAAATGAGTAAAAGAGCTAAAGAGGGCCTCCCTGGTGGTGCAATGGGTTAAGCGCAGCACCATGAAGCTGTCCAGAGCCACTATAGTATAAGTTCGATCCCCAGCCAAGGAGCTTCCCACATGGTGCAGCAGACCTCTCCTGACTCACCTTCTGCTCCCTCAGCCGTGTGCCTGGTCAATTTGCCTGTTCTGCTCCCCACTCTGTGTCTGGGGAATCCTCTCGCCACCTCACACCTCTGGCCTACACCCCAGCTTGTATGCATAATAAATAAATCTTGAAAAAAAAAAAAGAGCTAAAGAGACACTTCTCCAAAGAAGACACACAATGCTGAGCGTCACTTATCAGGGAAATGAAAGCAAAAGCACACCCCTCACAACTGTGAGAATAGACCCTATCAAAAAGACCAGGAATGAGCACTGGAGAAAAAGGAACCCCACACACTGCTGGTGGGAATGTAGACAGGTCCAGCCCCTTGGAAAACAGTATGGAGATTTTTCAAAATATTAAAAATGGATGTACCATAAGATCAGCAATTCCACTTCTAGATATCCACCCAAAGAATGCAAAAACACTGAGTTGAAGAGGTATGTGCACTCCTAGCTTCACTGCAGCACTATTTACAATCGCCAAGTCACAAGAGCAACCTAAGTGTCCATGAACAGAGGACTGAATTAGGAATATCTGGTATATAAACACAATAGAATCCTACCCAGCTATTAAAAGAAAAACTTTGCCATTTGTGACAACATGGATGAAACTGAGACGATGATGCTAAGTGACATAAGTCAGAACGAAGAAGACAAATAGTGGAGGATTTCACTCATGTGGAATAAGGAGAAACAAAACAAAGGGTCAGCCACAACTGAATCGATTAAAAAAAAACCCTAGAAATATGACTGTAGAATTGAGGTGCCCAGACGAGGAGGGTTAGGAGGGAGAGCAAAGAGGGGAGAGGTCCCAAAGGACTACGGTGAAGAACTGTGGGTGCCCTGGTGGAGGGTGTGGTGTGGTAACATACATCTGAAGGGTGTGGTCCTCCACCTCCGAATCATGAAGTGTTGTAAACCAATAACCTCAAAAAAAAAAAAATTGGCTTTCTAGGTCACAACTGCTCACTGGGTGAAACACGGAAGCAACCAGAGACATGATGAAAAGCTGCACACTGCTGGCTGATTTCAGCGGCCTTTTTTTCTGCACACTGAAGTTTGAATTTCATATTACTTTTGTGTTCCATGGGACATTACTCTGCTTTGGATTTATTTTAAAAATAGCAACACCATTCTTAACTCAAGGGACATAGAGAAGATGTGGCCCTGGCCGGTGTACCTGAGGGGGTAGGGCTGCATGTGTCCACAGCCACGGGAGCCTGTGCCTCCTGCTCTGCTCTGTGGCCGATGACTCTGCAACAGACCGCATTCCTGCCTCCAGCCCCTAACATGCAAATGCGTCGGGGACGGGAAAGGGCGCGCCTGGATTCACAGCCCCCCTGCACACTCACACTGTGCTGTTCAGCAGGAGATACAGGACAAACATGAAACAAGGCCCAGATCTCCCATGGAGCACAGAGCGGCTGTCCATGCTTCTGGGTGCTCACGTGGAATCTACACTGGGCCGGAAGCACCTCGGGGAAGTCCTGCACAGCCTCGCCAAGAAAGCAAAAGTGAAAACAAAATGACTTCAATCAAACTGCATATCTTGCTTTTGGGTCTCTTGGTATCGCTTATCCATAAGGCAGAACTGTTGTCATTAACAACCCAGAGCCCCTTACCACAGTCAATTCCGGTCTCCTGCTTCTGCCCAATTAAGCAGCAAGAAGGAGACAAGAGCACGGATGGTTAATGGAGAGCTGTGGATGGGGAAAGGTTTAATCTATTAATGTAGGGCAAGATTTCCCAAAGCGTGTTAGGCTGAGTGCTGACTGTCAGATGTTCTGCCAAAAAAAGTGTTTCAAGGTCAAATAAGTTTAGGAAATGTGGTATAAAATATCCCTTCTTTCTTGATGGTGCTTAATGTTCATTAGTATATTAAAGGCCCTGAGGATTCCTGCAATAAAACTGATGAACTATGTTAGATCAAGTGTTTCTCAAACTTTCACGATCAGGAAGCCTGTTTTTTTCCTTCATGTAACAGTTACAATGGGGCACAGACCACCCACACCCACGCAGACCAGACTGTGGGCAGTGAGGTGGGTTTCACAACAGTCTGGTGAGGATCAGGTCTTTGTTTTTTCAGTTTTTTTCCTCTCAGGAAATGGCCCACAGTCATCCCATCGCTGAATCCTAAAACAGGAACCCTCTTCGTTGAGGCAGCAACCCTTTAAAAAGTGATCAGAGGCAGGCGCAGCTTAAAAATAATCTCAACAGTCCACATGACAGTATGAAAAGCCAAAGACTTTTCCTTCCTCTCCCTGACCTCTGTCCCCACAGTCTGGTCTGGAGTTAAACCAGGTTCCTGGAGAGGTCCCGAAATCAGATCGTCTGCATTCGGTAAGGAAAGGAGTCCGCTTCTGGCAAGGCGCACAGGGCCTTCCCTGACTTTAGTCCGCATGCCAAGGTGACGCCTGCTGGGAAAGGCTGACTGTGAACATCTTGGTAAAAGTCTTTTCTGGGGGGCCTCTCTAGTGGTGCAGCAGGTTAAGCACAGCACTATGAAGCCATCCGGAGCCACTGCAGCATGAGTGATACCTGGCCAGGGAGATTCCTCATGGCGCAGCAGACCTCTCCTGTCTCACCTGCTGCTCCCCTCAGCAGTGTGTTTCAGTAGATCCTCCTGTTCTGCTCCCCACTCTGTCTCTGATGAATCCTCTCATCACCCTGCACCTCTGGCCTATACCCCAGCTTGTATGCATAAATAAATCTTTTTTTTTTTAAATTTTTTCTGGGGAGATGAGGCCCACAAAGGTTATCAGCTTAATGTCCGTTTCAGCTGTTCTGGGGGCAACTCTAACTTATGCACAGGAACCTACTATTTTAGATCGCAGACACAGAGCAGCATGGACTCCTTCTCCCTCTTCTTTTTGCCTCACCACTCATGTCTAAACCATCATAAAAGTCTATCAATTCTACTTTGGAAACACGCCTAGTGTCTCTCCCCACTTCTCTCCATCTCCCCCGTCAGCACTGCTGCCAGCATTACACTAACAGGTCTTCCGACCGCCATCCGTTCTCTCCCCAGTCTGTTCTCTCGACGGCAGCCATAAAGATCCCTTCAAATACAAACTGGACAGTTCCTGCCCTCGAAGTCTTCAATAGCTTCCAATTAAAATCCAACTTAGAGTCTTCATGAAGATCCGTGAGGTGTGTCAGCTGCTGGTCCTGCTGCCCTGCTTGTCCAGTCAGCACTCCCTCCCTAACTCTGGGCTTGCTTTCTGTCTCTCTCCTTATAGCCTTATTTGCTCTTTTCTTTGCCCAGATTACTTTCCCCACTCCCCATTTTTCTTTGCCAAGTTAATCCAACGCTCTTTCAAATGTCGACTTAAGTCACTCTTTGTCCAAGAAACCAGCCCAGAGCACCAGCTCAGTCAGCCCCTCTTCTTTTTCATGGCACCTTTTTTTCTCTGTACCACTCCCAAGTTATTATTTTTTTAACTGTAAGTTCCAAAAGGAAACACATCTGTGTTACACAGCACTAAATGCAAAAAAATCAGGACCTTGTGTCATCAAGAAATAGGCTTAATAATGACATCTTACATGACTGAAGCCAGCTAGTGGTCATTCTCTTAGTTTTATCACCAGCTTTTACATATATGAAATTGAGGTCCTCTAGGTTGTCACTTTTCTGTATACTGATCACCCACAAGTCTTCATTTACCTCTATTAGGGGAAGACTTTAAGGGACATCTCATAGATCTCACTTCTTTAGCTTCACTAACCTTTTCAGTGTATTTTATTCTCATTTTGGGAACTCACTGCTTATTATCATTCATTTGGTGCCTAATCTTGCCTTATAACAGCTAATCTGCTATTACTAATTAATACTTTACATTGTATTATTTCGTCTTGCCAAAGATTTCACATATTCTGAAGCACACAGCCTGCCTCTACACATGCTTGTATGGAGGAGCCTCCATGGGCCCCTAAAAGTGCCCCATTACAGGATTCTGATATAGGAGGTGCACTCATTTCTCTTCACTCTGTTTTTTTCCCCAGTTCTGTGGAGTGTGTTACCATCATGGTGGAATGAAAGCTGGGAAATGGACAAGGTGTGGGGTCAAAGAGGCAGGTAATGGGAGGAGTGTAGGGACAGACAACTTCCTTAAAGTTTCTCAGTTCCTCCCCTAGTGTTACAACAGGTGAAAACTTGGCAAGGGACTAGGTATACTTTTATTTCTAGGTATCTCCCAGGATATTTACCAGTAACTTGATCAAGATTCGGAAAACATGAATTTTTAAATCTGAACGAATCAAAGAGGATTACCTCAAAACACTTCAAATCATTGACTCAAGTTTCCATTGTTCAATTTTTGAATGAATTTGACTGAGAGCTCTCTTTAATTCAGGAAGTGTCTTTGTCTAAGTCAAGAAGTTTTTGTTTGTTTATTTGAAGTGAACCTTTTATTTATTTTTATTTTTACATAGAAGAACTGGGGTATAAGCCAGAGGTGTGTGGGGGTAGGAGGGGGAGAGGATTCACCAGAGATAGAGGGGGGAACAGAATAGGCAGATTTACTGAAATACACTGCTGAGGGGCGCAGTGGGTGAGAAGGAGAGGTCTGCTGGGCCATGTGAGTTAGCTCCCTGGCCGGCGATTGAACTCAGGTCATAACAGTGATAACACTGAGACTTAGCCCCTCAGTAGAGGAGGCCCCCAAGAAGTTATTTTGTACATTTTTCACTGCCAAATTCTGATCTTGTTCAAGCAATACTTTTGAAGGAATATTTAAAATAATGAATACTTTAGCTACTTTTGGGGATTTTTCCCACCAAAATATAAGGGTTATAAAAGATTTGCAACCCTTTTACTATACTTAACCAATATTCCTCAAGCTGCTTCTAAAAAATGAAGTAGAAAAGAGAAGTTTGCCATAATGCCATCGTTGTTGGCACAGAACTGCTCAGGGGAAGTAGATAACTTGACAATTATCTCTTTACCTAGAATGTCTTCACAACAGCCTTTTAAACTGAATAGAGTAGAGGTATTGTCTGTTCCCTTCACTTTGACAATGAGGAACAGGGCACTGAGAAACATAAATCCCCACACAAGTTTGTGTTGGAGAATTCACCAGACATGTAAGATTTCTCAGAGGCAATGCTGTAAGTTCTTGAACAGAGTTGTTAATGGGAGTCAGCAATGGCTACAGAATTCTCAGGGTCCAGTATAGAATGAAAATTTGGAGCTCCTTGTATGAAAATGTTTAAGACAGTAGCAGTGACAGCAGGACATGGAGGCAAGCACGGGGTCCTTCTTAGCACAGGCCCTCTGTGATGCCCACGTTCCCACGCATCTCATGAGGCTGTCCCTGCACAGGGCTCTGCAAGGCTGACTTCTGGATGTCAAGGAGGCTGCTCCACAGATGAGAGGCAGAATTCTATGTTAACATACATACATTTGATTCACATGTTATGTGTTTCATATTCTATAGCTTTGATCAGATTCTTAAGCTGATCTATTAACAGAAGAAAACATTAAGAACACATCTTCCAGAGTAGTCTATGCTTTCACGAGCATCAGAATACACTGGCAGGGGCAAGCTAGCTGTCTGCACGGGACCCTTCAGAGGTATGTTTGTGAATGAATGAGTTGTCATACATGCATGGGTATTAATACCAAAAGCATTCTCAAGATGTTCAGATGTTGAAAGAAAGAAATGCAACCAACACTGCATCTTCAGAAGACAAGCAAATGGTAAAACTTTGGTCAAGATAACCAGAATCTTTATAAATCCCAGAGCAATACCCAAATGAGTTATTTTCTTTGTTTTCACCCCCTTAACTTAAGCTTCCTCCTCTTCTGTAATTAGATGTTGCATTCCCTCCTTTTAACGTGAAGAAATGTGTTACCTAAGATTTACTAACTCTTGGTGACCAATCTGTTTTATAAAGAATTGTAACCCAATGTTAGAAAGTGGAGTAAGGTAGGAATTTGCTAATTAAGCAGATGCAGAAGTTGTCCTCAGACACAGGGGAAAATTACTCAAAAGACCCACATCCCTAAAAACACTATCGGTAAAATACTGACTCTTGAGTCTGGCCCTAAAACCCCATGGGCATCTCCTGATAGTCTCACACACAAACATCCCTAAATGTGGATTTTGCTGAAAAGTTTGAATAGCCATCTTCAAATTTCCTTTATTCCTTTTCCCCTATGTGACTTCGACTCAATCCACTCAGCCAAAATCTCCGAATCAGATAAGGGCGATGTAGGGAGATGGGTAATCTAAGCCAGAGGGCAATTCTCCAATGTCCACGCACACAGTGTCACTTCTCTCCACGCAACCTCTAATTAATAAAAATGCGTGATTCATTTGCCGGGTCTCACTGTGTCCCAGCTCACGACACTGCCTGGTTCAAGCAACCACAGATACAGCTAGAAGCGTGGCTGCTCACAACAGGTAAGTTAGCCACCGGAGAACAGGTGCTCTTCGGCCCGCCCACACGGAGGTGAAGACCCAGGAGGCTGGCAGGTGAAACCCATTCCGAGGGGTTCGCAGTTGGTCATTACTGACAGAGAACGGAACGGTTGCGCAGGTGAACTCACTCGCTGCCTCCCGCCCCCCATCTCTCTAATCGGCGCTCCCCGGGACGCCCGAGGTCACAGAAAGAGGTAGAAAACTTCCACGAGGGACGCGCCCGCCCTCACCGCTCTGGTCTCAGCCAGTCCGAGGTTGGGCACCTCCAGCGCGGGGATTCGGCCGCACTCGGTCGGGGTGAGGACCGCTCCGGGGGTCCTGGCAGCGCGCCCGGGCTCCGGAAGGGGAGCGGCCCCGCGCACGTGGCCTTGGGTCGGCGCGCTCCAGGAATAGCCTCGGGGTGACCTGCCCCACCTTCTCCGCCAGGTCCCCGCGGCCTCAGCGGAACCTTCTACGACGCTGGGAACCCGCGGCCCCGGGCCTCCTCGCGCGCCCCACCTGCGCGGGCTCTGCGGGTGCGAAACCTGCAGGGACCTCGCCTAACCGCAGTCCGCGGCAGCCCCGGCACAAGCCTCGGGGACCACGCGCCCCCATTCCGGCCCCGCGGCCCCCAGCCCGATCTCGCCAGCCGGGGCTTGGGCGCCCTTCCTACCTCTGCCCGGGTGCGGCTAGCGCGGTCCTCTCACCGCGGCGCGGACTCCGGCCGCCGGGAAACGGCTTGCGTCTGTGGGCTCCCAAACGTGACTCCAGCTCTCCGGCGCGGAGACTGGGTGCGGGGCGGGAGAAGACGGCCGTCTGCGTCCTCGCCCGGGGCCGCCCGGCCTGGGCGGCGGGTGAGGGCGGGAGGAGGGCGAGAGGCGGGCGGGGGCCTCCAGGCCGCGCAGCCCCGCCCCGCGGCTTCCATTCCTGCCGCACCTGCCGGTCCGCTCGCCCGACGCCGGGTGGGGTGGGGTTTTATTTCATGTTTTAATTGGTGGGTGAGGGGAAGGCGCCCCTCTCTGGTCTGTAAAGGGAGAGCTCCCACACTGGGGGCGGGGAGACAGGGGCTAGGGGGAGAGAGACAGACGCGAGTCATTCAAAGATTCAGGGTGAAGGCTTGGAGGACACACCTTCCCACCCACCCAAGCGGAAAAGGCAGCCACGGGAGTTGGCTCAGCTGGTCTGCACTGCGCACCCGGGGAGGGATGCTCTCCAATCCGCTACACCCCGCGAGGCGCCTGCCCTGAGCAGCAAACGCAGGGCGCTTTAGAAACCTCAGGAGGGCCCGGGGCGAGGCGGACTCCCAGCTGGGTGTAGGGAGCACACTGCAAGCTGTGTGGACACAGAGTGCCCGGGTGTGCGTGCAGGCGTGAGTGTGTGTGTGTGTGTGTGTGTGTGTTCACGTAGGTAAATGGAGACTGGAAGAGACCAGGGTGCAGCATGACCTGCTCAGCAGGGCTTCCATTAACGGGAGGGGGTGGGGAGAGAGCGTTTCTGAGATTTGGCTGGACATTGTTCAGCTTTTAACGGAAAAAAGATACGCCGTCAGGAGGACTTCAGAGGCATAAGCAGGTCCGTGAGTCCCTCCTCTCAGGGAGAACCGGCTGAAGCTTCCAACGCCCAGCCTAATTTCTTGGACAAGGTGAAGGTAAACCCCATAGATTGTGTTAAGAAAAGCCAAAAAGGAATATTACCCTATAAACTGTCCTCATTCTCCTCATTACAATAGATACACAACTGAAGAAAAAAGATTTGATTCATGAAGGGCGGATGAATGAAATGAGTGATTTCATCCCTTAAAAATGTGCAGGATGTAAGTCCATGGGCACTATAAATGGACAAAGACGAAGTGGTATATATACATAATAAACTACTACTCAGCTGTAAACATGTCCTGCCATTTGCACAAGCATGGCGGGATCTAGAGGAATAATGCTTGGAGGGATAGCATAAGACACATGTGGTATGATATACTTTCACTCCTATGTAGTACATAAAGAACCACGAAACAGATGAACTAAATAAAACAAAAATAAACTCTTAGACCATTAGACCAAATTAGTGGTTACCAGAGGGAAGGGAGGATGTGTGTTTGGAGGTAAAATTGGTAAAAGGTGCCAATTACATGGTGAAGGATGAAATTAAACCTTTAGTGGTAAAGGCAATACACTATATAAGATGTTGATTTATGATGTGGTACACCTGAAATCTATATAAATACTATCAACCAATGTTACTTAAATGAAATTTTTAATTTCTACCCATCTTGAATCAGCTTCTATAGTGACTGTCTAAAGCAAAGCCTAATCTGTAAACATTATGGCCAATTTCTTCTGGTGACTGGCTGAAAGCAAGAAAGGAAAAGTTAGGGGCCTCCCTAGTGGTGCAGGGGTAAAGTCTCAGTGCTATCAAGATATCATCAGCCACTGTGGCATGAGTTCGATTACTGGCCAGGAAGCTGACCCACATGGCACAGCAGACCTCTCCAGTCTCACCTGCTGTTCTCCTCAGCAGTGTATTTCAGTAGATGCCCCTGTCTTGCTCCCCACTGGTGAATCGTCTCACCCCCTGCACCTCTGGCCTACACCCCAGTTCTTGTATGCATAAGTGAGTAAATCTTTTTTAAAAAGAAAGAAAAAGTTAGAACTAAACAAATATGCTTTGTTAGCCCTCCCTCCTCTTCAGAATAAATCTGAGTGTTTTCAGGAAACATGTATGAAGAGTACTTGAATGACCCTGTCAAATGTTGGTGAGGATGTGCTGAAGCCATTCAAAATATATCAGAGAGAAGATAAATTGTTACAACTCTTTCGGAAAACAATTTAGTGGCATATTTCCAAGGCATAAAATGTTTAGTCACCCAATTTTTTTATTGGTTTGAACCTTCCCCCCCCAATGTATCCAAAGGAAATAAGCCACAAACAGAATTGTCATATAGACAATATTTCATATTTATGATAACGTTATTTATAAGGTAGAAAACTATTTTCAACAAAATGTTGATAAATAAAATGCAACATTACTATAGATTAAAAATTCAAAATTTCATTATGACCATTTCAAATGATATTTACATGTGGATAATATATTCTTTTGGTTGAGCAACCAGAACAAAGTACACTGGTCACTTTAAACAACAGAAATTTATTATCTCACAGTTCTGGAGGCTGGAAGTCCAATAGTGAAGTGTTGGCAGAGTGGACTTCTTCTGAATGTATGAAGAACAATCTGCCATGACTCACACCTGTTTTCTGATAGTTTGCAGGTAATCTTTGGTTCTTCTTGGCTTGTAAAAGCATAACTCCAATCATTGCCTTCATCCTCACATGATGCTCTCGCTCTCTCTCTCTTTCTCTCTCTCTCTCTCTCTCTGTGTGTGTGTTTGTGTGTGTATGTGTGTGTCCATCCAAATTTCCCCTTTTAAAAAGGACTCTAGTCATATTGGATTAGGGCTCACTCCAATGATCTCACCTGAACTGAATGTATCATATCTGCAACAGCTCATGCCAAATAAGGTTACCTTTTGGAATACTGAGGGTTAGGACTTTGCTGGAATATTGATTTTGGTGTGTATGTATGGGGATTAAGGGGGTAATAGGGAAAAGGACAGAACTCAATTCCTATCAGGTAATAATAAAACAAAGGAAAGGGAGTGGGTTGAATGAAGGCTCCCCAAAATATGTTCTGGTGCAAATCCTGGAAACATGAATGTCACCTTAGCTAGAAAAAGGTCTCTGCATGTTTAATAAAGTTAAAGATCCCAAGAAAAATCCAAGTGGGCCCTAAAGCCAATGGCAAGTGATTCATGAGAGAAAGGCAGAGCAAGATTTGAGACCTGTCCAAATTGCACAAGGGTATATGAAAACCAGGCAGAAATTAGAGTGAGATGGCAAAAACCAATGAAGCCAAGGAATGTGGACAGTCACCAGAAGCTGAGAGAAAGAAGGGTTCTTCCCAGGAGCCTCCAGAAGTCCAGCCTCAACTTTATGTCAGACTTTTAGCCTCCAGAGCAGTGAGAGAAGCAACACCTACTGTTCAGATGCCCAGCAGTCTACTCTAGAGCCCTGGAGGTCAATACAGGAGATCTCTTTTGGGTGGGAGTCCATGTATTGACTTCTTTGTTTTTGCCTCGAAAGAAGAACAAATGGTCTAAGACCATTTCGAAAGGATATTTTAAACAGTTTTTTAAAATTCTCATCTACTTTTGAAGAAGTGAGCAGACAACATGCCACAGATATCGCCTTGCAAATTAAAACTCTTTAAGTGCAGCTGATACTGAAGAGGATTCTGATCCTGTGAAATGGGTTCAATTGGTCTAGATCCTTGTATATGTTAGACATACAGCTCCCATGAATAGGAACTCAGTTCCACATTGGCTTGATTAAAGGACAGTCTCCAGATTTTTATCTCAAAACCATTGCTGCTCATGGTCACTGTTGAGAAATAGTTATTGTAAACAGTATTTATTATTACAATTGACATTTACTTTCAAAGTTTCCTCTCCCTCCCCCTTGCTGAAGGACTTACCATTATATTCAATCCCATAAAACAAATGTTTCTTTGTAAACCTGCCTCAGCTTTTATTTATGATGCAAAATGCTTATAAAATGTGCCAGATGTAAAATAGTATGTTGGATCATTCTAATAACCCCAGAAGCTGGAGACTGTCAACAAACAACTGCCAACAGGTTCCAATGCTATCTGCTAAATGAATGCTGTTTCTGTTGACTGGTAATATCATGGGAATGAGTTTAATTTTGACCTATGGTAGAATTATAAAAATATAGTGTTCTACTGATAGAACTAGAAAGTGGTCTCACTTCACAGTGAGGGACACTGAACTTAATGTCTTGCCCAAGGATATGGTATTAGTGTTCTGTTCCTGTCTGTTCCACCACTGGACTCATGCAAACACCATGGGTATTTACTTCCTTAGAGCCAGCAGAAGAAAGCATTTCTTTCTTTAACTCTCTGACCCATTTTAAGGACTGCTACCCAATTAAATGACAGCCACCACGGGCAATATAACTTTTGATGAACTCAAAATCAACTGATTTGGGGGTCTTCATTTTTGTTGGTTGAAGAGTGAAACCCACTTAGACAGTCATTCCCTTAAGAGGAAAGCATTATACCGGACATGGACACTAGAGTGGTGATTTGATGCCATCTTGGAATCTGCTGAATTGGCACTTACTTAGGGGTAGGTGGCAGCAATAGTAAAAGCAGACTGTTACTCTCTTTCAAGCTTCTTTTACATAAGGAAATTTATTTTTCATTATGTGACCATTTTATGAAGCATCTAGATATGGATATTTACAGAACTCTTTTTCTTGTCTTCTTCTCCCCATGGAGACATATAGGTCTTTAAAAGTTGTGTTAACTTCTTAATTGAAAGTTGTTAGAGTGTAACAAGTGAAAATTAAATTCAGCTTTCCTGATAACAAGGGTAGTAGACTCTGAGCTAACAGTGTCTCAAACTGTGGGTCAAAAATATCAAGGGTCTATTGAGAATGTAATTAAGAGAATACATAGGGAACTAATGGAAGGCCCGTCATTTCTAGTGACTCTTACAAAGACATTGAAAAAAATTGAAAGCTATGCTAGTTAAATTACTTACAAAGTAATTGGTTTAGTGTGCAAAGAAAGTAACATGCTGTAAAACATTCATAATGTGACCTTGTTGCTATTAAACCAATCTCAAATAACTTCAAATACATATATATGTACACACATATATACTGAAGAAATAGATGATACGAATAGTTCTATATCTATTAAGGAAGTTGAATCAATAATTAATGAGCTTCCAAAACAGAAATCAACAGGTCCAGATAGGTTCATGGGTGAATTCTACCAAATACTTAAGGAAGAAAATTGTACCAGTTCTCTAGGCTCTCCTCCCAAAAATAGAGGGAATATGTCTTTATTCATTCTATGAGGCCAGCATTACCCTAATATAAAAATCAGATAAGATGATACAAAACAAAAGATACTACAGGCTAATATCTCTCATGAAAATAGATGCAAAAGTCCTCAACAAAATATCAAGAAATTCAATCCCAAAATGTATAAACTTAATTTTACACCATGACCAAGTAAGATTGATCTCAGTTCTGAAGGATTGGTTCAACAAATAAAATCTGATTGATATAACCCATCATATCAACAGGCTAAGAAGATAAATGACATAGTCATTTCAATAGATGCAGAAAAGTCATTTGACTACATCCAGCATTCATTCATGATAAAAACTCAGCAGACTAGGAATATATGAAAATTTACTCATCTTGGCAAAACTCCATCTACAAATAAGCTACAGTGAACTCAAACTTAATAATGAGAAACTCAAATCTTTCTCTCCAAACTGGAAACAAGGCAAGGATATCCCCACTTACGAGTGCTTTTCAACATTGTATTGGAAGTCCTAGCTAATGCAATAAGAAAAGAAAAAAGAAATAAATGGTATATGGATGGGGAAGGACAAAACAAAACTGTCTTTATTAGCAAATGACATGGTCATCTAGGGAGAAAAATCCAAAAGAATCAACAACAACAAAATTCCTGGAACTTGTAAGTAACTCTAGCAAGGTTGTAGGATACAAGGTTATTATACAAAAGTCAATCACTTTCCTATATATCAGCAATGAAAAAGTAAACTTTGAAATTAAAAACACATTTAGATTAGCAACCCCCAAAATTATAAACTTTGATACAAACTTAGCATGTATAAGACCTATATATAAAAAATTACAAAATTTTGATGAAAGATAGCAAAGACGAACTAAGTAAACGGAGAGACATTACATGTTCATGATCAGGATGACTCAATATTGTCTCTCTATATTTTTTTTCAATAAAATCTCAATCAAAATGTCAGCAAGGTATTTTATGTATCTCAACTACCTAACACATATGGAGAGACAACTGAATATTGTAGAAGAACAAAGTTGGGGGAGTGGCAACACTCAGCATCATGACTTACTAAGAAGGTACAGCAATCAAGAGTGTGGTATTGGTGAAGGGGATAAACAGATCAATGGAAGAGAATAGAGAGACTAGAAACAGACCTGCATAAATATATCCAACAAATCTTTGACAAAGGAGCAAAGACAATACAATGGAACAAAGTGATCACACCTGTTAAAAGGCCAAAATCCAAAATACTAGTATCACCAAATGCCGATGAGGATGTGGAGCAATTAGACCTCCCTTTCATTGCTGGTGGAAATGTAAAATGACACAGCCATTGGTGTCATTTTAGTTTGGCAGTTTCTGACAAAATTAAACATACTCTTATCACACACTCTACTAATAGTGCTCCTTGGAATTCACTAAAATGAACTGAAAACTTATGATCACACAACACCAGAACATGGATGCTAATAGCAGTTTTATTCATAATTACTCAAACCTGCAAGTAACCAAGATATTCTTCGGTAGGTGAATGGATAAGCTGCTGCATACCCCACCAGACAGTGAAATATTTAGTGATTTAAAAAAATGAGCTATGAAGCTATGAAAAGGTACAGAGTACATCAAAGTAAATGTTACTCAGTTTGAAAAGCCAATCTGAACAGACTACATATGGTATGATTCTAACTAAATGACATAAGGGAAAAGGCAGAACAGTGGAGATGGTAAGAAGTCTAATGATTGCTAGGCATTAATTGGGGGTGAATAGCAGAGGACAGGGGATTTTTATAGCAGTGACTCTATTTTGTATGATACTACAGTGGTGGATATATATGTCTTTGTACATTTGTAAAAGCCCATAGAAAATTCAACACCAAGAGAGAACCCTAATGTAAACGTGGGCTTTGGATCAAAATGATGCATCTATGAAGGTGCATCAGTTTTAACAAACTGATGTATGTAATGTGTAAGCACCAGAGGTTGTGCGTGGTTTTTTTTTTTTTTTTTTGGGTGGGGAGAGGCATATAGGAATTCTTTATACTTCCCACTCAGCTTTTTTGTAAACCTGAAGCTGCTCTAAGAACAAAGATTATTAATAAAGAAAGAAAAAGAATAATTTTGACAGGCAGCATATAGGGAGACGTTGAATGTATTTAGTTGACAAGCATAAATGAAGTCAGAGATGGCTATGGAAAGTAGGAGTGAGCAAAAATAGTGCAACTACAGAATCCTGCAGCAAGCAGACTGGTAAGCCTGCTCTTAATTCACCCTCCCAAGGAACAGACTGTGTCCTATCCTTGTAGTAGAGGTAGAGTCAGATGGCTATGGACTCACAGAAGGAATCTTCCTTCTATGTCACGGGACAAAAAAGTGCAAGAGCTACGGGACTCCAAAGAACAAAGCTTCATGTACAGGAAGTGCAGGATCTGTGCAGCCTTAGATCAAAGACACTTGCACATGGCTCATGAGAACAGCTCTGGCCAAGAGGGCAAGGCAACTGAGCTGCACCAAGGCCGTCTAACAATCGCATCAAATTAAAACTTAGATAAATCTAAATCTTATTTAGATACATGCCCCCAAAGAAACATTATCAGGTTTTGCCTTCCTGGCAAAGGAAAAACAGCTATGTAAAGTGAAAAGTAATGTGATTCTGAATCATTTTTAGGTAAAAATCCTGCCAATTTTTCAAATTAATCAGTCAGTTGTCCCCACATTCAGGTACTGGTTATTATGCAAGGCAATGTACCATTTTCCTCTTTGAGAACTGCCCCCGAAACAAGGGTGAACCTCCATCAGTCATCATTCACTCACTCACAAATATTCATGGATCATTTGCTACATCTCGGGTACCATTCCCGTTGTGAAGAATCCAAGTCTCTGACCTTTCACAGATTAGTTAGAAAGAAATTAAATAAATAGATTCCAAAGATAATATCTGGCTTCAAATTGTGCTAAGTGCTTGGAAAGTACAGAACAGAACTCTGAGAGAATAACAGGAGACCTGTTTTATGTTCAAACAAGCAAACCAGAGCTCCGTCAGATGACATTGAGGCTGAGAGTTAAGGGATAAGAAAGAGTAGTAAAGAGTGATGGGGTGAGAAAACAAGTGAAAAAAATCTCAGCGGGGACGTGTAGTAATACCCAGGTGCCACGCCTAATTCCCCCCATGTCGTCTGACAAGGTCGTGTCATGGGTGAAGGGGCTTCAAGCAAGTCCCCTTCTCGGAGAATGGGGTGTGATATTTCTGTTCCTGATTGTCCTAGGTTCAAAAGAAATGTAATTGCCTGTATTGCTAAGCAACTCTGCCATTTCCAAGAATTCTGACAAACACTTTGGCCGAAAATAAGATAATTTATGGAGGAGTTAATAACAGTCAACACGTCCACCTAGAAAAACATTTTCCTTACAATGGGACTTTCCCATATAGCTTCCAATTAGAGTCTGGTATGTGCTTTTACCCACTTCCTTACCACCTTCTTGTTGCCCTGTACACAAATCAGTAATTAGAATGAATAATGGGTTGTTTTAGTTAATGATGACCATGTTTTCACCCAGTTACCATAACCACATCATAATTTCTCGTACCCTGTTATAATTTTGTATTACTCTTTTCTCAGAAATATGTTCTTGTTATGTAATCATACAATTTCTGTGCCTTTGTTTTAAATTGATCAGGTATTTAAAAAATATGTACGTTTTGTATAATCACCACATTCCATGTAATCAAGTATCAAACCTGATTGCCAATATTAATGATATATAAACCCAGCTGTCCGGGCAATAAACAGAGCGGCTTAATCACCCCCTGGTGTGTGCTGTCTCTCACTCTCCCTACCCCTTTTCCCCTCACAACGCACCAATGCCTTCTCCACCCTTCTCGGGACCTGACACGATAACATTGGTCGGAGCTGGCCTCCAGCACCCAGGTCTGTGGTTTGAGAAGACTTTGGAGAACAGGCAGGAACAGATGATCCCAGACCTTGCCGGTCCTGTAGGTTATTGGACTTGATGGGAAGAGCAATAGTGCTATGCAAGGGTTTTAAGACCCTGATCTTATAATCAGAACTGACTCATACACAGGAGATCACCTGATCTTCGTCAAACAAATCAGGTTTTCTCTTCCAGGAATTTAGAATTATGAACCGAAAGGCACATATTCTGAGTTTCTGGAAGCTCAGTAACTCTGGGCAACATTTCTGCTACTGGGTCCCTAGAGCTTCCTAGCTTTCCATCTTTTTTACGTTTCCCTGGAGCCTGATAAATACCTTAGTATTTCCATGAAATTATTTATTTTTTTGCTCATGTAATTTATTTTAATTTCGACAAAAATGTCTAAATTAGCATAATTATCAGTTGATAATTTTCTGTGATGGTTCTTACTGCATTTTGTTGGTGCTTTTGATGGTAACACCGAAGAAAAAAATACAGAAGAAAGAAGAGGTGAGGGAATGTTTTGGATGATATTTCTGGCCACCATTTTGCTTTGTTGAAGAAAGCAGCTTTGAAGCTTTTTAGGGAAGCACCTGATAAAGGAAAAACTCTTCTCAGTTGATCCACTCAGAGCCCTCAAAAACAAAAATACCACTCAACTAAATCTGGAAAGTTAAAGGAGGTTGAAATTAGGTAACTCTTCCTCCTTTTGTTGTTTTGAGTAAAAGTTTTTGGCTGTGAGGATGCAATGGCATTATAGAAAGCTGTGTTTTTTTTTAACAAGAAGGCACATGTCCCACAGGTACTCAGTTAAACCTTAAGTCAACAGCTTTCAGATGTTTAGAATTAACCATACTCAAACACAGCACTAAATGTTTGCTCTTGAACAATTCTAAACCTTTCATTCCTGGAAGATCTGGGGAGTTCATGAGAAGGAAAGAGTTACAAATCAAGCATTTACCAGGGTAGGCAGAGTGAGAGTACCTGCGAAGTTCTTAGAAGGCAAGGGCTGAAGTCAAATTCAAATTTCAAAACACAGCATTGCATTACTTCAATTATGTCATCCTTCATGAGGGGTTCACCCTTTAAGAATATGTGGACAAAATAAGTTGTTAAAATTTAAGCTAATTTTCAGGGTGTAATTATACAAAAGAATTGTAGGTTTTCTCTCTCTTGTTGGTTTGCTTTTTTTTTTTTACTCTTGTTCTCATTCTGGTCTGTAAAAATGGGGGGTAATAACGCTAAATTTATAAGGTTGTAATGAGAACTAGATATGTAAAACACAGTACATCTGGTAGAAAATTTCCCTTTTTCTTTCTTGCCAATTAAAATTTGTATCAAATGACTTGCATATAAATTGATCAGAATAATTCATATAGAATCAAAAATTACATAGTTTATAGAAAAAATGAAAGCAGATGCATATTGCCAATACAATAAAACCTAGCCTATGGTAATCAAAATCATAATGAATACACAGTGGTTGCTTTTATTAAAAGCTGTCTCTACACTTTGAAAAACATTTATGGTTGATTGGTGTGTCCTGATTGGAACACAATGAAACTGTTCTCCTTATAAGGACCTCAAGAACCAGCAAAGGCAGAACTCGTCATTGCCTCAGGTTCACCAAACCCAGATGTAGGCAGTCAAGTAAGCCAAACTGCAAAACTCAACTAAGTCCGCTCCTAGACATTTGCTGGGTGTACATTTGGCTATGGGCAAACTTCAGCTGTGAGGTGTGTGAAAACTATTCAGTATCTGAAGGAGAAACATACTGATACAAATCAAGTCTTTAAAAAACCTATCATTTATTTTGTAAGAGACATTTGCATGATGTCTACTGTGTCCCTGGTTCCAAGGACAAAACACACTTAGTTATTTCATCCTCACAACCTCCCTTTGCAGAGTTTCCACGGTATCCCTGTTTTGCAGATAGTGAAAAATGAGTCACAGAGAAGTCACTTATCCACTCAATATCCAAGGAACTTTGTCCCTGTATCTCTCATGGTGAGCCTGCAATTTTGGATCCCTCTTCGTATTCATGATTCAGTTTTGTTCCTGGAATCTGCCTGTGTTCTCACCACCTCACTCTGTGGGCCTCTACTTCCCACAGGCATTTGCCCTGAGGCTGTGGTCTTCTCACTTCTAGGTGAAATAGCCCGGACACTACCTACAGATTTTTATGTTACAAGGACTTTCATGGACATGCTATAAATGGTGGGGGTTGAGGAGGATTAGCAGAAAAGACCAAAACCGCTATTTTCAGTATTCTGTCAGCTTTCCCTCATCTCCTAAATGTCATCCCTTCAACCTTTTCTCCTTCCCACTGAGTTCATATCACTGTCGTTTTGAGCGTGTGGGTACAGTAGCTTCTTGAATGCCTCTGTCTTGACTCTTCCCAGAGTTACTTGTCCTCAAGCAAAAATGTGATTCTATTACTGTTCTCATGAGAGTTGGCAGTGCAACTCCAGATGTTAATAACTTCAGGCGTGTACATGCAGTTCTTTAAAATCTGGCCCCAAATTCTTCTCTGACCTCACCTCCTGCTGTTTGCGCTCTGCCCCTTTGTCTCAGCCCACAGCTGACCTCTCCTGAACTGTGACGCCAGCGCACCATGTCCTGTCCTAGGAAGTCTGCTCTCACTTCCAGTCTCCACTACACTGACCCCACATGTGAAATCTAAGGGGGTGGCAACAGGCGCAGCAATCAAGATTAACAATACAGTAATGCAGTATTTCAACATCCAAGATGAACAAAGTATAAAAATTTTAAATAAAGACAGAATCCGATCTTCTTTCCATGAGCCTGCCATGCTGACCTCACCCTAAAAGTAGCCGCTGTCCCAATAAAACGTTATAAAAACAGGTGCTGACTGTTGCAGGCTGTAGTTTGCCAATTCAGCTTTTTAAATAATGATTTATTCATACTGATTAACAGCATGTTGGGCCTCCTTGAGGTCTGTGCCTGGGATAAGAGCCTCACTGTTCTGTTGTTCCCTGGCCCTGTTGTGATTTCACTTTCCCTCAAGACTGGGTTCAAGCATCACTTAGGAAGCCTGTCTCTGAGCAATTTGATGAGTATGCCCCCCTCCAGGTCCCCAGCACATACCTGTCCCACTGCCACCTGTGCCAGATATAACATACTGGTCTCTGCCTCCCAACTAAACAGCAAGTGCTTTAAGTACCAAGACAACTGTATTAGATTGTCTTCCCAACATAACGGTAATGGCAGGTTTTTAAATTGACCACCTTACCTTTATCATACACTGTATTAAGCACTTTATTTTCACCTACCATCTGAATAGACACTTCTCCATAAAAGACATACAGATGGCAAACAGGCTCAATAAAAGATGTCATCATCTCTTATGAGTAGAGAAATGTAACTCTAAGCACAGTGCGAGATCCCCTGTGAGAAGGAGAAGAAACAGTGCTGGAGAGGACGTGGCAGGAAGGGAGCCCTGCGCACTGCTGGTGGGATGCAAAATGGTGCAGATACGATGGAAAGCAGTATGGAGATGCCTCAGGAAACTAAATAAAGAAATTCCATATGATCCAGCTACCCTACTTCTGGGTATTTCCGCTCCCCATACAAAAACACTAGTTTGAAGAGATTTGCACCCCCTTGTTTTTGCAGCATCATCGACAAGAGCTGGAAACAAACCTAAGTGCCCACTGACAATGACTGGATAAAGCAGTTGTGCTATGGATAGACAGTGGGCGATCATACAGTTACAAAAAGGATGAAATCCTGTCATCTGCACCAACATGAATGGACCTAGAGGGGATGATGTTTAGCGAGATAATTCAGACAAACGCACACAGTTTTATTCAAATGTGGCATATAGAGAAACCAAACGGATGAACTAAATAAAACAAAATAATCTTTTGGATTATAAAACCAACAGTGGTTACAGAAGGGAAGGGGAAGGGGAAGGACAAATCAGGAAAAGGGAAGAACACGACTGGACACTTAGCAGTGAGCCGAACGTAGGGCGTGCGCATGTGGAAGCTCAGAGCTGCACACCTGAGTCGTGGTGAGGTGATGAAGCAACACTTCCAATTAAACATGATCCACCTTCCCTCCACACACAGTCTTCCATCTACAACTTCAGAAATGGAAACATGGATCAACTAATATGCAGTGAATCACTGATGGAACCGACTTCCAAACTGAAGTTCAGCTGCCTCCCAAACTCAGGGATTCCCCACTAAACAACTTTGCTTTGTGCATCTATTTAGAGGGGCAGCTGAGCTTCAGCCAGAGGTTCTCCAGGTGAAGGGGTGTGAAACGCCCCATGGGCAGTTTACCCAGGAAATGTGCTGTGATGGAGCTGAGGTCTGAGAGTCCAGCCGTGTCTCTTCAAGGAGGGGGGAGCGTTCACCCTGAGCCCGAGAGGCCAATGGAGAGTAAAGGCACTTTGCTGGTGCCTGGGACTGGACCTGAGGTGTGAGCAGGGCATCTCAGGTATATCCGGGGAACAGCCTTAGTTTTCAGTTTGGTGGTTTTTTTCATTGCTCTTGGGAAACTTTTTTTTTTAATTATGAAAGTCAAATAAGTTTACTTGAAAAATTTAGAAAATATGTTTTAGCAAAGGAAGGCCAAAGATCGATGGGTCGTGCACCCTGAGCTAACCATGGGAATGGTGGCGTATGCCCATCTCAGTCTCTCTTTGTGGCTTACTCCACGGCTTTGTGTCACCCCGTTCACCAGGACCACGTGTGCCTGGTGACAGGCCTCTGCTGGTACGACAGCCCTTTTCTGTCCCAAACACAGGTTCAGACTTGTTTTTGCCAACTTCCATTAAATAAGCAGCAGCCATGGGCCTCCCTGGTGGCTCAGCGGTTGAGCGCTGTGCTGTGGAGCTGTCGGCAGCAGCAACTTGAGTTCAATGCCTGGCCAGGGAGATTCCCACATGGTGCAGCAGACCTCTCCTGCCTCGCCCGCTGCTCCCCTCAGCAGTGCATTTCTGTCCATCTGCCTGCTCTGCTCCCCGTTCTGTTTCTGGTGAACCCTCTCACCGCCCTATACCTCTGGCCTGTACTCCAGCTTGTATGCATAAATAAATAAATATTAAAAAAAATAAGCAGTAGCCATGCCTTGGAGACACAGGGGCAATTCCTTTTGGGTGTTGTGTATAAAATAGGAGCCATTCAGAGACGAAAATTTCACAGATTTCAGGCACTTTCATCATGTTGAAAAGCATCAGTGACTCCTCCTCCCTCAGGGGCCAGCACTGCTTGGCTATTCCGAGATAAACAATTCTTCCAGCTTTTTCTCCTCTTTGCTTCTATGGTGGGCCTGGTTAGCAGGCTGGTCTTGGCCAGGTGAACTGAGACCCCACCTTGCATTTGTCACCTCATCTTCAATTTTCTTCTCACCTGATGACAACGTCCTGTCTCTCCTTGCCCCCCATTCTTCTGCCGCCTGCCTTTTTTCCTCCTTTTTGGTAACTTGCTATTCCCCACATGCACCCTGCACCCCCTGCAGCCCTGCTCAGCTAGCTCCAGTGCCTCTGCCTTTGTCTTCTGAACTGCAGCACTTCGTCTCCTTCCGCTTCTCACACTCCTTTGTTGTCCTCAGCCAGCCTAAGTGGATCTAGGTCAGATATGGCTTTAGAACCCCATCTTCAGAGTGCACATGTTCATTTCCAAAGCAACACAAAATGACTTTTGCTACAGCAAAAGAATTGATTCCCACCCCCCCCCCCACACACACACAAATAAATCCAAGCAGGACAATGTTAGTCTTGGAGATGAGCTTTATTTACCTCTGCCCTCCCATTTGCTGTTAGGAAGCCCAGTTTGTTTTCCTACAGCCCATGCTCGCAAGCCTCCTGAATTGTGGGCATAAATTAGAGAAAATGTCTGACTTCTAAAAATGTTATAGCTTTTGGATACATAATAACAACTGGCTCTTAAGTGATATGTCTCTAATAGAGTTGTACTAGATATTACTACAACAGAGATCAAGTAATAATAACTAACACGTACATACGTACCTGAGCATGTGCCAGGTGAAAGCGTGTAAGTGCTTTCCATATACTGCAGGCTTCACCCCACAGCTGCCCTAGGCATTAGCATCATCCCCCTTGACAGGTGAAACCACCAAACATTAATTGGGGTAAATTATATTTATGATGTATTTAGATGAAAGATTCAATATCAGTGGCAGTGGAGAATGGGAATAGTATCTTAGCCTAAGAGAGAGACAGAGACAGAGACAGACACAGAGAAAGACAGAGAGACAAAGAGAGAGGCACACAGAGAGAGCACGTGTGTGAATGTGATCAAAACTGAATTTCTCCATCTCTGGTTTTGACATACTTGCTTCTTGGGAAATAATGTAACTGTTCCTCTTATTCCACAACAGGAGAGAAGCGGTGGGGAGGGTAACAGGGTGAATGATGTGAGATCCATTTATTTAAAAATCAGCCTCTTGAATACTTTCCTTCACTGAGTCTGAATATGTGCATTTCACAGTGGGGACCTCACGCTAACAAAATGAGGACATAGAATAACAGCCCAGGCCCCGCTTGCGGTAAGGCCTCTGCCATGAGAACGGTAAGATCTGGGATCGAGACTTCACCATCTCAAGGATGGCTGAGTGAATGTGGTCTTATTTCCCTTTCTTGCTCTACAATTTTTCCCCCGCATTAGAGGGTTGATTTTTTTTTTTCTGACAAAAATGAAGATGAGTAAACACTTTAGTTCTAAGAATTCTCTTTACTCGATAGTAAATTGGGAGCTACATCAACAAGGTTAGGAGATTTTTTTGGCAAGATCCACAACAACAAGGCTTTCCACCTATTTTAAATTAATATTATAAATGTAGGGACGAGACTCTCGCTTGTGGAATGAATGAGGTGAAGTGAAGGTCAGCTGGGCTAGTGCCAAAAGCAGGATTTGGCCTCAACAGCCTGGAAGCACCATGAGGAACAAAATGGCCTTCTCAGGCTTGACTCTCAGGCCATCAAGGCATTCTGCATGTGCCGCCTTCTCCTGGGACAAGGACCCACGAGGCAAGTGGCTGAGACCAAGAAATAAGTGAGCAGTGTCAGGTTTGCCAAGTGGGATGCAGTGGCCTTTGATCATACGTCATTCTAGAAGGAACTGGAGGAAGATCAAGAGGTCCGTCATGTAGAACACAGCTGTTTTGGTCTGTGCCAGGCTGCTAGGAGTGCGACAGGAAGCCAGTGTGTTAAGCTTCATGGTGTGGCGGTTCTGCCGCAAGGCAGACCTGAGATGAAACGTGGGCACTTTCAGTTAGGATCTTTTTAAAGAAGCCGTGATGCAAGGGGTTTTGTGACCACTGACACGACCAGTGGCCCCAGCCCCTGCCCCTGTTGTGACAGTTGAATACTCAGCTCTTTAAGGCTCTGTCACATCTACACAAGCTCCAAGCTGAAAACACTCAGGCTGGGAGCTCCCTGCATTTGCAGGTCTCAGAAGAGGCTCTGGCAAGCTACCAGGCTTCCTTCTTTCTACTTCTGAGTTTTTTTAGCAGCAATAATTCAATGCTGTGAATGGTCCTGGCCACTCTGCCACCTCCAGTCGCGGTCTCGCTTCCTCTTGCCCAGTCTGTCTATGGGATCAGAAGTGAATGTGGCCTATCCTGCATTCAGAGACCCCGCACGTGTGGAGAGGCCCACCCTTGCATCACAGTGCTAACACATGGTCAAAAATGACATTGTGGGGGATGAGCTGACTGACAGTGCAGGGGAGGGCACATCACCCAGTGAAACGTGGGGTACAGAGGAGCATTTGGTCAGGGGAGGACTCTCGGTGAAAAGTCCGAGGTGTTTCCCTACTGGGAGGGGGCTTCACCTAGCTGGGTGCAGCAGCTGTGCAGGTAGTAGAATATGGCTGTGTTTCTCAGAAAGTGGAGACGAGACCATGGAGTGTGTGTGAGGAATCACCACCTACACCGTGTGATGCGGCACTGGGGCTACAGAGTAGCCCAGGCCCTCAGAGGCTCTGGAATGCTGTGGAAAGGGACTTTGGCCTTCTTCATGCCACAGGGGAGGTGGAAGCCTCCATGGTGAAGCAGAAAATAACATGAGTAAGTTTCATTTTCAGCAAATCACAACAGTGACTCTGTGTGGGATATATTTGAGAGGAACCTGAAAGCAAGAAACCAGGTGGAGATGTGGAAGAATCTGGAGCTCTGGAAAAATATCAAGTTCCAGTTTCATGGAACTTGTAAGAAAACATCATAAATAACAATAAAAATATATATTAAAAAAAACCCCAAAACATCACACGGAGGCGTGCAGAGTGCCAGCTCTGGAATGGAGCCCGAGTTTTGATTCTGGTGCATCGCTATGTGGTCAAGCTCTTAATCTTCAAGTCTCATCTTCATATGTAGAATGGGAATTAAATTAATGTTATCAGCTACTCAAAAAATGAAACAAATTAACCAATACAAGTTGCATAGTACCGTGCCTGATATTGTATGTACTCTATAAACACTAGGTAGTCATCATATAAGAAAAATGAAAAATTGTTGACACAGTGAGAAGTATCCACAACATTTCCAGATAATTCAACAGCTTTTTTAACCTAAAACTGTAACAACTGCTTTCATCCTAGGAAGGACACAGAAAAATACTCCATCTGAATGAAAAAGGGAAGTTAAGGGTATTTTGTTGTTTTCTGCAAAAGAAAAAATACCGGTTGTATTGACATGAGTCCTAGTTTCCAAGATGCAAAGTCATAGCTGGATCGCCTTTGAATATGACTGACATCATTATTTCTGCAGCACGTTCACCAACGATAAGAAACATTTGACATCAGGAGTGGAAACAGAGTCTCTCAACATTTGAAAGACTTCATTGCTCAGAGATGTTTAATAAAATCTCAGTCTTTCTGGCTAGCATCACCAGATTCCATAGTGTCTTTCCTTTTCTATCTGATGACAATGGAGAGCATTTCAGATGTCACATAATTTATTTTGTTTGCTCTCTTTTTACATATTTAATGTTTTAATTTTCTATATTTTCATGTATTTAAATTCTGTACTTTTATTTATTTGTTGTACTTAAAAAAAAGAATTGTTTCTACATGTTTTAATCTAAAATGTGCTATATTGAGACACTGTAATGAACAAAAGAAAATCCCCACCCACAGTTGCACAAAGCCCCAGCTTCACACTCTTTGAGGACCACCCTGGGCACCCGCCCATCAAACTCCTGAGTCTAAGGGCTTCCTCTGGGTGTGTCTGCCCTTCACTTCTACTCTTGTGCCCTCTTGCTCCTTTGGTCTGTCCTCACCTTGAAAATGAGACCTGACACGGGTGAATTGGTGGTGGGCTACCCAAGGGGAACACAAAATGTAAAAGACATAAATAACAATAAAAATATATATTTAAAAAAAAAAAAAAAAAAGAAAATGAGACCTGAACAATTATAGACTACTTGATGGAGTCATTGCTTTTGTTGTGCTGAAGATGATTAAAAGTATGGTCAAGTTTTAACAGGAAGGCCTGCAATATTATTCTGAAGATAATAGTTCTACCTAATTCTACAGTTTCTCTGCAATCTATTTTAAACTCACACAATTAAGAGAAATGAAATGAAAAATTGTAGTAAGGAGAAATACTCATTTAAAAAAAAAAGATGTACAGACTGAGACATCTAAATCCATTAAGGAAAATAGAAAATAATTATCCAGACAGTAAGACCAGAACAGTTTTTTTTTTTTTGGTTAGAATTTTCAAATGCTAGGACAAACATAGTAGGAAACAGTATTTTTAAGACTCAAGTGTTAAATACAAAACAATGAAACTCCTAGAAGATAGCATGGATGAAAATCTAGGCAATTTTTGGTTTTAGAATGACTTTGTAGCTACAACTCTGATAGCACAATCTATAAAAGGGAAAAAATGATTTAAGTTGGACTTCACTAAAATTAACAACTTCTGCTCTTTTAAAGGCAGTGTTAAGATACTGAAAAGGCAAGTCACAGAATGGGAGAAAACTTGCAAAAGACATATTTGATAAAGGACTATGAGGGAGGCAAAATATGCAAAGAACTTAAAATTCAAATGACCCAATTAAAAAATGGGGCTGTTCACAATAGCAAAGGTATGGAAGCAACCCAGATGTCCAAAAATAGATGACTGGATCAAGAAGATGGGGTACATATACACAATGGAATACTATTCAGCATGGAAAGAAGATAAACACATGCAATTTGCAGCGACATGGATGGAATTAGAGGGGATCATACTCAGTGAAATAAGCCAGAAAGAAAAAGAAAAATATTGAATGGTTTCACTTATAACAGGACTATAAGGAAACCAAATAGGAGAGAGACAAATCAGCGGGGGGTGGGGGAGGAGGAGGGGAGGAAAAGGGCACAAAATGGAATAGAAAAGAACACAAGGGACCATGGAGATGGATCACGGGTGAACTGGTGGTGGGCTACCCAAGGGGAATACAAAATGTAAAAGACATAAATAATAATAAAAATATATATTAAAAAAAATGGGCTTAGGACCTGAACCACACTAAAACAGAAATAGAGATGGCAAAGAGCATATAGAAAGATAATCACCATCATATGTCATCATGAAAATGCAAAGTGAAACAACTGCACATCTGTTAGCATCTCCCAACTCCAAATACTGATAACTCCAAATGATAAGGTGGAGAGTCAGGAACTCTCATTCACCGCTGGTGGGAATGCAAAAGGGGAGAGCCACTTTGGAAAAAGTGTTCTCACAAAATAAAATAAGCTTTTATCATGCAATCCAACAATCATGTTTCTTGGATTTTACCCACATGAGTTGAAAATTCGCAAGCAGAAATCTGCACATGGATATTTATAGCAGCTTCATTCATAACTGCCGAACCTTAGAAGCAATCAAGATCTCCTTCATTAGGTAAACTGATGAACAAATCATAGCACATCCACAAAATGGAGAGGATTCAGCACTAAAAAGAAATGAAGTACCCAGCCACAAAGACAGGGAGGAAAACTGCATATCACTAAGTCAAAGAAATTAATCTTGGGCCTCCCTGGTGGTGCAAAGGGTTAAGTCTCAGTCTATGAATCTATCTGCAGCACGATTTCGATCCCCAGCCAAGGAGCTTCCCACATGGCACAGCAGACCTCTCCTGCCTCGCCCACTGCTCCCTTCATCAGTATATTTCAGTCAGTCTGCCTCTTCTTTTTTTTAAAATATATATATTTTTTATTGTTATTTATATCTTTTACATTTTGTATTCCCCTTGGGTAACCCACCACCAATTCACCCGTGATCCATCTCCGTGGTCCCTTGTGTCCTTTTCTACTCCATTTTGTACCCTTATCCTCCCCTCCCCCCCACCCCGGGGGAGAGGGCAGTCTGCCTCTTCTGCTCCCCACTGTCTCTGGTGAATCCTCTCACCCACCCCCACACCTCTGACCTACACCCCAGCTTGTATGCATAAATAAATATATTTTTTTAACAAAGAAATTAATCTGGAAGGCTACAGACTGTTTCATTCCAATTATTACACATGCCACTGGAAATGTCAAAGAAATGTAGACAGAAAAATGTTCAGGAATTGCCAAAGGTCGGGGGAGGGAGGAATGAATAGGAATGCCACAGGGGATACTTAAGGCAGGGAAATAACGAATTATTCTCCGGGGTATTAAATCCACTGTAACGGTGGATACATCCTGTCATGCATTTGTTAAAACCTACAGAATTTGTTAAAACACTACGAATGGAATTTAATATAAACTATGCACTTTAGTTAATAACAACATATTAATATTATTATCAAAAGCAGGATTCTAAAAATAAAGGAGGTTGGGGGAGATGCACTTTTGGATCAAAGTTTTTCTATAGATGTATCTAGAAGTTGCCCAGTTTCCATGTTACTTTTTATGTTTCTACATAGCCTAAATAAAGACTGTGGAGTCTAGGCATTTTACAATGGCTTCCTGCAGGAGACTAAGGAGTTTGTGAGAGGAAATAGACTGTTTGGTAGGTGTCACCTGAACCCACAAGTGCAGAGCTCAAACGAGGTAAGGCTACATGTTTAGCAACTTCCAGGTGAGCATGTTACGTGGATAGAGACATAATTCTGTGCATTAGCTCACCGAGTTCCTGAAATTTATGAAGGAGTCAGATTTCCAGATACTTTTCTTTCATTCTTTTCATCTCCGACTGAAAGATGGATTTATAAATATACATATGTGTCCTTCCCCCATCAAAATAGATAAGTTGAGGAGGGGAGCAAGATAGAGGAGGCTTTCAGACATCAGATTGAACTAATGCTGGACAAGGAAATGGGCATGTAAAGTCTAGGACTGGAGGACACCATAGTGTGTTGTCACTGGTGGCAGTCATTATCATGGCTTTTAACTTTAAGACAAACATACACATACAAGAAGTCATAACATGATATGGACCAAATGGAGATATTCATAAATATTGTAATGGCTCAGAAATGAGATTTGAAATTAGACCCCAGTTCTAATTTCCACTCTGTCACTGGTTACTAATTTCAGGCAAATTGCTTAACATCCTTTAGCTTCAGTTTCTTCATCCGGAGAAAGTTCACAGCAATATTCACCTTGATTGAGAAAGAGTAGATTTGGTATTTCCTGTTTTCCCAACTTAGAGATATAACTCACAAAAACTGTAATTTGTTGAGAGTATAGAAGATGATGATTTAATACATGTATACATTTTGACAGTTCTCCAACATCTATGGTTTGACATATTTATGTAAGTATTTTTTACTATATATATTATACACACACACATATATGTTTTGGTGAGAATAAAAGTTCTACTCTTGTAAATTTCAGTCATACACTACTAGAAACTATAGCCACCATGTTACACATTGATTCTCTGGCCACATTTACCTTATTATTGAAGTTTATATTCTTCTACCAGCCTCTTCCTGTTCTTCCATCCTCCAGCCCTGGCAACCACCATTCTCTTTGCTTCTATGAATTGACTTTGTTTTGGTTTGCACATAAATGTGATACTATACTGTACTTGTCTTTCTGTGTGGCTTATTTCACTTAGCATAAAGCCCTCCAGGTTCATCCATGTTGTCTCAGATGTCAGGATTTCCTTTTTAAAGAATAATATTCCACTGAATAGGTATACCATGCATTTTCTTTATCTAATCATCTGTCAGCCAACACATAGGTTGTTTCCATGTCTTGACTATTGAAAATAATGCTGTAATGAACATGGACTACAGATATATCTTTGAGATAGTGATTTTATTTTCTCTGGGATAGCTGGGACATATGATATGACAGTTCTATTTTCAATTTCTTTTGTAACCTCCTCATTATTTCCAGTAGTGACTACACCAACTTGTATTCCTGTGAACAGTGCACAAGGAGTTACCTTTCTCCACATCTTGATGCTTGTTTGCCTTTGACTTTTGAATATGGTCACCTTAGGTGTGAGGTGATATCTCTTTGCAGTTTTGATTTACAGTTTCCCAATGATTAGAGTTATTGAGAACATTTTCTGTTGTTGGCTATTTACGTGTTGGCTATTTGTACGTGTTGGCTATTTCTCTCTATATATAGGTGTGTGTGTGTGTGTGTGTGTGTGTGTGTGTACAGGTGTGTGTTTCAGATATTGTCCATTCATCTGTTTATGAACATTTGGATTATCTTTACCTTTCGGTGTTTGCAAATAATTTTATGAACATTGGTTTAAAAATATCTGCTCAAATTCCTGCTTTTAATTTTTGGGATATATTTGGGATATATAATTAGAAGTGGAATAGTTGAACATATTCTTGCTTTAAAAAGTTTTTGCTTTTAAGCACTATTTACAATAGGTAAGATATGGAAACAACCTAAATCCAAAACAGATGAATGGATCAAAAAAAAAAGTGGTATATATGTACACAATGGAATACTATTCAGCAATCAAAAAGATAAACTTATGCCATTTGCAGCAACATGATGCAGATGGAAGGGTGTATGCTCAGTGAAATAAGTCAGAAAGAAAGAGAAAAATATTGGATGGTTTTAGTTATAGGAGGAACACAGGGAAACCAAACAAAGGACTGAGAAAAAAAAGACAAAACTAGCCAGCGAACTATAAATTGGTGACATTCAGCTGGGGAGGGGGAGAGATCAAAATAGGGGAGGGAAGAGCAAAAGAGTTATGGTTACAGTGTTCTGGTGGTGGTAATTCTATGGGGATTACACCTGAGAGGAGAATGAAAAATGGTGTAAAAATATATACATTAAAAAAATTTTAAAATTAAATAAAAGATTAAAGTTGAAAACAAACAAGCAAAAATTTTTTGCTTTTACAAATTCTTCACCAGTAAAGCTAAGCAATTTTCCTCAATTATTACTTCTGTCAACAAAGTAGTCATGCAGCATTTACAACAGGGCATTATTAAAACAATCTTTACTCTTTGTATAACTTTATCATTTCTCATTATTAAGTGAAAGATGAATCAGCAGTCTGTCAATTTCAGAAAAATAACTATGGTCCTTGACTGCAAATGGCTTTGTCTGAAGGAAAGTTAAGTGACTAGAAGCAAATGGAAATGTGTAAAATACTTTTAAAAATAAAAGTTCTAAAAGGAAAGGATGAATCCCTATTTCAAACAAAAGGCTAATAAAACTAGATTAGAATAAAAAGACTTTTCAGTACTACAGAGAATCCAAATAAAACACTGTTCACCGACTCTTCATAATCCACATATATTCAAAAGCAGTAAGAGTATAATTGTACTTTCTATGCAATAAAAAATTCAGCTTTCCATTTTATACTCAGTATACCAAGAAACAACTAGAAGAATATTTTTTAATATAGAAAATACTTTTAATAAGTGAATTTCCTTATGCTGTAGATGCTTTTTAAAAAACGAAGTACCACTGTTTTGCAGCCTAACCAAAGATGTGAAAGACCTATACTATGAGAACTATAAGACATTTTAAAAATTTTAGATAGAAAAATAAGATGTAAAGACATTCCGTGTTTATGGATAGGGATAATCAATAAAATCAAAGTGACTGTTACCATTGACTGGAAGAAAATATTTGCACTCCATACAACAGACAAGAGTCTGATCACAAAATCTACAAAGAACTCACATGACTCAACAAAGCAAAAAATCCAGTCAAAAAATGGGCAGAAGAACTTAAGAAGAAATACAAATGGCAAGCAGGCATACGAAAAAATGTTCAGCATCCCACATAATCAGGGAAATGTAAATAAAAACCACAATGAGATACCACCTTAGACCAATAAGAATGGCACACATTAAAAAAACAGAAAACAACAAATGTTGGCGAGGATGTGGAGAAAAACGAATACTCCTACACTGTTGGTGGGAATGCAAACAGGTCCAACCTCTATGGAAAGCTGTATGGTGGTTTCTCAAACAACTGAAAATGGAGCTTCCATTGACCCAGCAATTCTACTCCTAGAAATATACCCAAAGGACACAAAAACATTAATCCAAAAGGTCACATGCACACCTATGTTTATTGAAACACTATTTCCCATAGCTAAAACATGGAAACAACCCAAATGCCCAAAAATTGATGACTGGATCAAGAAGATGTGATACATAAATACAATGGAGGACTTATTCAGCAATCGAAAATGATAAACTAATGCAATTCTCAGCAACATGGATGGAGCTAGAAGGGATCATGCTCAGCGAATAAGCCAGAAGGAAAAAGAAAACTATCGAATGGTATCACTTATATATAAGTGATCCGAATGAGAAATCAGAAAGAGAAAACAGCAGACAAAACATAAAGAAAAGCAAAAACTAGCAGGCAACCACAAATAAGAGACATTCTACAGGGCAGGGGGAGGAAGAGAGACCAAAATAGGGGAGAAAAGTGCACAAGGGACTATGGTGATGGTTCATGGGTGAACTGGTGGTGGGAAACCTACAGGGGATACATAATACTGTAAAGGACATAAATTAAATTTTAAAAATGCAGTAAAAAATAAAAGAAAGACAAAGGTTATAATTCCAGTTTAGACACTGTGTAAGAAGATCGTTTATTCAGTTATTCCTGTGTGACTTCTCTAACCATAATAGAAGCAATGATGCCTCTCTGTGTTCTCCTCCGGGCAATGTTGTGAGATAATGGAGATAACTTGGTCTTTTGGGGAAGAAAATTGGTGTAGAAACTCCAGGTGATTTTATTGATTGTAAATATCCACCACCTACCCTAATGTTTGGTAATGACTCAGGACTTAATGTGACTTAATATGCGTACTGGGAGGCTGCTGGGGAGGAGGGGAAGGACTGTGAGAAAATATAGCACAATATTACTGATAATATATTTATTTTCATCACTCTGGGAGACCATAGCATTTTGTTCCTTAGCATCTGTCAAGACATGACACACGTGTGTCTGCTGTATTTTCCTCATATTCTTTCTGGAAATCTTGCCTATTTAAAAAAAAAATCTGTATCCCTATTGACTGTTAAGAGAGACATTTAAAGTTTCAATTTATGTTCTTTTGTTCACCATCCTTTTATCATCATTTAAAAAAAGCCCCCCAAATCAAAATGACTGTTCTACCTAAAGCAATAACTTTAATGCAATCCATTTGAAAATACCATTTTTTAAAAATTTTTAAAAAGATTTATTTATTTATGCGTACAAGCTGGGGTACAGGCCACATGGGGCAGCCAAAGACAGAGTGGGGAGCAAAACAGGCAGATCGTCGGAAATACACTGCTGAGGGGAGCAGCGGGTGAGGCAGGAGAAGTCTGCCTCACCATGTGAGAATCTCCCTGGCCGGGCTTCAAACTCACATCACTGCTGCCGACAGCTCCACAGCGTAGCGCTTAACCGCTGCACCACCAGGGAGGCCCTTGAAAATGCTATTTTTTAAAGAAATTGAACAAACGATATTGAAATTTATATGGAAGCATAGACAGTCTCAAATAGAAAAAGCATCCTGAGGAAAAAGGGGAGATATGGGGATATCACATTACCTGACTTCAAACTCTACTAGAAAGCAAATTAAACAATAAAGTATTGGAATAAAAATAGACACATGGATCAATGGAACAGACTTTTGTGAAAGTCCAGTAATAAAGCCACACACATATCAGTTCTTAGCTTGCAATAAAGCAGAAGTGACTACACAATTGAGGAAAAAGAGTAAAAATGGAAATACCACATGACCCCGAAGTCCCACTCTTGGGCATCTATCTAAAGAATATGAAAACATCAACTAAAAAAAAAAAATGTATGCTCTATAGTGTTTACTGCAAACCTGTTTACAATAGGTAGATCATGGAAGATCATGGAAGCAACCTAAATGCCCATTAATAGAAGATTGAGTCAAGAAGAGGTGGTTTCCTGCTATAAGTAAAACCAGTCAATATTTTCCTTTTTCCTTCTAGCTATGGGGAATACACAATAACGTAAAAGACAAATAATAATAACAATAAAAATATTTTTTAAAAAAACTAGGAAAAAAAAAAGATGTGGTTTCCGAACTAGGGAAAACTATTCAGTCATAAGGAAAGATAAAATGTTGCCATTTACAGAAAATGGAAGGACTTAAAGGGAATTATGTGCAGTAAAGCAAGTCAGAATGACAAAGACAAATACTGGACACTAACACAGTGGACAATTTGACAAAGTAAAACACACAAAGTGAAAGACACAGACTACTATGTTTCACTCAAGAAGAATTCAATTTAAGAAATTGAATTTATTTTAAAAAGTCAATGAAATCAAGAACTGGTTCTTGAAAAGTAAAACAAAATTGATAAACCTTTAGGATGGGTCACTAAGCAAAACACAAGAGAAAAATCTAATAAAAAGACCAAAATTGAAATTGGAAACTTTGCAACAGATAAAAAGATATACAAAAGATCATGAAAGACTACTATGAACATCTATATACCAACAAATTGGACAATATATAAAAAAATGGAAAAATTCTTAGAATTGTACATCTTTCAAAAACTGAATGAGGAATAGATAACTTGATTAAACCAATCATGAGTAAATAAATTGAAACAGTAATCAAAACTCTCCCCAAAATCAAAAGCCCAGAACCACATGGCTTCACTAGAGTTTTCAACCAAACTTTCATAGAAGATCTAATAACTAGCCTTCTAAAATTTTTCCAACAAAATTGAAAAGGAACACAGCACATTTGATGAGGTCAACATACTCTGATTTCAAAACCAGACAAGGATATTGCAAGAAAAGAAAACTATAGACCAATATCTCCGATGAACATAGATGCAAAATTCACACAAAAATCTTGGCACACTGAATTCAACAATGCATTAAAAAAATCATACATAATGACCAAGATGGATTTATTCTGGTGATGTCAGGATGGCTCAACATTCACCAATCAATGTAATACAACAACAAAAGAAAAGATAAAAAGCACATGATCATATCAGCAGATACAGAAAAAGCATTTGAGACGATTCAACATCAATTTATAATAACCCCCTCTATAAAATTGGTATAGAAGGAATGTACCTTGACATAAAGACCAATTATGACAAATCCACAGCTACTAGCATAATCAATGGTGAAAACTGAAAGCTTTTCCCTTTAAATCAGGAACAAAACAAGTGTGTCCACTCCCACCACTATAGCCTAACACAGTCCTAGCCAGAACAATAAGGCAAGGAGAAGTTACAAAAGTGTCTAAATTGGAAAGGAGGTCAAACTACCACTACTTTCAGATAGTGCACTAGAAAACAAGCAAAGATATCACTGGGTAACTATTAGAAACAATAAATGAGGACAATGAAGTGATAGGATACAAAGTCAACATACACAATGTTACTTCTGAGTTCTGTGAGCTGTCAGTAATTTAGCAAAGTCCTCAAATATAAGGAAGGGACTATGGAAACCTCTAATTTGTAATTAATCATTCAGAAGCAGAGGTCAATAAACTGGGTTTATGACCAATACTTGTAGCCTAAGGATGGGGTGGCTGGAACCTCCAATTTGTAGCCAGTTGGTGGGAAGCACAGACCATAGCCTGAGCTTGCCGCTGACATGTGAAGAGTGGGGTGGTCTCGGGAAAATGAGCCCTTTGGTTGCGGAATTTGATTCTATCTTCGGGTAGATTATGTCAGAATAGAGATGAATTCAGTTGAACTCTCAGATACCCTGCTTGTATCTGAGCATTCCTTATCTGTTGCTACGGGGAATCCCCTTTCCTCTCATGGGAAATTGGTCTCAGTACACAAATTCATCTAAGGTGCTTATTTGCTATTCCTGTATGTCTTGGTGAGGTGTCTGTTCAAATCTTTTGCCTATTAAAAAGATTAGGTTGCTAGTCTTTTTGTTTTTAAGTGGCAAGTGTTCATTATTTTCTGGATAATTGCCTGCTTTCAAATAATCACACTGCGATACTGTCTCCCAGCATGGGGGTCTCTTCATCTCTAAAAACATTACTCTATGAAGGGCACAATTGTTAACTTAGATGAAGTAGCATTTATTAATTTTTCCTTTTATGACCTATTTTGTATGTGTGGTTTATTTTAGGAATCTATGCAAGATGGGTGGTGTTATTCAGAGATTTTTCCTGTGTTTTCTTTTAGAAGTTTTATAGTTTTCACTCTTATATTTAGTTGTTTGATTTAATTAATATGAACTTTTGTATGTGGTACAAAGTTACAGTTGAGATTAATTTGATTTTTTAAGTATATGCAGTTATTATTAATGATTTGATTAAAAGACTATTCATTCATTAAATTCCTTGATAATTCTGTTGAAAATCAATTTATTACATATATGTGGTTTCATTTCTGGATTCCATGTTTTATGGCATGGTTTATGGCTACATGTCAGGATTTTACTGGTATTTATTGAAGCTTATAGTAACTATTGAAGTTTCATAGTAAATATAGCAAATATTAACACAAGACTTCCAATTTTGTTAGACAATTTCTACAGAAAAACCCGTGGCGATTCTGACTGGAATTCTCTTGACTCTATGGGCTAATTTAGGCAGAATTGATTTGTTAAGATTATTGAGTCTTCTAATCCATGAATATAGCATATCCCTGCACTTAAGACTTTTAAAACGTCTCTCAGCAGTGTATGGTCTTACACATACTTTGTTTCATCTATCTTTATTTATTTTATATTGTTTGATGCTATCGCAAATGGTATTGACTTTCAAATTCCAATTTCCAAATGTTCACTGTTAGTATATAAAACTTCAATTAGTTTGGGTATACCACCCTGTATCCTATAACTTTATTAAACTCATTTATTAATTATAGTAACTTTTTCACAGATTTCTTAGCATTTTGTAAAAGGGTGAGCATGTCATCTGTGGGTAAACAAGAGATGAACTGTCAGAAGTGGAAGAAATAAACAGAAAATACTATAAAGCAATCAAACTTTTCATAAATCCAACAAATGTCATTGAAATACTTTGAAGAGCCTTAAAGGAATCTAACAAAATTGGAAAAGAACAAGGACATAAACATCATTATAGAAAAGACTACACTGGGTAACAAATTTTTACAAAAGTCATGTTACTAAAATAAAATTAGTCATTTCCTATCAATTTGTATGTGCTTAACACAAATATGACAGTCAAATTCTAATTTTGGCTCTAGTTTTTTGGTAATCTGCAATAAATTGATGCTTACATCACAAAATGCATGCCAATAGTAACAGGCCTCCAGTTAATACCTGTAAAAAATCAAGTCATAGACTACTTACTTCTTAAATTTCTTTGCTTGTCTTTTGTACAGCTGTTCAGGAATAGAATAGATGGAAAACGGTTTCCATTGTACAAAAGCACAGCCTTAAGACTCAGTTTCGAAGAGTCTAGAAATAGTTTCCATTCTTGTGGGTCATGAGTGATTTCTAAGGCATTCATTCATGAGGCCCTCAATATCGGAACAGAATACCAGAGTACTTTCCTTTCTGAAGAAAGGCTCCAACTGCTGGTGGCACTTTCGATCTAAAGAAATTGTGACATCTTCTAGAAGATTCCATTGTTGGAGTCTTGATCCTAGCAATTTTGCCTTGTTCTTGGATAAGTCCAAATCACGAACCAGGTCATTTAGTTCTTCCTGTGTTAGTCTGTGTGGGGTTGATGCTGCACCACAGGGAAAATCTGGATCACTGCAGGCTGATGGAACAGGAGAAGAACAGGTTGGCTTACCCTTGTCCTCATCAGATGAATCAAGAGAATATTCTGCTGGAGGTTCTGGAATAGGAAGTCCCTCACCATGTCGAACTGGTCTCAATGCAGACGGAATGTTTGGGTAGACTATTCTCGACTTCTTTTGCTTCGTTATTCTGCTGGAAAGAGGAGGAACCAAGCAGAAGTAACAGTCTTTTATGTGGTTGCTTGGCTCTCTCCACACCATGGGGACTGCAAAAGGCATTGATGGTCTTTTGCCATTTAATCACTGTGGAAGCTGTGTTGTACATGTAGTACAGCATATATGTGGGGCCCAAGGCTTGTCTTGGCCACCAACCTTGCATCCAAAGCAAAGATGATAAGCCTTCTTCACTTGAGAAGTGATACTTTTCTACTGGTTGGCAAATGTCACTTCCCCACAAACAGAGCAGAAATTATCCATGCTATCAAAGCACTTTCGAGGCATGACTGTTCTGTATTTTGCCTAAATGGATACAATAATAACAGTTCTATGGAACAGTAACTTAAACTGTCTCTCACAAAGTCTGAAATATTTTCAATGCTCAACCTTTCCAACAGGGCTTTCTATAGTGCACTGCTGACGTCAGCTTACTTTAGCAGCCGCCTGGCAGTAGCATTGCATTGCCTCAGAAAATGATGCAACCGACTCTGGATGATGGTATTATGCAATGTGATGCAATATGACATCATTCTAGGCTGATTTAGGATGTTGTTGCGGTCCTACTGGATAAATTTACATAGTGAAACATATAAAATGAATTGTATGAAATACCTTCAAAACGAGAGCTAATAAAAAAATTTCACGGTTATATTCATGTTTAGCACACCAAGATACTACAGATTAGGGCCCTTTTAAGTTAGTAACAATCTCACTGTTGACCACTGTTATAACTATGGAAGACGATAAGGAGATCCAACCTGCATTTAAACAGCATTAAAGAAGATGCAAATCAAAACTATGGCGTAGAAAGAGAATGACATGTGACATAGATTACTATGTTCCACTTTAGGTATATCTACTTAATTTACCTTCTTATGGTGTCTAAATGATCTTTTGTAGAAGCAGCTGTAGCTGCAGTTCAACTCTGGAGCTAGATTTACTTGGTTCAAATTATTGCTCAATTTGTCATCACTAGCTCTGTGACTTTAGACACACTGCTTATCTCATTTGGGCCACACAGTTATCTCATTTGTAAAGAGGAAACAATAATAGCACACAAGTAGGATTGCTGATATTGAAATAATACCCCTATATGAAGGGCTTAATATTGTACCTGGTACAAAAGGAACTTGCTATAGTGTTCTCTATTACAATTAAATTTCTTTTCTTGATATCTTGTATTTCAATTAGGAACGTGTCTGAAATTAGAAATAAATAATTCTTATCCAAATGGCTTAAAAACAGAAAACTGACTGGATCGTGAAGATATGGGGGAATGAGTTTACTCAAAGTTAAAACTAACATATTCACAGACAGTTTCTCTTTCTCGCCCTCACTTGTGGAAATCAGTCTTTTTGCTGTTGGCTCCATTCTCAGGCAAAAGCTCCCAGCAGCTTCCAGGACTTCATTTTTCATTAACATGGAAATAAAAGAGCAAAGGGTTTTTCCTAACCCAAATGCTGCACAGAAATAACAACCTCATTATGAGCTGACTGACTTAGGTCACAGGTCCATTCCTGAACCAGTCACCGTAGCTGAAATATTATCCCTGGAGTTGGGGTGATGGGGGGAGAGGACATTTTCTTTTTAAACATTTTGGTTTCATGAAGGCAGGGTGGATACTGTTACTAAAAGAAGAGGAAGTGGAGGCCTGGCAGTCAAACCAGCAAATATCTGTGGCAAACCCTATCTCACCCCTCACCCCCATAGTCTCGCCTAAACAGAGATCACAAGGCTTCTACATCATGTAGATCATGTGGGGAACTACTCTTTTATCTACTTTCTTGGGTAATTCTTTTATTTCTTTGGGGTCTCTCGCTCCCCCCCCCCTCTCTCTCTCACACACACACACACACACACACACACACACACACACACACACACACAGTTTTAATATATTAGTTCATGCTGGTTTCCTAATAATTATTACTCATCTTCAAATGGAAGATAGCCACATGCTAAAAATAAGTACAAAAATAAAATAATAGATACTGTGGTTAAGAGTGGTTGAGGATAACAGCAAAGTCTTTTCAGTCACAAGGTCTGTGCTTCAGGCTGGCTGTAACCACTTCCCCTCCCTCTCTCACCCTACTTCACCTTCAGAGGTCTCCCTTGGCTTGAACACAGAATCCTCTCCTTGCTGCCCCTCCCCTGCTCCTTCATCTATAGACTCCCCCCCCCAACTTACCCTCTCCTGCCCCTCACAGCCTTCACATGGCAGGTCAGCACTATTTTTTCTCCTACTGCACCTTCCCTGCATCCTGGGGTGTCACCTGGGGTCTCACAAAGGACATTCCTTCTTTTCCATGTCCTTAGTCCCATAGAGCTCAACACATGAATCAAAGGAATTTTTATGCTGTTGGTGACATGAACCTTGGGGGAAATTAGTTACCCTGGTCTAGGGACTAAGGGTTGGCTCTCCGGGCTCTCTTCTCTCATCCCAGTCTAGACTTCAGAGTACTTGGCAGTTACGCCTCCTAGTTGTGGCTTGCGGTTGTGTTCGTTTCCATGTTTCATTGAAGATAGATTATTTTCCCTCTACTTTTTTTGTTTGTTTTTGGTGGAGTTTGAGGGAGTGGAGAAGAGTAAAAATTCCACTGTTCCCTCTTCTTTAACCAAAAATCTTCTTCAAAATTATTGCAGTCTATTTGATATTTTCAGCTGAATATTTTCCAGATACATCAAAATGAACGTAAAAACAGCAAAATCATATTCCTTTTTCCTTGAACTACAATTCTTTCCCTTCAGTTTTTCTTACTTCAGGAAGAGGCACTACCATTTCAGATGCACTGACACTGGAACTCTGGGGAGTTTCTCCCTCTCACCCAAAACACACAATGGTTGCCAAGTCTTGTCTATTTTATTTGGTTTATACCTCTCAAATCCATCTCCTTTTGTTGCTGCCCATTTCTGTTGCTTGAATTCTAGACATCATTGGTTCTTGGCTATTCTACCTAAGAAGCCTGGTCTCCTGGTCTTCATTCTTATTCTCTTTTTATCCAAATAGAAATATTGATGGAGGATGGGGTGGTTTAACCAAGAGCCATTTAAGATGATCTGAAACCAGTCCCAGTGTCTCCTCTCAAGTACACACGTGAAGTCAAGAGAAGTGACTTGAGCCATTCCTTCCCAGGACATCCCCACTTTGTAATTAATTTTCCTTGTCAAGCCTGAACTTGATGTTGTCTGGGGCATTTCCTTACTGTGCTATAGGGTGAGAAAAAAAGGGAGGGAGATGAAGGAGGTGTGCAGATGAACTGTATCTTTTAAGTATGTTCTTCAACAGCTTCAGAAAAGTCATCAACAAGCCTCTGGTACTGGGTCAACCTTATAATATGACAAAGTACACTTTTATTCCTTGGAGGAATGACATGTTTAATTATGTTTTAAAAAATAAAGAACACATGGTTCTCATTTTTCCAATGAATTTGTCTATGTTTTAGCCAAAGTTTCAGGAAGGTGGAGTCCTGGTCCAGCTTTTGACAACTTCAGCCTGCACAGTTAAAGGAATGCATGACTGAAATTGTTTCTTAGTTCAAGAGTTCAGTGAAAATTATTAGTAGAGGACACCTAGTGGTGTATTGTGGAAATTCGCTTAAGCTAACAATAGCACACTTATGTATTAATAGTACTATGCCAGGATCTTATAGCCCAATGTAACAGAGGCCTGGCAAGAGAACAAAGCTCAAACCAAACCCGACAGTAAATCTAATTGTATTGGTCAGCAGAAGCTAACTGCTGCAGCAGGTAACCTCCAAACTCTTAGTGGCTTAATACAATAGACATTTAGTTTGCATACTAGATAGAGATGCTCGGTTGGGAACTTCTGTTAATGATATAATAATTAACTTGGTCACATGACAAAAATATACTTTTTGCTAGGATAGGCAGATTCAACAACAAAAAGATACCATTTCTGAAAAAAAAATAAATGAAAATATAACATTGATTGCTGAAGTGGGACATGGCTTCATCATACTGAATTTTTGACCTGTGTATTTTACTATATATACATTATCCCTCAACTTAAAAAGCAAACTAAAGAACTAAAAAGGAACACTTGATATAAAGTTGGGGGAAAAAAACAATGAAGGGTAAAAGGGGACCCCATATATTAAAACTTATAAAATCTCAATACATGAAAGGGAAACTACAATTAAAAGAATAAACCATTTTTTTTTTAAAAAGACTGGTATGGATATATGAATAGATGAATAAAAAGAATAGAAACTCCAGAAATATATCCACATGCATTCAGAAATTTAATAAAAAATAAAGTAGTCATCCAAGATCCAAGAAAATATTCAGAGAATCATTGGGGATAACTAAAAGTCTGTCTTTTTGGTTGGAATAAGGAAGGAAGGAGGGTGGGAAAGAAAGATGGAAGGTAGGAATAAGAAGTTAGTTCATGTTGGAAACAAAATCCCTTTGGCCACTACAGTACTGTAGTTAGTACAGAACCCTGACAAACAGGGGCTCCCCCATTCCATTCTTTTATCTTAAAATTATTTTTTTTAATTTGATCTGTGCTTTGGTTGATCATTGGTGATTACAGCAGTCTGCTATTTAACTTGCCTATATTTCAGTAAGTACAATTTAAAACATGGAAAGTCATTTGAAAAACAGAATGGTAAGAATACTGTTGAGAATAACAGGACACTTATTTCTCATTCTGTGTGGGCCAGAACCATTCACACTGTCTCACAATTTGGAAGGATCTTAAAGAGACAGAATGTGGAAAGAGGTCTTTCTGAGCATCCTAACCAGTATCACTTTTAACTTCAGGAGCACCTTTCTGAAAAACATTTCAGGCCTGGGAAATGAAGAGCTGAGCTACTGACAGAGACCACCTTTGTGAAGTTTAGCAGTAGGTAGCAATGACACACATTATTTTTTAAAACTTGCACCCATTTTTCCCTCGGCACAATTAAAAACTTTGTTTGTGGAAGCATTTTCCTTGTCTCATTTATATCAAAATAAGAGAAAATCTTTCTGACTTTGGGGATAAAATCAATAACCAGTCTTAAAAGCTGAATTAAGGCAGCTTCCCATCTTTATCTGTTATAATGAGAATACGTTATCAAACAAGGTGATGAAGGAAGAACCTTTTAAGTGAACAAGAATCTTGTAATGTTGCATCTCACTAACCATGACTGGCACATGTGCCTTTCCCAGAAACACTCTTCATTCCTCTGGTCATCTCACTATGCCAAGCATGTGGATCTCCACGTGTAACTGGAAGAATTCACCTCTGCCTTTCTTATAACTGCTTTCTCTATACCAGCCCTCCTTGGGTAGAAGGAGAAATCTTAGTCCTTATAAGGATAGCAAAGAGAAAAACCACATTACCTATCAATGGCTGCCTCTTTGAAAGGGAATGGGGTTCCCCATTTTCTAAAAGGTCATCCAGAGGAGAAGAACACAAGAAAACCTGCTCTGCTCAGAAGTGGACCCGGATGTTTCCTGGGAAGACCACTGACCAGGCGTTCGGCACTAAGGAGAGCATTTCCTTCCTCAGTGTATGCTTACCCAGTCCTGCCATGGAAAACTGGTGTTTTGCTAGACAGAAACGTTTATGTTTGATTTAGCAGGTTGACTAAAGAAGCAGGAGCGCCCACATTGCCCACTCCGTCCACTGCTATCCTCCAAGGTTCCAGAAGAAAACAGTGTCCAGCACGTGGCAGTTGTCACAGCCTTTTTGTTTCTGAATTTGTTTCTGACGTGAAGGTGGTTTACATTGTGGCTTGTATCTTGGGTGTACAGGAACCCCCACAGGTGCTGATCTGGGAATGAATACCTGACTCATGACTCATATGAGCTGCTGTTTCTGTTGTAGGAGCTTTCATGATTCAATGTCTCTTGACGTAAATGAAACAGTCAGCCTGGCACTGTGAATTCTGTTCTCGCCTTTTTCCTGGAGCTTTAGCTTGCCGCACACAATGCACTGAGTGTCCCTGCTTATTTGTCCCCACCACGGGATAAAGGGTTGTGGGTGAGACAGACATTGGGCTTGGAGAACTCCACATCTGCGCCCTCAGAAGCTGACAGCAGGAGGAGGCTGTTTGGCACATGCACACACGCTCTGGAAGCCTCTGCACAGCAGGGCCGGAGGGATGGGCTGTGGCAGAGGTCTGCTGGGTGGTGAGAGTATTACACGGCCACCTTGTTGGAAACTACACGCACATGCTGGTGATGAAAAGCACACCGACTCCTCATCAGTTTTTCTAACTGTTGAATGATCTGCAAATACGCCCCTGCTGCTCTGCACATTCCTGTTTCTAAGCTTGGTGAGATGCACCTCTGAACACACACACGTAGGCTCTCAGAGAGGCCCAGGGGAGTTCAGTCTGTTTCCATCTCACTCTAGTCCAAGATGGGGTTCCCACGGGGATTCTTCCAGGAACTCAAGATGGGATTGCTGGCATAGAGGCAGAGACGAGACTGGAGGGATGGAGGTTAAAGTGGAGCGGACCCAAGCCACGCTCTCAACCATCTTACTTGGGCTGCTGTGCTCTCAGGGCTCTTAGGATCTTTTCAGAAAAAAACACCCCCTTTGGATCTGTCTTCACTGTCTGGCCACTGGGAAGCCAAGCAACCTTGACTACTGCCTATATCCAACTCCGTGCCAAGGTAGGGATGCCCAGGGCAGCTTCCCAGGACAATGGGTAATTTTATGGGCCTAACTGGCCAGGCCATGGAGCTCAGGTATGATAAAACATTATTCTGATGCTTCTGGGAGGGGGTTTTTGGATGAGGTTAACATTTATTTACTTTTTTTATTATTTTGGGATCATTTTGGAAGGTTCCAGTATTGAGTCACAATTGAAGGTAGGAACAGACATAACCGTGTCACTTTTCTCGCCAGGTGTGCAGCACGACCACAGCCCGGAAGCACACCGACACCTCCCTGGAGAAGTGCGTCACTGAGTCGGTTATGAGCATCGTCAGCGGCTTCTTCAACTCCCCCTTCTCAGACAACAGCACCAGCCTCCAGGTAGCGCCCACGGGGGCTTCTGGGTGGGGTCTGTGAGAGTGGGAGAAAGCGCTCATCTCGTCACGCATCATTTCCTGCACATCTAAGATCCCTCTTCTCTCCTGAGTTTCCTCCAAGGGTTATTTTAAAGAAAGAGGCTCATCTTCAAATGGGATTATTCCTGTGCTCCCTCCGAGCCTAGCAAGAGCGTTCATAGTTGCATAGACTGTCAGTGTTGGGATAAACGACAGGAATTTTTAAATGGATAGACATTTGGAGTCAATAATTCCTCCTTAGTAATTTATCCTGAATTATCAGGGATTTATATATTAAGATTTTCTTTAAAAAATGCTTAGGAGATCAGCATTTAAATTGGTCAATACGAATCAATCAGATTGTCCTTCATTATGTGGGTTGGCTTCTCTAATTAATTAAATGTCTAATGGAATAAGATTTGAACCATGGCATTGAGTTTTTCTGAAGCTCCAGCCTGTCCTGTAGATTTCAGACTTGCAGTACCCTTAACAGCATGAGCCAAATTCTTACAATAAATTTCTCCCTATGTACATACATATCCCATTGTTGTGTTGCTATGAAGAAGCCTAACACGCCGGAGTATGAGCTACACAGGGGCCTGGGGGCAGCAAGAGCATCAGTTGGTCAAAGCCATGCCTCTTCCAGCAGGAACGTCTGTGCTCCAGGGAGTTCAGGGTGTGGGGACAAGGGAAAAGGACAGTCAAAAACTCAGGGTCTACTTCTGAGAACCTTACGCCATCATCACTAACCACAGCATGTTCTATAGAGGCCTCTGGAGAAACAAAACACTATAAAGCAATGATATATTTTGGTTTAAATAGCACAGTCTCAGGGCCTCCCTAGTGGCACCGGAGTTAAGTCTCAGCACTATCAAGTTGTGGCCAGCCACTGTAGCTTGAGTTTGATCCCCAGCCAGGGAGCTGACCCACATAGCATAGCAGACCTTTCCTGTATCACCTGCTGCTCCCCTCAGCAGTATATTTCAGTAGATCCGCCTGAGCTCCCCACTCTACCTCTGGTGAATCCTCTCACCCCTCCACCTCTGGTCTACACCCCAATTCTTGTATGCATAAATAAATAAAATAAATCTTTAATAAATAAATAGCACAGTCTCAAACTCCTAGTTCAACAATATGCCCCCAAGATATTAAGAGATTATTTTCTTTTTCATTAATAACAGTTAAGGAAATAATTTGTATAAACCACAGTCACCTAGAATGGATGTGCAATGGCCAAAGGAACAGAATGTGCTGCTATTTTGAGACAGTTTTATAGAAGAACTGGAGTTTTTAGGAGCCAGTTATGGATTTTTCTCATGAGAAATACAAGGTGAGGTAGGGAATAACTTCCATAAAACCATGTAAGCATTATGTTTTTCACCAATCAGAATAATAATCCTTGGAGATAACTTTCATTGATCACCAAAGAAATGGAAGATACATAACAGACTTCATTTGAGTCAAAGTTCTAAAATGTAAACTATAGAAATAGATGCTGAATAATTAAAGCATAAAATATTTTGTGAAAAGGTGAATGTCATATTTAGAGAAAATAATTTCAAGGGCTAAGACTGGCACAGAATTAATGTCTAGAAGTAATACATAATAAAAAAGGTAGAGAAACTAAAAAAAAAAATGGACACAGGATATGAATACACCTTTCCCAGAAGAAGAAACACAAGTAGCTAACACCTATAAAAAGTAAGAGTAGTGAACTTGTAATCAGGGAAATGAACAGCACCTTACAGACTGGAAAAGTCTGTAATTTTCCTTCAGGGAAAACACTCTTTCAGGGGAGGGAGGCCTGATGGAGACATGCTGCATATCTTCCAGGACCCATCAATCCTCTTCACTAGGTAAACTTCAGAGAGAGAAACACCTGTGTCCATGCAGGAGCACTGCTTAAGGAATCAGTGAGTTGGGAGCAACCTAATTTTTAATAATCAGGAGAAAGGATAAGTAAAATCTGATGAAGACTGTTATGTCTTCCTACGTGGCAATGTCATAGGTACACATAGAAACACAGATTTCCAGAGATAACTGGAGTGTTTAGTGGAAAAAATAGAATGATATCCAACTTAGCACCACTTATGTAAATTAAAAACACACAATGCTAGACCAGTGGATTCACTTTTCAAATATAACAATATATGATATGATACATATACATTATATTTTCATATATATTATACTATATTATATTGTATTATGCTATGTACACACACACACACACACACACACACACACACACACACACACACACACACACACCCCTGAACATATACTGGACATTAAAGTAAGTTTCTTTGGTGGTGGCAATGGGGAGAATGAGAGAATCAGAAAAATGCAAAAATGAAATAAAACAGAACAGTCTTATAAGATAGTATTGGAGTATAATTGAATCAAATTTTGTTTGAACTTGAGGTTCAAAAAGAAAATCAATAGGAGGATATTGGGATAGATTTATAAATTCCTAGGAAGAACAGTCACTCTTGGTGGCTATGAGATCTGGAAAAATACCCCAAGTATATCCCAGATCCAGTATAGTGAGGGGCAATTCGGTTGGTGCCTGCCCGGCTGGCTTGGGAGGCAGCACGACCCTCCCCTGACCCCCTTCTCGGGACCTCTGCACTGTTGGGTCATCAACTTTGTCTTCTTGGTGCAGTGAGAAGCCTTTCCAGTCCCTAACTTGATCTTGGTCAGGGTCAGAAGTGAGAGTATCAGTTTGGGCAAAGTATGGATTTGGTGTGCCTATCACAAGACCATAAGAAAAATGACAGCTGTCCACCAGGAATATTAAAACATCGAGGCCAGCTTTCCAGAAACAGTAAATCATCCAAGCATAGAACTGGAACAAGAGAAGGAGACATCTGACCCCCCTTGCAGATGGAGAACATGTGGATGATGGTGAGTAGATCCTACCCAGCAGATACTTGTGATCTCCAGAAGGATATCTGATATTGGGAATAAAAATGAGATGGGGAGGTGGTAGGTGAACCTATTTATAGTTTACCTGCTAGTTTTGTCTTTTTTTTCTGACCCCTGTTTTGTTTCCCTCTATTCCTCCTATAAGTGAAACCATCCAATAGTTTTCTGTTTCCTTCTGACTTATTTCATTGAGCACAATCTCTTCCAGCTCCATCCATGTTGCTGTGAATGGTATGAGTTTATCTTTTTTGATTGCTGAGTAGTATTCCATTGTGGTATATATACCACATCTTCTTGATGCAGTCATCCGTTCATGTTTTTGGGTATTTAGGTTGTTTCCATATCTTAGCTATTGTAAATAGTGCTGCATTAAACACAGGAGTGCAGGTTTCCTTTCAAATTAATGTTTTTGTGTCCTTTGGAAAGATTCCTAGGAGAAGAATTGCTGGGTCATGTGACTACCCTATAATTTTTATTCCCTCTGCAAAGGAGGCCTAGAAAAGAGAAAATAGTGATGCTCAAAATAATTAAATGTTTGAAATAATTATATATATATTGCTAAGGAACTACATAACATGGTTTATTTAAATAATTTGTCCTAGTGTATTTCTCTTGTCACATGAACTACTTGAGACCTTTCTTCACACAGTCAACTGCACTGAGATGGGGAGTGTATCTTCGCGTTGGTGTGCATGCTGGGGGTGGGGCGTGGAAGCAAGTGCATGGGACCTGGAAAACAGCAGATTAATTCAGGTGATCAAAGGAAAGACCTGAAGAGGGGATGAGGAGGCAGACTGCAGAGGACAAACAGGCAGGGGGCATAAGGCTAGCAGCAACGAGAGCCATTATTCCTTGGGACATGAGGGGAAAGTGTGACCAGGACTGGTGGGGGGCTGTTCGTGGGGGGACACCGCTGACACCAGACACAATGGTGCCAGGCAGGGAGGGAACAGAGAGGAAGATAACATTTCATTTCTTCTGCCTTCCAACATCTATCAGTGCCTCCCCTTGGCCAAAGTCTACCGGACAGGTAGGAAAAGGTAGCGAGTGGGTCTGGCTGAGGACATGCACAGAGTGCTGCACTCACTAGTTTTGCTACACAGCACCCTTTTTTGCCCTTTATTTCGATGCCCCTAATATCCAAGGGACACAGTCCCACATGGTGGTTCAAGAATGTTGCTCAGTCATAATTTCAACTGGAACTTTAACTAGAGTTAAAGTTATATGCCAACAAATTGTATAACCTAGAAGAAATGGACAAATTCCTTGAAACATGCAATCTACCAAGAGTTAATCATAAAATAATTGAAAATCTGAGAAGACTACTCATTATCATGAATATAGATTAAAGCAGTAATGACAACCTCTCAACCAAGAAAACCCAGGGTCACGAGCTTTCATGAATGAATTCTACCACACACTTAAAGAAAACTTAACACCAATCCTTAAACTGTCCCAAAACATGAAAGAGCAGGAATACTTCCAAACTCATTTTATGTATCTAGCATGATCTTCATACTCCAAAGGCAAATAAGGATACTACAAAGAAAGAAAATTACAGGCCACTATTCCTGTGGAATATAGATGCAAACATTCTCAAAAAATACTAGCAAACTGAATGTAACAGCACATTATAAAAAGCATATGCCATGATCGACTGGGATTTACCCTTAATGTGCACATGCAAATCAAACAATGAACAATGAAATATTCCACATTAACAGAATAAAGGATTAAAATAGTAGGATCATCTCAACAGATGTAGAAAAAGCATTTGATAAAATTTTTGTCCATGTATGCAGGTCAGGAAGGTATAAATGTGCTGAAACTAACAAGGCATTGCCCTTCAAATTCTAAGTGAACTATCCTGTATTATAATTACACAAGCATCAAGGTTAGGATAATACCAACAATGACAACCATTCTCTCAAATGTGGTATCTCAAACTCTCTGTTGGTTCAGTGGACAAAACTTCTGAATCCTTGTCCTGCAAAGAGAAAATCCCTATCTAAATAATTATAACAATGAGCTCTGCTAATTTCCTAGTTATTATGTTAAAACCAGATTATTTAAGTTGTTGCTTATTCATAAAACCATTAACAGTAAAACTATGTTGTTTATGAAATAAAATAAGTATACTAATAAACAGAAGTATTGGTCAGATAATTTTTGGAGCTTATTTTGAGGGTGCAGTTATAGCTAGTGTTTTTCTCCTTATAAAGAAGAAAACAGAGTTTGGTAATTTCAGACAGAATATATAGAATTTAATTTGATTCAGCAAGGAGAAGTAAAAGGAAACTAGGGCTTTAAAGGAATGTTTTCCTCTCATATAAAATATACCTTTAAAACATAACTCAACATGGCATATATAAACTAGTAGAGCAAGTCCAAGTGGCTCCCAAGAGATATTGACTCTTATATGAAAACAGAATGGAAAAAAAAGGAAGAAAAAGCATCCTATTGTGTCTATACAGCACATCATCTTCATTCATTCAATCCCTTGTGGGCACTTAGGTTATTTCCAGTTTTTGGCTATTATAGGTAGACTGCAGTAAACAAGGGTGTTAGATAGTTCTCTAAGTGCATGTTATTCACTTTTTATTGTATATAGATTTCTAATTACTTTCAGTTCTCTATCATTTAAGTTCCCTTTATTTGAGTAAATTCACTATTAAAAAAAAGAAAAAAAGATGAAATCCTGCCATTTGTAATAACATGGATGCACCAAGAGGGAATTAAGCTTAGTGAAATAACAGAGAAGGATAAACAGCATAAGAGTTCACTCATGCATGGCATAGAGAGAAAACAAACAGTGACCTAAGTAAAATAAAAATAAACTTTTGTTCTGTAAAAGAACAAATAAATAGAATGCAAATAATTAAAGATTTTCATTTTCCAACATTGTGTTTTATACCCAGGCATAACCTCAGTTAGCACTACTTACTCCAGTAAAGGATGATTGCTTTTTAAGTTATCTACCTTGCACCAATAAAATTCTTCTCCATGTTTAAAAAAAAAAAAGGAAGAAGAGCTTTTAGCTTGTTACAGAGTTGTCAATTCAGAGACTAGAACATAATCCTTTCCCTGGCTATTCTGCAGAAGACCAAGTAAGTCAACATGACCTTGGACAATCACTCACGCAGGAATTAGAGGTGCCGCCTCTCCAAGCCTGCCCTTCCTCCACATCTGTGCTCAGTCCCTCCCCGCACCCAGACTGTCTCCCTTCTGCCAGCTTCACGAGTTGAATCCTTCTTGGACAGCTCATGGTCAACCTTGTCCTTGAAGCCTTCCATGAACATTCCATTTAGAACTTCTCTCTCCAGGGGCCTCCCTGGTGGCGCAACAGGTTAAGCGCAATGCTCTGGAGCTGCTGGCAGCTGCGGTGTGAGTTTGATGCCCATGACCGGCGGGTTCCCACATGGCACAGCAGACCTCTCCTGCCTTGCCCACTGCTCCCCTCAGCAGTGTATTTCAGTCGATCTGCCTGTTCCGCTTTGTCTCTGATGAACCCTATCACTGGCCTGCACCCCAGCTTGTATGCATAAATAAATAAATCTTTAAAAACAACAACAAAAAAACTTCTCTCTCCATTCTCTGAACTTTCAGTGAATATATATTCCTATAAAGCCACATGACCTATGTCAGGCACTGGATGAATAGTTATTTGTTCACGTAACTTCTTAACTCTCCTATTCATAAACCCTTAGAAGGAAGAATATTTCTCATCACAACTTAGAAAAAGACATTCAACCAGGGACTATCAATACTTCCCTTATGAATAAACGACTATGTGCTGAGCATTTTATGCCTCTACTATCTAGTATCTCCACTTTGTCACTGAGACTGATAAACAATCATTAGTAATACATTTCACTGACTGTAGATTTTCCCATAAAGGCAAATAATCCAACATTAATTATCAGGCTTTTGGTTAATGGGAAGAGAAGGGCTTGTCAAGGAGAGTGAGAGGTAGCAAAGAGGGAGGCCTGAGTGTTCCAGACAAGCCAGAGGCAGATCTGTGTCTGTACTTTCTTGAAGCTCTGCTAGGTGTGGATATTCTTTAAGGAACTCCTCTAAGAAAATATTCTTGTTAGAGTGTTTTATTCTCAAAACGAATCCCAACATGGAATTGGTCAAATCTAAGGCCTTCCTGGAACTTGGTAAGTATTGGCAAGTTTGATTCCTTCAAACATTTTCAAACTGGCTGGATCATTTGTTCGGAAGCAGCAAGACCCAAGATTCATCTTTACCACATTAAACCATTTGTCATCCTTCCGTCAGTCTGTGGCAGGACACAGTTGTTATGGCCATTTTGCCAATCAAGCCCATTTAGGGCTTTCTAATTGAAGCTTCAACTAGTGGCATCTGTTTTTCATCAGCTTAATCTGTGGTCACTTTCCTGAAAGGCCAACAGTGGCCAATTCATCTCTAGACTGGAAATCAATATGCCTCTAACCTCATGTGGCCCAGATTTGATGAATAACATCCAGAGTTTCATTCAGAAATGTTCCACCTTGCTTTGGTTCTTGGAAAAACAGAGATCATTCTATACTCTGCTTTCCAGATGGTACTGTCTTTAGCCAATGTTCAGCCATGAGCCCAAAGCCTGTTTATCAGAATGAAGCTAGGGAAAAGCTCTCACTAGTGTATTGCAGGGATCCTACCTTTCTCGTCTGCAAACTGCTCAAACCAATATGTGGCAGGTAAGCATCTAGGGCATTTCCTGGGTGGCATGGTCCTCAATGTTTTTCCACTGTAGAGGTCTTTTGGCGGTTAGCGGACCTTTCTGATGCTGGTGCACCTTCAGTTTAGATATGTGAGATGCTGCAGCAAGTCTACAAATATTTAAAAAAAGAAAAAAATCACACAACTATGCCTTTGTGTATGCGATGTAAAAATTATCTAGTTTTCCAGGCAGAAGGAGTATATTATAATGGCGAATCATCCTCCTCCTTAGGTAGCCTACATTTTCTGGCATCACTTTTACCCTAAAAAGGCATTTCATATTCCTAATCTCATTTGATCTTTTCAACAAACAGAGGAAGTTACGTTTAAAGTTCTGAAAACAACACTAAACAATTAGGAAGTGTAATTTCCTCTCTCATATTCACAAAAAACAAGGTAAGACAAATTTTGAGCTGGATAATTCAGAGGCTCAACCATATCAAGTTATATACTCTGCCCAGTTTTTTGGTCTCAGCTTCTTGGTTTTGTTCTTAGTTCATTGAACTCATGGTTTTAAGATGTCGGTAGCAGTTCCAAGCAACACTGACATTCATTCTACAAATATTTATTTTCAATTTTCAATTTAACATGTGCCAGGCACTGTTCTAGAGAATGGGGATAAAATTATTAATAAAACAGATAAGGATTCCTGCCTTCATCTAACTCCTACTTTAGCAAGGGCAGTTTGACCATGCAGCAGCAGCAGAACATCCCCCACTCTGTATCATTTTGGACTTTTTTAAACAACACTTAAAAAAAGGAAAGTATAATTTAAATGCAGTGAAACACAAAGATCATAAGTTCCTTGTTCTCAGTCAATTTTTCCACTCCTACCTCTCCTTGAAGCAATCATTGTTCTGATTTTTATCACCATAAAATTGTGTCTGTTCTGGAAATTCACACAATGGAATGTTTTTGATTTTTATTAATCTTGTTGCATGGATCAGTATTTGATTTTTTTTCACTCCTGAGTAGTATTCGTTGGTATGAAAACAACAAGGTTTATCTTTCTACTGCTGCTGGCCACTTGGAGTTCTTCCACTTTGGGGTTAATGCTGTTAAAAACACTCTTGCACAAGCCATTTCTGTGTATATCTTCTTGTTTCCCTTTGGTGATCACCAAACTAGTGATACAGACAACAGTATCATAATTCCCCTCCCAAATCCCTGAACACTTCTGGTTCACCTATTATTTGCATGCAACCAATCTAGTAAGATCTATATGCAAGATTTTTCTCTGAGTAATTGTTTCCAGCCCTATTGAGGTATAATTGACAAATAAGAATTACTTAAGGTATAAAACATGATTTGATGTATGTAAAAAATTGTAAAATGACTATCACAATCAAGCATATTAATATATCCACCACTGCACCACTACATGTAGTTAATCTGTAGTTTCCTTTTTGTGATGAATTCACTCACTCGAGATCTACTTTAGCAATTTTTGATAATATAATATCAAATATAATATATTATATATAATATACACAATACACATAATACATAATATATATAACATGACATATATATTAATATAATACCAAAATATTGTATATTTTATATATACACAATGTCCATGTGTATGGATAATACAAATATCATCCATAGTCACCATACTGTGGTGAGACCCACAATTTACTCATCTTTAAAGCTGAAAGGTACATTTTTTACCAACTTGTCCCAATTTTCCCCATTTCCCAGCTTTTGGCAACCACGATTCTACACTCTGCTGTTATGAATTCAAAGTTTTTTGATTCACATATATGTGAAATCATGCAGTATTTGTTTTTTGTGTGTGTGTCTGGATTATTTAGCACATCATGATGTAGGTTCATCCATGTGGTTGCAAACAAGGCATTCATTTTTAAGGCTGCATAAATATTACACTGTGTGTGTATGTACATACATACATGCGCACACATAAATTATCCATCCATCCATCCATCCATCCATCCATCCATTCATCCATCCATCATCTTTCCAGTGTTTACACCCAGAAATGGACCTGCCCCTTTTTTGATCATGCTTGTAGTAGGCTTAAGTCAATTTATGCAGTAATAAGGAGAATAGAATGAACATCCTGATTTTAGGATAAAAGAATTAATTTTACCATAATGTATTGCAGTACTTGCATATTTTTTATAGTTGTCCTTTATTAGATTGAGGAGTTTCACTATATTATTTATTTGCTGAGTGTTTTTGTCATTGGTAGTTGCTGAATTCACTAGTTTTCTGCAACTTTCAAAATGATTTTTTTTTTGACATTTACTTTTTTTGGTTCATATGATGATTTTTTTACTTTTTTTGTTCTTATGATGAATTTTACTGACTGGTTTTCAAAAATTCAATCAAGCTTGCATTCCTGGGACATGAAGTAATATGTATTTTATATATTGTTGGATTTTCTTAGAAATATTTTGTTGAGGAAATTTGTGTCTTTCTTAATGAGGTATATTGATCTATAATTTTTTTTCTCTTTCCTCTCTTACTTGATAATACCACTTTAAAATGTACTAAGACTTTAGTGGTAGATTTGTTCCTTCATAAGATGTCCTTTCCAAAAATCAATAGTCAGAATTAGATACTATGTCTACCCCTTTATCAACTGACAAAGGGATGGTTTCCTAAGCTGCATTTAGAATACTAAGAATATATCCCAGACAGAAAAACTGCTACAAAAGTTGTGTGGAAGAAGCTGACCACCCAATAGTAACCAGAGGTTATTTTGGAAGGAGGAAAAGAAATTACTCTTACAACATATACCGCAAAATACAGTTTTTACTACCATGCCCTTTGGCAGAAGGCAAACAAGTTTAAGAAGAACAGTATCTCTCCCAAATGAATATAAGGTGAATATAACATCTTATAACTAGCAAGAAGAACACCCAGAATTATGACATAATGAAAACAATATAATTGTAGATATCAAGAAAGTCATTTCAATAAAGTTCTATCACGAAATGACGGTGGGACCTGTAGTTACTCACCAAAACTCTCCAAGCTCAATTTTCTCATTTCAAAAGTAAGCTTTAAAATAAGCTCTGAATCACAACCTGCACAAAGACAGATTCTTGCACCATGTTCCCCACATTTTTATTGAGTTGATAAATAAATCACTTATAACCTGAAATGGCAGAAACTGAATGACAAATTCAATTATCCTGAAACAGGGCACTACTAGAATGCTGATACTGCATTAGAAACTTGGAGCAAGAAGAGTTCATGTTTGAAAGCTGAGTTTACGTGAAAACTACCGCAATGGTCCATCTTCAGTTTGTTTTTTTCTTTAAAGACATTATGATTGACAGAGTTTGAAATTTTCTACTACTTTGTCATGAAGTGAACATAAAGAATTAAAACACTGATATTTGAAATCATGAAAGAAACATTAAGGTCATGAAAAGAACACGAGCACATTTGAGTTTGAACAGTGGTTCTGCCTCTCACTAGAGGAATATGGACTCATCACTTGACCTCTTGACCAGTTTCATCACAAGAGGAGCAAGAGAGTCTGGTGAAGAGGGTAAAGTGCAATTCTACAGGCTGCATGTATGATATTTATGAGTGGATATATGTAAAGTTACTAGTAAAATATGTATAACAAGTAGGCACTCAATAACCAACCATTTTTCCCTCTCACAGTTTTGCTTGTGGGTATTATTTATAGACGTACTTTTTGTGCATGTTTCTACGTTGAGCTGGAAAGTTAGAAGGTGAACCTTTGATTAATAAATGCTTTTGTAAAACTGAGGCATCTTCTCTTCATATTTCAGATTAATCCAGGGATAGGGAGGGGTGTTCAGGGAAGGAGCTGTAGCAATTGCAACTGCATTTTCATGCTTTTGTAAAAGGTTATGTATCACTAAACAGGATACATTCTGAGAAATGCATTGTTAGGGGATTGTACTTTATGCCCACGTCACAGAATGCACCTTTTTTGTTTAATTTTTATTCTCTTTGTAGAAGAAATGAATGGAGTAATACTGTGTCTTGAAAAAAAAAAAAAACACTGGCCTGGAATGTTGAAAATCTTGTAAATCCCCTTGAGCAAGACGAACAAATGTGTGTGTGTGTGTGTGTGTGTGTGTGTGTATTTAATGAACAGTTCACTTTTGATGTTTATGTTTGAGTTGTTGCTGAAGTTGTATTTTAGAGATAGCATGAAAATAATAAATGAACAAGGACATTATTCTCTAGAAGAGATAGAAACAAGAATTCTGAGCATTTCCCACTAAAATATATGATGGCCAGTAATTTATTTAGACAGCTTTCTCAGCGGGCTAAATTGCTCATAGTGGTTATTTGTATGATGGGGAATCTTTGCTGCTTTTGTTGTAGTTACTCTTCCATGTGGTGGGAGTCAGTACGTGAACTGGATTATTCTTTGTTTGCCAAGAGAGTAGATGACTTAATAAAACTGTGGTGTTTCTATCTATATCTTATTAGTAATACATCATGTTTTTGCTTTTCCCTGGTAGGATATTTGTTCTAGGTAAGAAGACTTAAGAGTTATTGTTGCCTGTCCTTCACTGAAAATTAACTCTAAACAGATTCTCATGAAATGGAAGTGCCAAGGTGCTGAGAGGACTCACTGCCAGAGAGGCTCTGGGAGTTCAACAGTTCAGAAGGTGACACAAAGATTTTCCTTTACTTTGGGAAAAGTAAGGCATCTTTAGTTCTAGTTCTGCTGATATCCAGAAATGTTGGCATTACACTAAATAGACACAAGTTTCATCACATCATTATGTCTGCAGCATCACTAGAAGAATATTTTAAAAATTTAATATAACTAAATGGCAATTTCCATTTTTCTTTCCCTTAGGAGTATGCCCATCTTAAAACTTCCAAAATTTCATGTTACTTAGGCCTTATATTTTTAAGATAGATTCCCTTCTATTATGTCTCTGAGAGAGGGATTTGTCATCCACAGAACCAAGGAATTCCTTGATTTCAGAAGCAGAAACAGACCTAGGTTAGGAATGGAATAATCATTAAATAATTACAAAGGCCAAAATTGCTCCTGACTTGAAGGGATTTTAGATATGGCCAAAGTAAAGGAAAATTACAGCTGATCATTTCAGGGGTGGAAGACTGCTAATTTACCCTCCGGCCATGGCAGGTGATCCTGACATTGTCTGTGATCCCCCACTGAAATACAAAATAAGAAGGAGACATTTTTGGCCACTCCAAGAACTCAAAAGAATAACTTCAAAAGAAGTGAATGCTGCCTGCCTCACCTCCAACCTACAAATGATGATCTTCCAATTACAACATTTACATCCAATCTCTTGAAAATGCTAGCCTACAAACTTTGTCTCCCCTTTCTCCATCTTCAGCTTTGGATTCCCTCAGATCTGTGATATTTTATTTCATGAAATGAAGGCTGATTTACTGAGTCGAGAACGATCCTTTCTCTGCCAGGGTGTCAACAAGTTTTCCAAGACCACGTTTTTGAAATAGCTGAAATAATTTTAAGCCAAACTCCATACACTTTGTTACATTTTATTATCCTAGAAAGAACCACCAGACATCAGTCGCTGCAAGTTGCATGATATGCTATGAACAGCTTTCATTTCTGATGTTTCTGTATTGAGGAGAAAGTTCATGTTCTCCCAAGACTGTTTCCCACAACAGGGCCCCATACTCCTGCACCACATCCATTCTGTGCCACAGGACTCTGCTAAGCTCAGCGGACACTTCAGAGTGGCTCTAAATTGTCTGAAGATTTGTGCGTGGTCTGTCACCAGGACAGAAGTGTTTCAGTTGTTCAAGATCAGAGGAATATGAGCCTGGGACCCAACTTCACAGATCTGGACCCTGTCTTCTGTAAGTGGTCTTTCCCATGAATAGTCTCCTTCCACATCATTCTGGGGTTCTCAGAAGGCCCTCAATAGGCAAGTCAAGCCTGGAGTGAAAATAAACTCTCCCACCTAACTGGTCTAAAATGAAGACTCCACCTTCCCAGACTTCAAACTATACTACAAAGCCATAATAATTAAAACTGCAAGGTATAGGAACAAAAATAGACACACAAACCAAAAGAATCGAATAGAAAACCCAGAAATCAACCCACATATATATGGACAGCTAATCTTTGATAAAGGTGCAAAGAACATGCACTGGAACAAGGACAGTTTGTTCAACAAATGGTGCTGGGAAAACTGGATGACTGCCTGTGGAAAAATAATACTAGACTACTACCTCATGACAGGCATGAAAACCAATTCAAAATGGATAAGAGACTTGCACATAAGACCCCAAACCATAAAATATATAGAAGAAAACATAGGCAAAACACTATGTGACATACAGCTCAGTGACATGTTTAAAGACACATCCCCCAAAGCAAAGATAGTAAAGGAAAAGATAAACAGCTGGGATTACATCAAACTAAAAAGCTTCTGTACAGCAAAAGAGACATTCACCAAAACAAATAGACAGCCCACTGACTGGGAGAAAATATTTGCACTCCATACAACAGACAAGGGTCTGATCACAAAATCTATAAAGAACTCACATGACTCAACAAAAGCAAAGCAAAAAATCCAGTCAAAAAATGGGCAAAACATCTTAAAAGACACTTCTCCAAAGAAGTAAATGTCAAACAGGCATATGAAAAAATGTTCAACATCCCTCACAAACAAGGAAATGCAAATAAAACCCACAATGAGATACCACCTTACACCAACAAGAATGGCACATGTTAAAAAACAGAAAACAAATATTGGCAAGGATGTGGAGAAAAAGGAACTCTCATGCACTGTTGGTAGGAATGCAAACTGGTCCAACCTCTATGGAAAGTTGTATTGTTTCTCAAGCAACTAAAAATGGAGCTTCCATATGCCCCAGCAACTCCACTCCTAGGAATATACCCAAAGGACATAAAAACATTAATCCAAAAGGTCACATGCACATCTATGTTTACTGAAGCACTATTTCCAATAGCTAAAACATGGAAACAACCCAAATGCCCAAAAACTGATGACTGGATCAAGAATATGTGGTACATGTATACAATGGAGTATTATTCAGCAATCAAAGATGTTAAACTAACGCAATTCTCAGCAACATGGATGGAGCTAGAATGGATCATGCTCAGCAAAATAAACCAGAAGAAAAAAGAAAAATATTGAATGGTATCACTTATAGGAGGACTATTAAAGAGCCAAACGAGAAATCAGAAGGAGTAAATAGCATACAAAACATGAACAAATGCAAAAACTAGCAGGCAACCTCAAATAAGAGACATTCTACAGGGGAGGGGCAGGAAGAGAGACCAAAATAGAGGAGAAAAGCACACAAGGGACTATGGTGATGTTCCATGGGTGGTGGGAAACCTATGGGGGATACACAAGAATGTAAAGGATGTAAATTAAATATAAATAAATTAATAAATAAAATAAAATGAAGATTCACTAACAGTGTGCACAGTTTTGTATTCTGCTCTTTCACCCTTGCACTTGTGCTGAGATCATACTTGATATCCTTAAATATTGTTAAATTAGGAGTTTAATAGCATGGGATATGTTAAAATATGTACAATTTATGTGACAAGTAAATTTTTGACACTTAGATTTACTATTATAGTTTATTTTTTTCACTTTTAAACATAGAATTACACAAACATCTTGATCTTAATGGTGTCTTGTTCTTTTTCTGTTCTTTAATTTTCTTTTTAGGCCCTATCATATTTACCCCGAGGCCCTTTGGGAGTAGAATTGGAAATGAATCAGAGGGAGAAGCTTCTGGTTTTCTAAGCAGCAGTTTATTGGTTCTGGAGAATAAGATAGAAGAAAGTCTGAGAGGCTGACTCTATGGCTGACTCACCCTGCTTTGTCTTGAACCATCTTGGATTACAACCTTGGGCCCCCAAACCAGACATAACTCTGACAGGGAAGTGAAAACCCACTCGGACAACTGGTCACTGCATTGCTCCCTGCCTAGGTGCCTTTCCCACCTGGGGGCCTGTGAGGCCACCCCCTTCGCCCACCAGTCTGTCAGTCTCTGGAAGCTTCTGTGCATTTGATGTTATTACTTAGCACTCCACATGGCTTTTCCTTTTCCTTTAGGTGCTGGCTCACCTACATCTTTCCCTCTGGCATGTTGGGTCATTGCCCTGCCCACCATTGACTTCAGCCACAGCTGCGGTGTGTTCGCACCACTTTCGATCACCCACAGCACCCACTGCCAAAGGGCTCCTGTCTGTGTCCTTTTACTTTCTATTCCAGGACTTGCTCCAACTCTGCAAGAGCCCAACAGACTCTGCTTGGCCATGCGCAAGCCCAGGAATTCAGGGCCATTGATATCTGCCAACAAAGGATGAAAGCCAGTGTACTGGGGCACAGCCTCCTGTTCTTTGGACTAGTAAGTGACAATTCTAGGAAGTACTGTGCATACTTCTCTTGAAGTCCTCAAGACCCACGACAGAGGCTTTGACTCTGTCAAAAATGCTCCCTCACATTTTCTTCTCCCTGTCTCAGTCTCCTCATTATCTTACTCCTGGGTCCTGCAATAGTATCCCAGATAAAACATCATCATCCAGTCCTCATCTCAGTCTCTGCTCTCAGAAAGGCCAAATTACAGTAGGCACAGAGTAGTTCGTAGAGCCACTTCCCAGAAGTGGAGTACAGGGCTGGTTCACTCGCCCGTCAGGAGCAGTAAGGGTGGCATGAATGGTGGGAAGTTAGTTCCAGGAAGGCTGTAAGAGCAGGCAAGTTGTGCTACAATGACCCACTGCATTCCTGTGCTGGGTTCGGAGGGGGTGCAGATGTGAGGAGGAGGATGGTGCATTAGGCTGTGCAAGCTGTGGGCTCCATCTGCCCCCTGCCTGATTTGGTAATACAGCTGACTGCCCACAGCCACACACCTTCAATTGTGCCTTTCCCAAGGCTGATTTTATGCTATGATAGCCAAGTTTCATAGAGCAACAGAGATCATGTGGCCAGCAAAGCCTAAAATACTTACTATTTATTTACAGAAAACGTTTGCTGGTTCCTAGCATACAGCACAGGGTAATCTCAGTGTGTCTGAGTTACATGCCAGAGTTAGCTAAAACATGGGACTGGTCCTTGACTAGGGCAACAGCATGGGCTACGAGAAATTATAGGCTGTGATCATGAGTCTGAGTTGTTTGTGGACAGGATATCACCAGCCATTAGTTAACATTATTGAGAAACAGCAGCTGGGCTTAGAATGCCAACTTTGCCACTGGTGGCAGCAGAGCCTGGCCACATGACTCTTTTCCATGTGTAACTACTAAAACAGAGCCCATGAGCACGGTTAGTGCTGGTGGCTTCGGCAACGGCATTACTTAGAAAGACACCTGACTCACTTATGGAGAAGAGGCTAAGGTTATTTTGGGGGGACAGGAGAGGAGATGATTTTATGAATGGAATACCCGTGTGTCCCCAAATTCATACACTGAAACCTTAACCCCAAAGTGATGGTATTGGAGGTGGACCCTTTAAGTTGGTATAGATCTCCCCCACTATCCAAAAGCATGTATTTCTATGAAACTTTCCTAAGTACAAAAGGCAAAAACAAAGAAGCAATTACCATTCATTTATATGGAAACATTTTTGAGGGTTCCTAGACCCCAAAATAACCTAGCAAATCATACCAAATGCCACATAAAACCTAATCACACTCACATCTAGTAAAAGCAGGGATGCTATGAGAAATACACAGCCTGAGTGAAGTAGTTCCCGGGGAAGGAGCCTGGAGGGGTCACCCTCTCTGGCGGGGGTGCCACAGCCTCTGGAAATGCTGCCACAAAACCCATGCTGACACTCTGGGTTTTGACTTTTGTCATAAAAAGGGAAATCATCTTCAAATTTCTTCTAGTTAGTGGAGATAGGTACTAGGGTAGATCTGTCGTAAAAGCCGAGCAGGGTCTGCTTGTAGTAGGCTTAGCTGAGGTCATGAGAAGTAGAGTTTTCATGGGCCTCCCTGCTGGCAAGCAGTTAAGCGCTGTGCTATGGAGCTGTCGGCAGCAATAACGCGAGTTCAACGCCCAGCCAGGGAGAATCCCACATGGTGGGGCAGACCTCTCCTGCCTGGCCCGCTGCTCCCTTCAGCAGTGTGTTTCCGTCGATCTGCCTGTTCTGCTCCCCACTCTGTCTCTGGTGAACCCTCTTGCCGCCCTATTTCTCTGGCCTGTACCCCAGCTTGTATGCATAAATAAATAAATCTTTTAAAACAAAAGAAGTAGAGTCTTCATAATGGGATTATTGTCCTTCTACGGAGAGGAAAGACCCCTCTTCCCCCACTGGTACAGTAGAGGAAGGGCACGTGAGCACAAGGAGAAGGTGCAAGGTACAAGGTAGGGAGGCAGGCTCTCGGCAAACACCGACTCTGCCCTCACCGTGATCTTGCACTTCACAGTTTTCAGGACTAGGGGAAACAGATGTCTGCTGTTTAAGCTATTCGGCAATAAGTGAGGCTATTTCCCCATCTACTTATTGTTGATTCAATGACACCATGTCCTGGAAGACAGCATCCTAACATTTGGTCAGCGTTAGCCCCGAGCTGACTCTCTGATTGAGCTTTTAATGGGACATCCCACCATCCCAATATGTCATGTGCTTCAGGACGGTGAGGGACATGGTAAGATGAACAGTCTGTTCTCATGCATCCAGCCTATACCTCTCTTATTATTATTATACAAAACAGATTCCCTGGTCTAAACCCATATATGTGGGGCTTCATGCTCACAGATGACCTACTCTAGAAGTTACTTGTTGCTGCCAAAGAACTACTCTCTGGGTAGAGAAGGCAAATTCAAATCTAGAATAAATCATTTGTCAAGGATAAATCACTGCCCTAGGGTAAAAAGGATCTGATATACTCACTTAACTTTCTCTCAAGTAGGTGACTGGCCACACTGTATTAAGAGCCTAGAATGGGCCTCTCTGATGACAGATTAGACATTCTGCTATGGCAGTAGCTAAAGTAGGCTTTACTAGAAGAAACCTATTCTGTAGACCTATGTATAACCCCATTCTCTGCCACATAGGTATCTTTATGGGTCCTCTGGAAATGATGGGATGCCTGAGGTTGGAGACAACTGACATCTAGTGCTATTTCCATGCGTACTGCTAGTAATGAAAGGGCAATGACAGCATCTACTTCCTGACAAGAGAAAGAAAAGTAAGAGCTTACATATCTTGGGGGTGAAGATCTATGTTAACTCTACAGGAAATACAGATAAGTTGGAGTGCTGACAAAAGTGAGAAAAATCTAAACTGGAGAGTGGAGGAGGCATACAATGAATAAGTGATTGACTTGGGACTGGTAGCAACAGCAAGAACTTTGACCCTGTATGAAGTCCATGCAGATGCTGTGAGCTGGCCGCCCCTGGAAGCAGGGCCCATGACAGACTGGGTTTAATAGAGAAACAAAGCTGACTGGAGGGATGGATTGCATCATGTACTCTCGTGCAGTCTCATGGATTCTAAACTTCACATTTTGTAACAGCCATTGTACAGGAGATCAGATATGCTCTGCTTTTGACAAGCTTCATGGAGTTGAAATTTGACAATTCCCCACGGTGGGCTTGGTGATATGTACCTCTGGCTTTCTATTCCATGGTTTGTTTGTTTTTTTGATGCCATTGTATTAGGTCAACACCCACACTCTGTAATTAGATAAGGCAGGCAGTCTGAGTCGGTGAGCATACACTTGGCCAATGGAACACAGGAAGTGTGGATACGTGCATTCCTCTCATCTCCTGGGCAGATACAATTCCTAAAGTTCCCTGAAAATCAAGCAACAGTTGCCTGAAACAGTGGTCAACTTTATAACACACAATTTCAATGCTTTTTCTCTTACTCTAGCTGGTGTCCCATCCTTCACTCGCTTCCTGGTTCACATTCTCATGTGAACCACCTGCAGGCAATGCTTTATCTCAAGGTCAATTTGAAAAGGGATTAAATGTTAGAATTATTTGATAAATTTTCTCCCTATTAGACTATCCATTTCTTGAGTGCAAGGACCTTAATGAATATTTATTGAATGAATTTTTTTTTAAAGATTTATTTTTTATTTATACATACAAGCTGGGGTACAGGCCAGAGGCGTGGGGCGGTGAGAGGGTTCACCAGAGCCAGAGCGGGGAGCAGAACAGACAGATCAGAAATACACTGCTGAGGGTAGCAGCTGGCCAGGCAGGAGAGGTCTGCCGCGCCATGTGGGATTCTCCCCGGCCGGGCGTCGAACTCACGTCGCCGCTGCCGACAGCTCCACAGCTCAGCGCTTAACCGCTGCGCCACCGGGGAGGCCTATTGAATGAATTTAATCAAGAAAATATAAATACACATAAATGTTTTCCAAGTATGGCCTTGGTATGACCTATTTTCATAACAGAGCAAAGCACAGTTATCCAAGGAAGGTGAATTTATTTTAGAAGGGACAATAACATGCTGAAACAAAGTTGACTGCCTTTACTACTGTCAACTATATTAAGTTTATAAGGCAAGATGGAATATCTGAGAGCTGTCTGCCATGATCTGCCCTCACTTGAGAAATAAGTATAATAAAAAAAATTAAAAGAAAACTTCCAGTTACTAGAGTTAGGAGAGTTCCTTACACAAGAGTTATTCTAATTTATATAATATCGACATTACAATCACTTATTGAGCACCATGCATGTGATAGCATTTTTCTAAATGTTTTTATGTGTATTCTCTCAGTTAATCATCACAATCCCATGAAGTAGAGTTTTAATATATGTGGAAACCAAGGTACAAGAACATTAAGTAACTGTCCAAGTTCATGCAGAAGAAAAATGAGCCAGCACATGAACTCATACTCTTCCTCAAAGACATGTGTTCTCCACTGCTGGAGTGTAGCTTAAGGTACACAGGCATGGTCTATTCATTCTTCACTGGTCAAGGTTGCATCTAAAAAGCTGATTGATAGCACTTTAAATTCTCTCATCCAAGATTCCTTACACAAAATTTAAGGTGAAGCAAAAACAATATTATACAAATTAAAATATAAAATATAACAGTGATAAAATACAAGAGTGAACCTAGATGCAGTATACAGAAAAGCTCCAGGCACAAATAAAGTGGCATGCAGAAAAGTCATGGTTAGATCCGTCTGAGTTCTAAGCCTGTGCTCTCGCTGATTCTACGTCAGGAGTATAATTTCACAGGAAAGCTATACCTGGAAGTTTAGAGACCTGGCTTTTAATCTCAGCACAGCCATTGATACTTTGAAAAAATGATTCAGCCTTCTGTGCTTTAGTTTTCATTAGTTGTCACATGGGTACCTGCTCTCCATTTAACCACAGGGTTCTTACAAGGTTAAAATGAATGTGGTTTGAGAAAGCTGAAGTCCTATTTAAGTGTTTAGCACTATTAATCATTACTTTCCATCACTGAATTTATTATGCATCTGCTATATGACCCCACACTGTTCACTGTATAAGATCATCTTTCGTCTAATCAAAATAGTCCTTAAACCAAAAATGTTATTATGACCCTTGGGGTTAATGCAATATTTTCAGAGATGACACACTGAAAGGATGCTTAAACCTCTGAGAATGCATAAATGTTTTCTTTTCCTCTTTTAATATTAAAAAGACCATTGATTGTTTTGGACACATGCTCCTTTTGGGTGAGGTTCAGAGTCTCATTGGTTCAGTTTCCCTTCTCCTGGAAACTTTGGGATGGTTTGTGTAACCAGAGTCCTTAGAACACTTGTTCATGATGTAGGAACAACGTCAAGTGTAGCTGTTGGTCACATTCCTATTTGTCTTCCAACCCAACTCGGCTGCCACAAGAATGGTCAGGCCGCTCTCAGACTGAACATGGGCAATTTCCACACAAATGCCACAGAAGGATAATATGACTCTGTGTTCATTTCACACTAGGGGGGATGGGGAAAGGAACAAATCACTACCTGGAGTAGAGAAATAGACTACTAAAAATTGAATCGAAGTGAACATATAAGAAGGCCATGAGTTCAAAAGAGCAGGCACTGGATCATCTTTATTTCTTTATTCCCAGGACAAGGCAAAGCACACTGTAAGCACTTTAGTAAGTGATTTTAAAGGAAAGGATAAATAGACTTTTAGCCTAAGAAAATTCATTCCTTTCACTCAGTTAAGGGAATGATCATGAGGCTAACGCTGGAAAATCATGATTCTAATCTGGCTTCATCCCTTATAATCTGTGTATTTATTGAATTTAAGGCTAAAACGTCTCACCTGTAAAATGGAGATTAAAGTAGCATCCATATGGGTGACAGAGAAATCTATCTAAAATGCAAATCTGACTAAGACACTCTTGAGTTTAAACTTTATAGTCTCCATGATCAAGTCCAGCTTCTCTGGTGAATCATAAACACCCCTCCATGATTTGGCCTCTGGCTTTCTTTTGGCAAGAGTTTGTTGGACAAACAATCTCTTCAAGCTTTAAAGTAAATTGACTGGAGGATTTATAAACTGTAGGACTTAGCCAGCTGAAAGAACAGTGATGAACATGTAAGGCAGAATTGTCCTTATAATATCAGATCAGGGATGGATGTCAGGAATGCATCCAGGCAAGTGACAGAAAACTCTTCTACAATGATCAAAATAGATGGGAAGGAATATGAAGCACAAGAGCCCTAAGGAAGGCCTCAGATTGTGTCCTTTTCTATGCCATTTTGTGCCCTTACCCTCCCCTCCCCCCACCTCTCCCCCACCCATTGAGTGTCTCTCTCCTATTTGGTTTCCTTATAGTCCTGTTATAAGTGAAACCATTCGATATTTTTCTCTTTGTTTCTGGCTTGTTTCATTCCTTCCCCCGACAACTGATGCTGTGATTATTCTTTCAATAAAAAGGCCAGGAGCTCGCTCACGGGGCAGCATCCCGCATCATGAGCCTGCCCCACGGCTCCCGTGTGTCTGTGTGGTGCTGCTCCTGATGCAACAATCAAGCAAACAGTGGTTTTATAAACAACAAACTACACAGGAGGTACTTAGTAGGGCATCCAACCCCCAAACAACAGAATCTCATTCTTCTCAAGCACTTACAGAACATTCTCAGGGACAGATCATAAGTTGCTACACAAAACAAGTCTCAGTAAATTTACAGCGATTGAATCATATCAAGGATCTTTTCAGATCACAAGGATATGAAATTAGAAGTCAAAAGAAGACAGAAGGAAAAGTCACTAATATGTGGAGACTAAACAACATGCTACTGAACAACTATTAGGTCAATGCAGAAATCAAAGGAAAATTCAAAGAATCCTAGAGGAAATAAAAATGGAAACATGAATCATCAGAACCTATGCAAAAAAAGTAATGAGGAAAGTTCACATCAATAGAGATCTACCTTAGCAAATAGGAAAATTCGCACACACACAAAATCTAACTGTACACCTAAAGAAACTAGCACAAGAAGAAAAGATGAAGCCAAAAGTCAGCAGAAGAAAGGAAATAGTAAAAATGAAAGTGAGAATTAATGAAACTGAGATTCAAATAACTATGCAAAAGGTGAATGAAACTAAGACTGATTCCGTGAAAAGATTAACAAAACAGATAAAACTTTAGCCAGGCTCACAAAAAAGAAAGAAAAAATTAAAGTAAAGAGAATCAGAAACAAAAGAGGAGACATTACAATGGACTCTATAGAAAGTAATAGTAAAGAAAACTACATGGCATTGGATTAAAAGCAGAAAGCATATTAGTGAAAAGGAATTGATAGCCTAGAAATAAATCCATGCATATATAAACAACTCATTTATGACAAAGGGGTCAAGAGCATGTAACGGAGCAAGAAAATGTCTTCAATAAATTATGTTGGGAAAACTGGAGAACCGCATGTGAAAGAATGAGCCTAACATGTCTGTATACAGGATATTATTAGCTTACATAGGACATAATATATTTGCTACATATTACTATATATATACACACAGAGTATATATAGGATATATATTAATATCAAATTTATATTACTTTATATACTATTTTATATACTTTATATACTATTTTATTACTTTATATATTATAGTATTTTATTATATTAGTATATATAACATGTAATGCAATATATAATGAGATGTTATATATTAATATGTTATAATAAAATACTATAAATGAATACATAAAATCATCTATATACTTCAAGACGCCCACACAGATTGAGAGGGGTGGAGCAGAGGGAGTTGCAGCCCAGAGGATTTCTCTGTTGCCCTCCATGCTTGAGTTACACCTCATGTGGAACAACTCAGCTCCGTCACTTGGCACTTGACCTGTACCAAAGGTGTGGGACTCCACACCATTTCTACTCACCACTCTCCAGCCCTCACAACTCTAACCCCTCTAGACTGCTGCCTCTGTGCATCCCTCTCTATTCAAATTCTATCGCACTGAATGAGTGTGATGGAACAGGCATCCCCGATCAGTCTGTGTTAGTCCCTGGGATGCCGAGGGTCCTTCAGCCTCACTGCAATGCTGTAGGTGTCCCATTTCCAAATAGTTCTCCCTCTTGTGAGGGAGAACAAGGCCTGGCATGCCCTGTGTTGCCATTTTGGTAATGTCAATCCAGAATTGTGTTTTAACAGTATCATTCTGGTTTCAGTGTACAGGATAAAAGGACAAAGCGGAAGACTGAATTCAGGGACACCAATTTAGAGGTGGCTGTAGAACTCTAGGAAATTAAGAGACCTGACTAAGTAAGTGAATGTGAGGATAAAGAAGAAAGGACTGGACCTAATTCATCCAGGCCTGTGATAAAATGGAAATGAAGGTCACCAAGGAGGCAGACAAATCCAGTACGATGTTTCACTTTCTGAGAGAGAAATGAACACAGAGCAGTACCAGGCATGAGGGTAACATACAGTAGGCTAGAGCTGTTGAGAGAATGATGAGTTCAGATTGGGACATACTTAGTCCCTGTTGCTTATAACATTAAAAAATAAAAAGCAGTGAGCTGAATTTATCCAGGTCTCATGTTTTGCCAGGAAGTGATTCAATGAATAAACAACAGGATGACTGAGGATATGCAAGGGTCTAATGTTTTATGGAATCTGACTAGATCAAGAGGAGAAAAGAGAAAGTCTGGATAAAAGAGACACTGTAGATGGGGAAACACACAGACTACAGTCAAGGTGTAGGCACCATGGCTACCAGAAAGTGGGAAGAATAAAAGAATAGAAATTATGGTTAAGTCATTGGGATCAATGAATTCATCACTCCAGAGTGATGACAAGGACCAAATTATAGTTATGACATGGGGAACAGACAGGGAGCAAAGGCCATTGTACAGGTCACATTAAGGTGCATTTCCCATCATTCAAGATGGTGGCAGAACTTGGGATGGATAGAAGGACTTTTAAATGGCAAGAAAAGCTTTTGTTCAATATGATAAAGCACCTGGAATGTTAGTACATGATGTCAGGAAAGGCATATTGAAAGCAGGGATGACAGATAGCTGTCTGGGCTTTAGACTCAGGGAGTAGCTGAGGGAAACTAAACCCACCTTAAAATTATAACCAGGTTTTGGAAAGACCATGGGCAGTATGGATAATGCAGCTGCAAGATTCAACGCCCCCAATGGGCCATCTTCCCAGAAACCGTGGAAGCAGACTCTTCGTTATCAGTACCTGCACACAAATCCACCTGTGAACCTGACATCTCCTGCATGACTTCTTTCCTGGCTTTGAAAAACTCGCCTCTAAGAACAATGAGTTTGGAGAAAAACAGGAAACTTCCTGGAAGAATTATTCTTTTGGAATTATTTTTATTTTTAAGATAAGGATTTTTATTTTTATTTATTTTTATTTATTATTTTTTAAAGATTTATTTATGCATACAAGCTGGGGTACAGGTCAGAGGCGTGGGAGGTGAGAGGGTTCACCAGAGACAGAGTGGGGAGCAGAACAGGCAGATAGATGGAAATACACTGCTGAGGGGAGCAGCGGGCGAGGCAGGAGAGGTCTGCCGCAACACCTGGGAATCTCCCCGCTGGGCGTCGGACTTGTGTCGTGCTGCCCACAGCTCCACAGCACAGCGCTTAACCGCTGAGCCACCAGGGAGGCCCAGGATTTTTATTTTTTAAGGAAAAAACGGGTACAAAGCTTACCCCCAAATCCCCTGCCCGCCTCCCAGCCACAGCAGTCCAGATTTAAGGTAGGAGGAAATGCAAAAACAAATCAACAAATCCAACTGGAGCTTCTCCACTCCCTTCACGTGTCCAGCACAGACAGCATGGGAGAAAGCTGCACCAGGCAACATTTCATAAGGTCACAGACTTTCAGAGATGGAAGGGACTAGATGGAATGAAGTAGTTTCACTTTGAATGAGGATGCCCAGAGAGGCCAATGGCGTGGAATGTAATCAAGCTGAACCCTTGCTGATTAGGAAAGTCACTGCATATTTCTCACAAAAAGATCATGAAAAAGGTAATTCTAATAGTTTTAAAAAGAGAATCTTAGATAAATTTCATTACGGAAATGCAACTAATCAGAATTTTAACAAAACATCTATTGCTAATAAGACCTTCTTCTCTTAACAGTTCATATCAATGTATTATATGATCATGTGGGATGATAAATACCTAAAACACAAAGCCATTTCCCTGTTAATGAAACATTCAAACCACAAATAGTGCTAACTGAGCGCTCAAAATGATGTATTCATTAATATTCTAACCTGCTGTTTTTCTCACTTAACTGTTCTATAGTCTAATTTCTCTTTCTTCCCTGTAAATGAGTCATACACATACACATGTACCTAACTCAATAAACAAGAGAGAAAAAGGACACAATCTCTAGTCACTGACAGTGACTATAGGAGGTGAGGCTAATTCTAACACCCTCTTCTCTATACCATTTGATAATTTGCTTAATTGCTTAATTTTATCTCAATCACACCTCACTTTGGTTTTCATCTAAAACATTTTCTTCTTTTTTTAAATGGCAGGACTACTTATTCAGATGAAATCTTACCCTTTGGAAATAGACTAAAGCCAAAGTCCTAATTGAAATAGTGCTGGCACAAGGCTCTCAAACTTCCCTCCATCATAGCTCTTACAGATTGGTGGTGCTGAGGCTGAAAACCAGTGCTACAAATGGAAGCAGAAAAAACCCAGGCAAGTACACCTTCCCAGATTAACTGGTTTATTTATTTCACACACTTACACACCCAAACATTTATGCATACTCGATGCATAAAGTAACACAGGGCTATTTAGAAAAAGTTTCCACTGTAGAAACCCAATAGAAAATATCATTTGGATGTATTTAGAAATGTTAATGGAGAATGGATTTCAATAGTTTACAGGGTTATGGCACCTAACATGGTCTGGTTTGCACCAACTGACATTGGCTTCTTTTAACCAAGAGCTGGATCTTATTTACAGTCTGGTTGGAACCTTTGACTCATATGATCAGACATTCACAGAGCCCACTTAGTTGTGTTGTTTTTTTTTTAATAAAACAAAACCCACAGGAGTGAAGAAGGTAGAGTACTGCCCTCCTCTTTGTGGATTGTGGTTACTGTAACAGGACCATGAACAAAGAGTCACAAACCCACATGATTTGGAACAGCGAACACTTCAAAGTAGCACTGCTTGTGAACGGAAAGGGTTTGTGAAGAACAGACTGAGTATAAGGTTAGGGAGTGTCCTAGGATGACTTAGGTAAAGACTGGACCCCAAGGGAAGGTGAAGAGTGTTACAAGGAAGACACCATTTTTGGTTGTACACCTAACACATTTCGAGGCTTTTTGGGTGTAGTCCCCTTTTATCCGCAGTGCCAGAAAGGTCCTTTGTGTCTTAGGTTGGGTGGTATGGCGGAGAGACTAGAGTGCGCCTCTTTTTTCATGGTAATTGAACCAGAATATTTTTTGGGGAACTGCTTCTTTCATATTCTTCACAAACTGATTTATGTAGATTCTTCTTACCCTCAGCAATATGGAAGACTTTATTTTTTTAAGATTTATTTATTTTTGCATACAAGCTGGGGTACAGGCCAGAAGCGTGGGGCGGCGAGAGGGTTCACCAGAGACAGAGTGGGGAGCAGAACAGGCAGATCAATGGAAACACACTGCCGAGGGGGGCAGCGGGCAAAGCAGGAGAGGTCTGCCGCGACATGTGGGAATCTCCCCGCCGGGCATTGAACTCGCGTCGCTGCTGCCGACAGCACAGCGCTTAACTGCTGCGCCACCAGAGAGGCCCCAATATGGAAGACTTTTGATGAGCATAAGCCAATTAGAGAAGACCATATTCTGGCCAAAGGAATTGGCTTGGGGAGGTCAGATGTCCTAATATAGGCTAATTAGACCAAGGAGTTGGGTTTTTTTTTTTTTTTTTGGTACCTTATGGGGAAAAAAAAAAATCCTTACACTTCCAAAAGACTTACTAACAGACATGTTTCCTCCTTCCTTTGGAATATGAACAAGGGGTTCAGGAGAGGTTAAGCAGAAAACTCCTGAGCTATCACTAGGGTTCATTCAACTAACAGTGAGTCTTTAGTATATGTCCTATGCTGTTCTAGTTGTGGAGAAGAGTAGTTAACAAGAGAGACAGGTGCCTGTTTCGTGGATATTAAATTTTATGCAGGAGACTGAATAAGTAATCAAATAAGCATGAAACTTCAGCTGGTGACAGTGTGAAGAAAATCAAACTATTACATAATAGGACCACATGAAGGGTTTTTATCCAGAGATGACAGGTAAGACTTCTCTGAAGAAGGTTTCCAGGTGTCCAAAGTAAAAAAATACATTTACTTTTTAATGATATTTTTGTGATGAATCAATTACCTTATTTGTATGATTTTTGGATACAAGTAAGCAAAATGTGACATTGACAAGTAAGCAAAAAATTACAAAATGGAAATTCTATGTAGCATTGTGCCATCATGTATCTTTTAGAATTTGGCAATGAGCTGTCAAGTATGTTTATAAGTGTCTTTTTTAAACTCTTTGATCTGTACTGAGAAAATCTGATCATCTCTAAACCAAACACCTTGTCCAGGGTTATAGACTTCACTAGTTTGGCTAGAGCCTGCCAATAAACGTGAGAGTAGACTCAATCCTACCAAACCAGCCCACTTACTAACTGCAGTCAGAGTTGCTATGTGGTATACCAGGGAGATTGTTTAAAGTGTTAGAGAGGAAACAGCACGAGAACCAACAGAAGGGTGGGGGATGAAAATAAGAAAGACCATGGAACCTAGCACCTTTCCTTCATAGCCATGCCTCAAACACTGTACATCCAGATGAGGATGATTCTATAACAAAATGAGGTGTTCCCCATGTGTGTGAATGCAGAGGGAACTCATGACAAAGAAAAGGCAGGTACAGATAAGGCAGCAGAACAAAGCATCACAAGTCCCATACACAAGATGTGGGACAGGTCATACAGCCTTCAGTCCACGCATGGAGGAAGGCTGAAAAGAAGCTGCTGTGTCCACCTGGAAGCTTTTAAGTCTTTTCATGGGGAGAGAACTAGAACAACTTCATCTACAGACCTGGGAAGAGGAAACAACAAAGTCCCTGCATCACCTGGAAAAAAGGAACCTCTATCAGCAATTCAGTCTGGCAAATAGGTAAGAAGCAGTTACAACGTTAGGTTGAAGGATAAAATTCAAAACCATTCTGAAGAGGCCATGTCACAACTCTCACAGGGCGAGAAAAAAACTCAAGGTGAGCTGACAAGCCAGGTTTAAATACACAGGCATGGGCCACTTTTTGAGGACTAAGATAATGATTTCATAACTCTTCACCGGGACTGGCACGGACATTGAAGGATTGACATTAACCTGCCCTAAAGGTTGAAATGTTTCAGAACAGGGCCTGGATTCTTAAGGCTAGGCACTGAGAGGGGAATACGTGGAAGTGGGTGACTGTGGAAGGAAGTAGATGCCCTAGAGGTTTGAAGCCATGGCTGGAGCCGCAGAGAGTCACAGGGTCGAGTGGCAGGGCCTCTGAGGCAACAGGCAGTGAGAACTGTCCGAAAGTCAACCTATCATCAGGGTTGAGGGGCTACTGATTTTTGGAACAGTGAAGAGAAGGGAAACTGAGTCAGACACCTGCTCTGAAGAGTAATTAACAATTAAGGAAGTGTGAGATTGTCCACACACAGGGGCAGGTGGTGAGAGCAGAGTAGAGAGTTCTCACAATTGCTCACAATAAGCCTCTCCAAGGTGCAAATTAGTATGACTTCAGACACAAGATTGCCCAAAAAAAAAGCAGAAAAATGTGATTGCTTCATCAGAGTGGATGCTTGCTATGAGAATTGGCAGGTACAGGATGCAGAATAACCATGGATGAATTTTTCTTACTTATTACGATAAAGTATGAAATGACAGTGATGATAGACAGATAGATAATTGACAGATAGATAGACAGATGATTGACAGATATTCAAAAATACTGAAAATCAACAGACTTCAAAAACAAACAGGAGCTCTAGAAATAAAAGCTGTTATGTTTCTGTGTCAAGTGACAATAAAAGAATTAAAAACCCGACCAAATACACTCCCTGTGGCCCGTTTGAGAGGCTCCCCGTTTGGGGAGGAGACCATGGGAACAGGTGGGGGGTGCGCAGGGTTCTCCAGCTGCTCTGTCTTTAGGCGCTGACTTCAGGAAGGAGCAGGAAGCACCTATTTTTAACTCTTCATGCTCTCCAGTCTAGTTTTGCTAGCAAGAAAGCTTATATATGACTTCTTAATCTGATTCTTTATCTGTTATTATTTTTATTTTTTGATAGATTTTGATTTTTTGTTTCATTCTGAAAAGTTTGAACCTATAAAAATCTGGCAGTGAATACCTACCTACACTTTGTTTAGATTGGGGAGCTGATATTTTTCAAATCTACTTCATCTCTCTCTATAAATCTGTATGTTTTAATTATTACTTTCCAGAACCATTTTGGAGTAAGTCAAGACATTGTGAAACATCTCTCTTAAATGCCTCAGTACATGGGTACCAGAGCAAAGACATTCTCCTATAGCCACAATACCATTATTGAATTCCAGGAATTTATAACATGAAACTATTAACTCAATTCATATTCAATTTTCGCCAATTATTCCAGAAATGTCCTCTATAGCAAATGATCTTCCTGACCCATGGTCCAGTCTGGGAGTCACACTGCACTTGCCTCTTTAGTTTCCTTTAACCTGGAATAGTCCCTCACCCTCTCTTTGGCTTTCACTTCACTGACATTTTTTTTAAAGGTTTATTTATTTATTTATTTTATTTATGTATACAAGCTGGGGTACAGGCCAGAGGTGTGGGGTGGTGAGAGTTCCCCAAAGACAGAGTGGGGAAGAGAACAGGCAGATCAAAGGAAATACCTGCTGAGGGGAGCAGCGGGTGAGGCAGGAGAGGTCTGCTCCACCATGTAGGAATCTCCCCAGTCGGTTGTCGAATTCTCACTGCCGCTGCCGACAGCTCCACTGCGCAGCGCTTAACCGCTGCGCCACCGGGGAGGCCCTTCACTGACATTTTTGAAGAATGCCTTTCAATTGTTTTATGCACACTCTCTACCACAGGTTATCTGATTGTTTTCTTATGATGAAATCGAGGCTTTGTATTCTTTTAAATTTAATTAGCTAATTAATTAATTTGCAGTAATACTGGTTTACGACATTGAATATGACTTAGAGGGTTTTATTCTTTTTAAGGAAAAATAGATGGAGAACTGGTCCTTTTCAGGTCATCACATCAGAAATGATGTTGACTTTGATTGCTTAGCTAGTGTGATTTCTCCACAATAAAGAAACCATTTTTCCTTTTGTCATTAATATGCAATCAAGACGCTTGATCCTGTTCAACAACAAGCTGTGATGCATCCGTTGCAGGTGATGCTTCTTGATGAAATCCATCATTGCTGTGTTGGTGGGTAAATGTTGTGTATCTTTTGTTAATTGGATTAGAATCTGGAAGGACAAGGAGTCTGATTCTCATCCTCAAACCCAACACATTCTGCATTGGCCTGGAAATCGACAGAGGGTAGAAAGTGAAACAACATGTCTTAGAGCCCTTGAGAGCACAGCTTCAAACACAGGCCTTGCCCATCATCAAAGCTGTCAAAGTTATACTGTGGCTGGCTTTGCAGGTATGTGATTGGTTTTCAAAAGCAGTGCTGTCTTTGGAGGATTAACCCGATTTTTTGTCTGGTATCTTCAAGTGTGGAACCCCATCTAGGTTCAGTAAGTAAAGGGATTTAGTTTATGGATTAAGGTAATTAGGGCCTTCAATTGAATGACTAGATTCTGGACTCAGGAAGCTATTGAGATGTTTCCCATCAGCCTGAAAAGACTTCTACACTTTAGTGAACAAGCTTCTCTTGGGGGTGAAAGACCCTTGCAGAGCTGGAACATGTTCACCTTAAAGGGGGCAGAGCTTTCTTTATGGCCTTTCCCACCAAAAGGTGAGGACTCTGAGCTATGGTCCTCCCAGATCCCATTGGTCCTCTATGGAATACTGTGAGAATGTAATTGGCTTTTCCTCCTAATCCTCCACCCTCTTTATCTTGCTTCTCAACTTGTGCTAGGAGACAGGCCTTCACAGAAGTTCTGGTCACACCATGAGTCATTATAGCTGGTGGAAAGGGAGTTTGGAACTGCCACCGGGAAGCAACTCGTATTCCACATGAGGATTAAAAGCTGAAAAGGCAAGGCTGGGGGAAAGTTGGTGGCCGGGATCTTTGCTTGTCACTGGAATTCATAGGGAAACTCCTAGGGGGAGTACACATGAGAACTAGGAATAATCATGCACTCTAAGAACTGGCACACACTGATTGGCAAGTTTGAAAACCAATACTTTAACTTTACTCTCCTATTGTTTGTCCATCTACCTTTCCCAGTGCATTATAAAGTTATGAATTACTTGTTATAATCCTCCCTTACTTCCCAGAGTTATTGAAGATGGATATTAGCATGAAAAATCATAGAAAGAGGAGTTCTAGAAGAATCACCTATAGCAAGCCCTGGTACCCCTGGTACATATGAAAAAGAAAAGAAAACAAAGAAAATGCTGGAGACCCTGGAGGTGGCATCACCTTCTTGAGACGCACAGAGCTCGGGCTGTGGCATCTTCCTATGGGACAGAGGAGTGGGAGGCCCTGTGTAGCGTGCAGGTGTCTGCAGGACACAGACTGGCATGATGCTCCCTGGCAGGATGATGGCTGAACAAATAGCATGGAACCCGTGCAGGTGCCAGGCAAAAGGGGAAGACCCTGGAGGAGAGAGGATGGGTTGGTCCCATGCTTCCCCCCAAGTCCCCACAGAAAGTGGCTCCACCCTGTTTCCACAGGTCTCAAGATAAGAACACAAAGGACAGGTGCAGGAAAAGCAGGGGGAAGAGGCCCACGAAACAGGACTGTAGACACAATGCCTCCATTGTGGTCAAACAGGATCCCCAGCTAAATCTTTCAAGAGGATCATCCACAACAAGTAACCTTTGAGGGACTGGGTACTGAGCCAGCAAGCAGACTGTCCCATCACCTGTGGATACAGAATCTACAGACTGAGCTAGAAAAGCAGGGATGCATCGCTCAACACAATATTTACCGAGGCCCTACTATTTGTCAAGAACTGTTATTAGCAAGGGGGTAGAGAAGGAAAGACAGAACTCTGCTTCCTATTCATTGAGAGAGAGAGAGCTAATAGACAAATGAACAAGTACATAAAATGAGATAACAAATAACTGAAAAAGAGGGGAGCAAACTTACCTCAACATGCAATTATATAAAGCAATGAGCACCAGGAGGGGGCAGGTCCTTCCCATGAGGGGGCATAGAGAGGAGGCCGAGAAGGGCACCAGAGAGGAAAGCTGCATCCAAGACCAGAGGACCGTGGCCATGACAGCCTGGGAGTGGGAGGGCAGGGCCAACAGATATGTGATAGATAAGGGGGTTTCTGAACCTAAGTGAGACTGAGATACTGACATTAAAAAGTGATGTTGATATTAAAAAGTCATAGGTTTACAATTTCATTTGTCAATTATGCCTCAATAAAGTTGTGGATGATGTCATTGATTGGGCTGAGATTAAACATTAGCAGCAATCGTAAAGTTTAAGCAGCTTCATTACTCATTAGGGTAAGATCACGACACACGTTAGTGTGATATGGCTTGTGTCTCTGCTTGTCACTGGAATCCACAGGGACCCTCCAGCAGCAGCAACAGGGGGGCTCACACGAGCTCTGAGAACTGGCACTGACTGACCAGCAAGGCCAAAACCAAAATGCTTTATCTGTACTATCCTATTGTTTGATGCTTGTTTTAGTCTTGGGTACAAGCTCTGGCCTTCAATCCAGCTGATACCAATACTTTGATTTCCCTCTGCTTCTTGTATCTATTTTCTCAATCATTTCAGAATCCAGAGGGAGTCGGGCCTAACAAACCTTGAAAACAGCACCAATGATCTCTGCGGGGTATGGAGGGGCAGAGAGAGAAATCGAAAAAGGAAGAGAGAGGACATCAAGACAGGCACAGGCTTCAGGGTGGGCTGGAGCGCTGTGCACCATATAGAGGAGTGGGGTTCAGCAAGGAGACTCCTCGGTGCCTGCGGACTAGAGACGTCAGGCATCTGTGTGGGCTTTACACACACTGTCTTATTCAACACTTAGAAATCCAGTGCCATCGATATGATCATCTCCAACAAGAACAGTCTCGCTTTTACAGGGATGCAATTGTATGGAAGAAAACCGAAGCTAATGATAGTTTTTTGACCACTGGCTAAAATAGCAAATATTTTTTTTTACTGTGACCTTTAATGCTTATCCAGTATATATCACTGAAACCAGTGCCAAGAAAGCAAAAACAACCCAGAAGCTAATATTACATCTAGTTGAAACAACTATATTTTCAAGAGTCATTAATTATTTGCAACATGTAATTTGGGTAAAAAAACAAAAACCTGTTCTAAGTAAATAAAGCCATGGCACATAGATCTGGGTTCAAATTCTGCTTCAAACACTAGTCACTGAATGACCTCGAACGGTTAGAACTCAGCCTCAGATTCCTCATTTATGAATGGGTTTGTCCTACCTCTGATTTGGCCAGTTATGAAAGGAACGTGCAGGACCTCAGCTGGGTTGTAGAGAGCTGAGCCCTTGGGGGTCAGTGGCCAAAGACAAACCAAAAAGAAAGTGTTAACCTTCAGTCACTTACTGCAATGGTAGGACAGAGGCCTGAAACCTGAGAACCACTGATCCCTCTTGATTCCATGTTGCCCCATGGAATAGCCCCGTCCAGGGCTAAGTGGATCTGCACAGATATGTGGATTGTCTTGCTAAGTGACCCTTGAATGTAAAGCTCTGGGTGTTCTGTGGACCGAGGGGCTGGTGTGAGAGTGGGAATGGGGAGGACAAGGGGGAAGATGGGAATGGGAAAGTGGGAGTACGGGGTCAGGGTGGAGGAAGTCATCTTCAAGGTTTTCCCTCTTCCTCTTTCTTCCCCTCCTCCTCTCTTTGATTAGGAGGCCTTGGCCCCAAATAGAGAGATCTCCAAAGGAAGGTGCTCAGGCTAGCACTGAAGATACTGTGAAAACCAGGGCTGAGCCTTGATTGCAGGTCCTACCAGAGACTCCACAGCACACTGGCCAGGAGGTCTGGAGCAGGCTGGCTGCTTGCCCCACCTGTCTGCCAGGTGGAGTCTTTGTAATTGCCTGTGGTCAGGCCTGAAAACCATGCACAGGAATTTGGCCAGGAGCCAGAAGCATTACTGGCTATAAGAGGGAATGAACCCTATATTTGACAAATATACCTGCTCGATAGGATCACTATGAGAATTAAATCTAATAAACTGAAATTAACAGTGCTGATAAGAGTGCCTGGCACATAGTTACTGCTCTATGTATTTTTTAGTTAAACAAATAGCAAGAGCTCAATAAATGTTAGCTATTTTCAATTATCCCTAATCGGACCGAGTTGCCTTATCTCTTCTATTCTGATCCACGTCATTCCTGGATGACTGCACTTGGAGTAGAAAGTAACTAGAATCTTTACCAAAGGATACAAGAAAAATGAAAGAAGGATGATTTTCCTCCCCAGAAATTCAATAATTTTCTCAACAATGGGGATAAAAAGTAGACTTAGTGTCACAATTTTGCAGTCCCTAATAGTCACTGATTATCCACTACTAACATCACAAAAAATAAGACATAAAGAAACTGCAACTTCTGTAGGCAGTTGCTATGTTGTACATGTTGCACCACTCATGTTGCCAAAGAAATTGAGCTTCCATCTGACGGAGCATCTACAACCAACAATATATAGTATGTGCTGAGTAAGGAGGAACATATCAATTGACATCATGAGGGTGAAATCAATAAAATCTAGCCATTAGGAAACTCCTATGACAACAGTTGTTCTTTAGCACAAAATATCAGGTCAGTGATGGAGTTAAAAACTATAGATTAAGACATTTAGGACACAAAATAACTGACCCTATTATGTGGTTCTTATTTGGAAACTTATCAAGCAAACTGTAACAAAGTAGAAGTGCATTGATGACATGCCACAGGACCACACTATACATTTCATAAACCCTAGACAGAGTATTACCTTGCACAAGCAACACCACCCAGATGTTACCACTATTCTGCTTCTATCACCACAGACTAATCTTGCTTCTTCTTGAGCTTTTTACCAATATGACGACGCAGTATGTGTGTGTGTGTGTGTATATATATACACACATATGTTTTGTTTTGCTTGGCATTATAGACTCAGTCATGTTATTGCCATGTAGCAACAATCTAGTTCGAAGAACATTGTAGTTCTAAATGGTACATGAGTATAAGGTGTAGCCCACTATGGAAATAACTGACAATTTGAAAAGCATTCAGCACATACACAAAACAATTTATATGACTCAGTTTTTGCAAGAGTCAATCAGGTTAGCTGCCATGGATAGAATTTATGAAAACTAAGGAGTCTGAGATGGATCTTGGAAGGAGGCAAAATCTAAAGAAGCATTAAAAATAATAGTCTAGGAAGGCGAACAAAAGCTTTGAAGAATTTTGGAAAAGGTGATTCAACCAAATAGATCAAATAGCTGGTTTGGGGCTTGTCAGTACTTGTATATGTATAGTTGATATAAATTCTACATATTTAAAGTCGTAATTTGATTTTTTAATATATGTATTTATCTGTCAAGCTATCAGCACAATCAAGATAATGAAACTATCACCACCAAACACTTTCTCATGTCCCATTGTAATCCCTGCCTCCCACTCACCTCCGTTATTCTTGCTTGCTTCACCACACATATTTTTGTTGCTTATTCTTTTTGGTTGCTAACTACTATCACATACATAGATATACTATGTTTATTTGTTTATTCATTAATCTTTTTATGGACATTTAAATCATTTCTAGTTCTTGGATAATAGATTTCCATGAACATTCGTGTGTAAGTCCTTTTTTATTTTTTCATTTTTCTTCCCTCAGGTGCACCACAGTTTGCCCAGCACTAAAGTCCTCTACCACTTCCACCTCACTCTCCTCTCCCCTCCCCGTGCACCCTTTTCTGTACTGTTCCCTTCTCTCCCCCTTCCTCTCCCCTCCTGAGTGTCTCAGATCTACAGTCTGTCTTTATCTGATCCTTTGTTTGGTTTCTCTAGATTCCACATATAAGTGAAACCATCCAGTATTTACCTTCCTCATTCTGGCTCACTTCACTTAGAATAATCCCTTCCAGTTCCATCCATGTTACTGTGAATGACATGAATTTATCGTTTTTCAGTGCTGAGTAGTATTCCATTATGTATATGTACCACATTTTTATCCACTCATCTGTACTGGTGTTGTTTCCATACCTTGGCTATTGTAAATAGTGATGCTATAAACATAGGAGTGCAGGTTTCCTTTCAAATTAGTATCTGTGCTCTTTGGATAAGATATGTAGGCGTGGATTATTATTTATTTTTAAGTAACTGTCAAGTGGTTTTTTAAAGTAGTTGTACTCTTTTATACTCGCACCAGCAGTGAATGAAAGATCTAGTGCCACATTCTTGTCAACACTTGGTATGATCAATATGTAATTTTAACTGTTCTAATAGTGGAGTCTCACAGTACTTTTAATCTGCTTTTTCTCTAGTGACTGATGATGTGGGGTTTCTTTTCATATATTTATTTGCCATCCATCAATTTTCCCTGGTGAAATATCTGCTCAAACCTTTTGCCCATTTATTTAGGGGATTGTTTGTCTTCTTATTGAGTTGTACAATGTCTTTGTATATTCTGGACACAAGCACAATTGTTTTGAAAATATTTTCTCTGTGGCATGTATTTTCATTATCTTAGTAGTATCCTTTGAAGAGCAAATACTTTTAATTTATTTAAGAAAATTTTGCCAAAGTAGATCACTAATATTTTCTCCTGACTTGTATCACTTAGCATAATGTCCTCAAATTTCATCCATGTTGTTGCTAATGGCAGGCTCGCCTTCTTTTCCACAGTACTTTTTTTATAATATTCCATTAGATGTGTGTATATTCATTTATTTATTCATTTACTGACAACTGGGTTGTTTCCATTAATTTGCTATTGTGAATAATACCACGATAAGCATGAGCGTGCAGATATTTCTTTAATATCCTATTTTCATTTCTTTTGGATAGAATCTCAAAAGTGGAATTGCTGCATTGTGTGGTATTTCTATTTTTAATTTTTTGAGAAATCTCCATGTAGGTTTTCATTTTTAAAATGTTGAAAGAAATATTGCAAAACAAAGTTGGAAAATGCATGAGAAATAAGCAGACTATCAGTTAAAAAAATTGTTTAGATGCCATGACTTGTAAAGGTTGTGTTGTAGCTAAAACTGTCCTTTTGCATAATAACTATTTCTCATTATCTGTTGATATAATTTTGAATAGCTAGTGGTAAATATGAAGAAACTTTTGATGAATAACAACAATTCAGCCTTTACAGCAGAAGGTCAATGTTAATCCTTCAATGTCCACACCAGCCCTGGTGAAGAGTTATGAAATCATTATCTTAACCCAGACTTCCCTGGGTGAGATCTCTGTGTGTGTTATATTTAAATGAGAAAGAGAGCCCCTCTTATTGCTGGGATGCAGGTGAACCCCAGTTAAAGTATCCCAGGAAAGTACCTGACACAGCAGACTCTTGAGGAAATACTTATAACAATTCACAAGATCAAATTCACCTACTCCTGACTCTGCATCAGACAGACAGTAATTCATAGAAGCAAAGAAGTAGGACAAGCCAGTCATCAAGCAAGTTGGGGAGACAGTACTTAATCGCAGATGTAGACGACTAACAATGTAATTCTGTTCTTTGTAATGATGATCTTGGGAAAAGTGGAAAGTACTAGCAATCGTAGAACACCCTGTCTCACTGAATCCTCCTAAAAGTAATTTGGGAGAGGAACACATAGAATGGAGGCAGGGGCCCAAAAGTCATGTACTTTGCAGAGGGAGGAACCAGAACCCAGGAGTCTAACAGCAATGCCAACATTCTTTCCCCAGTTGTGCCCCATCCTCCAGATGGCAGGACCCCCTTTTCTCTGCTTAGAGATCTTTTCAGCTTAATCTTCGGTGCAGTGCATGATTGGGCACAATTAATAGGCAGTTCTGTGATGTCAACTGTCCCTTTTCTAAGAGACTATGTTATGCCCAAACTGACCAGGGTTCAATTTTTCCAGTGGCCACTGGAGGGCTCCCCATGGTAAGCTTTATAGATAATCACCAGGTATTACTTAAACACATTTTTCCCCCTTCTCTCTTAAGTGATTAATTCCAGGCCTTTGGGAGTTGGTGACTATGTCACTCTTAAAAATGAGGGATGAATAACATTTGGCTGGAACCAGATTGAGTCAACTTCAGACAGGGGTCATATAAGGATCCTGCCACACAGTTCTTTATGTACCCCCGAGACCAGGCCGCCCATACTTTGCTCCTTAAGTCTTGAGCCCACACATAATTCAATCAATACACCTGCACTTCTGACCTACAGCACTGCATCGACATCCTGCCTCTTCTGCTGACCACCAGCATTTCTCATTACCCTCTGCCTTGGACTCTGCCTTGGGCTGAGGCCTCAGCCAGGGCAAGGATCTAATTTGTTCACCACTGGAGTCTTGGAATATTTTTCAAAGTGGGCCTCCAGGTTCTTGTCCCCTGTGCCATCCCAAACCAGGAGAGGCCCCCAAAAGGGATTTCAGAGGTTCCAGTTTGCTCTCTGTCAAAGTACTTTTTCTATGCTCTCCAACTTTGCCCTACTGGCTAATATGCTGCCTTATGCCTGGTGTACTTAAAGTTTAAAATACACACACACACACACACACACACACACACACACACACACACAGAGAGAGAGAGAGAGAGAGAGAGAGAGAGAGAGAGAAAGAGAGAGAGAGAGAGAGAGAAATGTTGAACACAATGGCATATATTGTGATGGTAGAATTTTATAATGCAGAAGATAAAATTCGGGGGCAAAGACTTAGAGCCCTCCCAAAAAGAATGGCAAACTGGGGTGCTGTTCATGGGTATTTAAATTTTCAAATAATGATTTCAGTGTGAAATCTTGCTAGAAAGTTGTTTGGAAAGTAAAGTAGAATGTTAAATAGGGTTCTCCCCAATTAAAAACTCTGCCAAAGTTTAAACAAGAATTATTTCCTTACAATTATTTCATTTATTTCATTAAAAATTACTCCCGTTTCTGAAATGATTTTCAAAAGAATGTTGACTTCATCAGAAGACAACAGGAGAGGATAATGACTTTCATAACAAAACCAGGAAGACACAAGAACTTACTATGTTTCCCCTGTTGTGTCAAATTAGTAATAGGCAAAAAACACTGAGAATGACAGAACGCTGAACACTGGGTTCATTGCCATATTTTCAAGACCTTTTCAAGGTCAAGCATATTTCCAAGCTGACCAACCAAGAGCAACTAGTCTTTTCTTTGGTAGGTAATTGGTCTACTTACTTATTTGGTACCCCTGTGAGCAGAAATCATTGTTTTCATTTAGAGAAGAACAGAGGCAGTGAACAGGAAAGCAACTGGCTCAAGTCTACCACATTAGTGGTCAATGGGAATGTTCACATTTTTTGCTCTTCTGTACTTAATATTTAGAAACTTGGTCCCACTGATACTGTACTTTTTATCTTTGCCCCTCAGCTGTGGCTTTAATTACTGTGGTCTTTTGGCAAAGGACCAATCTAGACAGGATTAGACAGTAAGTTTTTCAAGGAAGTCCTACCCCCACATGGTTTAATGTCATAAATCACAAAAATCAGAGGCAAGACCACAATCGAAACCTGAAAGCAGATCAGACATTCCTCCTGGCTCAGGTTTGACAAGTCCAGTAAGAAATCAAGTAAATGTCCACCATCCTATAAGCTGACAGCAATTTTCCACCCTAGTGGGAGAGAAGCAAGCAGCAGCGTCTATGTGGTTTGGTTCTAATGACATTAAATTGCCAGCACCAGTCTCTGCAGCTTTTATCTCTGAACCTCCACCCTCAGAAGCCCATGCTCTGCAGATCCGCCCAGGGCCTGGATCCTGGGATTCAGCTTGGGTGGTATTTAGAGTAAGTGCTGGCTGGATCCCATCTACAGCCCAAGCCCTCCTCATGGGTAACTGTGGGCAGGAAGGCCTTTAAGACACGGGCAACTGCCTCAGCACAACTCAGTATTAATTATTTAATTGACCAACAGAGGAACTAGATAAGTAATACCCGGAGAGCTTCAGCCTTATCCTCGGTTCAATTTAAGCTAATCATTGGTCTTTCTGGAAAATGCCTATGTGGGTTTTTCTTTAAAAGTGCAGTCAGCAAGTCTGAACAAAACCCTCCTGTGCTATCTGACACAGCTATGTCTGGCCCCAGAGTCCACCACACTGTAGGACCAAGAGGGCTTTGGTGGAACCCAGGAACAAGTGGAACTGGCTCAATGGCAAACACAGGCCTCAATGAAAGAAAATAGAACCTCTTGAATGGAAATGAGTCTGAGAACATTGGGTCCTCCATCTTGAACTTGAAAGAAATTAAGCAGAGAAAATTTACACTTTCCAACCAGTGGGGTCACCGAGAAAAGGAAACATTCTAAGGAGAGATAGAAGGGAACCCCATATGAGGAACTATCTTGGTATGATACTCCTACACATTTGGACAAGTCAGGAAACAATTTTCTCTGGTTCCTGGAGCTGCTTTTTCAGACTGGAATGAGACTGAAGAACCTCCCCAAAGAGTTTACAAGTTCTAGGATTTCAGATGCAGAGGTCAAGAGCATTTTGAAAATCCATGTTTTTAGAAACACATGCAACAGAAATGTTGATGCTGACCCAAGATTCGGAGCAGGGCTGTTGCCAGTTAGAGGAACGTAAGGCACCAGGTGGGAGACTGGAGGGTGTCCTCTGCATTTCCATTAGAGGGCATTCTTGCTTCACAAATTCCTGGGTTTTCCTGTCATCAGTGAGTCTTTTCTTCCAAGGCAGGTCTGCATGATAGGTGGTCTAAACGGGCAAATGGCGTGCCAAGCAAGGTAAGAGAAGTTGAGAGGAAACAATATGGCATTTCTTTTTTCCTGCTTTCAAATCAGAAGTGCATACCCAAGGTTAACAGAAAGTGGCTTGGGCCAAAGCTGTTTTCCTGGGAATTTTTTCATCTCATAGACCTTGTACACAGTACTCCCATGGACTGCCAGAGCCTTCCCTGGGGGAGGCTGAAAGGGGAGACGGTTGATTTTTCAGAGAGATTGTGCAAATGCAGCCAAGCAAACAGGAAGGTGCCTTGAGCCCTAGACGGGGGGCCCTTCCTCACCATGCGCCGTCACTGGGCCTGTATGGGGGGAACGTGGCCAAGACAGAGGCAGACTGAACACCTTTAGTTTTTCTGCAGAACCAGGCTGCGGCTCCTGCCATCTGCTTCCTCAGGGCTGATCTGGGCGCAGCATGCACCAGGTTGCATGTGTATCTGCAAGGAGTGTGCTCGTGTGGGGCCCAACGCGTGTGCACGTCCCTCCGGGAGGCTGCGTGTGCGTGTGCTGCTGGAGCTGAATTTAGGGCATTTGCGCTTTGGCATGTGAGATGAGGGCACGATGGTGATAAACAGATGATTACTTCCCTTGACCATGCCAGGGCCTGGGGTTTCGGGTGGGTGGACAATGTGTTTATTTCTGAGAGCACATTCGGAGTGGAGATGAGACAGTCACAAAGAAAACGTTGCTCCCTCTCACACGAGGATGGGCAGCTCTGCGTCCTAAAGACGGGGTGGTCCCCTGGTGGCTGGGAAGCTGTAAAGTTTATGTCTTAGCTCAGTTGCTAGAACAAAGCACCCCAGCTGGGGCGGCTTCCCAGGGGCAGAAATGTATTTCTCACAGCTCTGAAGGCTGGAACTGTAAGATCAGAGTGTCGGCCCATCAGGGCTAGGCTGGGCGCTCTTCCCTCCCTCCCTTTGCAGCTGGTCAATTCCTCATTGTGTTCACGTGGCAGAGAGAGGGGGAGCTCTCTGAGCCCCCATATAAGACCACTGGTCCCAAGAAGGAAGGTGCTCATGGCTTATTGACTTCCCAAGGTCCCCCCTCCTAACTCTGTTGCATGGGGATCCGGCTTTATTGGAACATGGTTAGCCCCCTGCATGCTGGTAGAGCTCAGAGGGGTGAGCTCAGGGAACTTGTGGGATCACCTTGGTCACTCTGAGGTGGTTCATTCCAGATCTCAGTGCAGGTCTCAGGGGTCTCCCCACAAAAACTGGGGAATGAAGTCAAAGAGCAGTGAGGATTCTTTAGCAAGATGGTGGGATGGGAGGTCAGTGTGTGAGGAGCGGGGTGCAGGCTGAGCCAAGGGGCTCTGCTTCACTTTTGACCTGTGAAGAGACTCTAGGATTGCCTCAGTCTTGCATTTTACCATGGTACCAAGTGTTCCCTTTGGAGAGGTTGTAGAAAATCACGACAAGACGATAACCGGAAACTAGTTTTATCAAATTCTTAAAGCACAGCGCTAGCAGAAGACAAAAGAATCTTGGGAGAACCAGATGACTCAACTTGGGTCTTGGGCTTAAGTTAGAGACCCTGGGCAGGAAAGCAAACACTTGGCAGAAGGGCAAGAGGGAAGGGTGGAGGGCAGTGCCCTCGGGCCCACCCCGAGGCACAGCCTTAGTCTATGACCCAGTCCCGGGAGGGGAAAGCCTCATTCTCCCTGCGCTGTAAACCCCAGATTTTACCACTCAAGCTCCTGGCCCCAGTTTTCATTTGGGCTCTGCAGCAACAAAGCCCCTTGGCCCAAAGCTCACACTTTCTATTTTTAAAAAGCAAGGATTTAGGAGTACAGGGGAGTCTATAATTTACCCAGCACTTGAAACCATCCAATCCACCCCAAGGCGAGGATGAAGCTCAGATCCTCCTGCACAGGTTTTGATGGTCCTGCTGAGCAATTCAAGTTTCTTTCATGTCAGGTAATCACCCTAGTTCCCTGCTGGGTGCATTTTTACCTCTCCCATTATGTAGCACAGAGGTGGGTGTGCTTCCAGAGAGTATGTGGAACCTAATGCTAGGTTCTGTTTATGGGCCTTTGGCTTGCAAAACATTGGACGGTTTGCCAAGTTTAGAACCCCCTGGAAACCTGTGGATTTGGAACTCCAGATAGAATTCCAATTTTTGTTTTGAGGTTCGAGTTCTTTTAACTTTTGGCACAAATGTGACTTCCCGTTTCTAAGGGGAAAAAAAAGCTTTCAAAAGTTCCATTAGAAGAACTCCTAAAGAGCCCTGGGTAGCCAGGGGTTTTCACCAAAAAAAAAAAAAAAAAAAAAAAAAAAAAAAAAAAAAAAAAAAAAAAAAAAAAAAAAAAAAAAAAAAAAAAAAAAAAAAAGATATTTTGACGAGTTAAGTGTAAATGTATCAGAAACATATGGATTAAATTTCCCTTGAAACACGTAGGGGTTTGAAAAAGGGGTGGGGGGAAGCAGGCCAAGCACACTTTAGGCTTTTACCGAACCCAAAACATTTGAAAAGTATTCAGAGTCCAAACTTACAGAGCTGGCCCACCCGGGATGGCAAGACTGCACTCAAGGCCCGGGGAGACCCACCTCCCAAACTGGCTAGCGTCCGCATGGCAAGGAGACCCGAAGCCCATGGGCAGGGCTGCAACTCGGACAGAATAGGGGGACCAACCCCCTCCCACCCGCCCCCAAACAGGGTGCAGGCCTTACCCCCTGCCCAAGGGTTATACTCTGAGCAATGCTTGAGGAGAAAGTTGGCTGTATTTTAGGGGTGCTGATTACAAAGCACAATTGCTTCTATGTGATACTAAAATCAGATTAAATGAAAAACAACCAAAGCTTCCACTCTAAACTTTAACTGAATCAGTTACTAGAAACGGAGCCAGTCCCCCCAACACTATGTTCCTCTCTCACTCTCACTCTGTCACCCAGTTCCTGCTTTCACCTCTTCTGACGATGGCTGCTACTGGAGCTAGAAGTCTCAAAATCATCCATCCTCCTAAGATTTCAGCTCCATCCCTGGAAGGCAGCAGTTTGAATACTGTTCACAGTAGCACCATGATTTGAAGGGTTTGGGGAGACCAAAAGCCTTTTCTGGGAGTCACCTACTTTGGTAAGATTGACTCTGCGGCATGTGGATTATGCAGCATAAAACAACTGTCTTGGAAAGGGAGTGAGCGGCCCAGGCAGTGTGGCAGCCCAGCAATTCAGCGTTTCCAGTCAACTAGGAGTCTCGGGGAATATAGACATTTCCCCTTCCCATCCGCCTTCCTTTTTAGAAGTTGCTGTAGGTCTCTTCTCCCTTCACTTCTCAAGGATTCCTATTGTCAGCTGTGCACTGTGCTCCTGGTTACAGGGGAACCGGAGGCCTCTTTGTGCAGAGCAGGGAAGCCTCTCAGAGACGCTTCCCGGGGTGCAGTGCGGTGCTTTCCTCCAGGCGCTCTTAGTCACACGCGGGCTCCCTCAGCTCTTTTTAAGCTGCTCAGGGGCTTTCCAGCAGTGGGACTACTTACGGGTGGGCAATCTCAAATAACAGAAAAGCTGGAAACCAGAGGTTATCATCTCTTCCAAGGTCAAAAGAGATTTGAACTAGCTTTAAAGAGTGCATTTTAGTTGAAAGAACATCTGGCTGGGCATCAAAAGAGGTGGGCGGAAGGCTGGCCTTTGTTTTGCACATAATTAAGTCAGTTATATTATTAGTTCCTCAGTTTCCCCATGTTCCAGAGAGGATGCATAGCTGGATTACCTGAATAATTATTCAAGGATAATGTAAAATGCTCCAAACTCCTGGGGGCAAAGCTGTCAGATTTAAAAAAAAAAAATCATCATAATAATCTGCATCATACAAAGCCTAGCATTATGGTGAAATCAAGTATAGCACTGAATGTGTTAGGAAAATTGCTTCATTCTTACCTCCTGGAGCCTACAACTAATAATAGTAATTATTTTTGTGGTGCTTGCTATGTGCCAGGTATTTTAGGTGTTTTATGTATATTAACTCTTTCAATCTTCACAACAACACTAATAAGTAGGGACTTTTATTGCCCTGATGGGGAAACCAAGGCAGAGATAAGTAATTTGCCCAATTTGCCAACATAGTTTTGGCAGAGCCAAGCTTTGAACCAAGGCAGTAAACTCCAGAGACCATGTTCTTAACCTCAATAGGGTTAAAAACTTTTATCTCCAGGCCAAATGAGCACTGTTCTACTTCGGGGTTCTCTGATCTTGAAGATGTCCTCGTGAATTTTTCTCTCATGTATTTTACGAGCAAATACTTAGGCTAGGCGCGCGCACACACACCTTTCCCCATAATTTGCCATCTCTATACGCACTGCCAACAGAGATGTCTTAAAACAAACATGCTTTGTCTCTGTAGGAAAACATTACTAAAAAACATGTTTCAAAGTGGGAAACAGTCTGTCCACTTTACTTAAAAGCAAGTCTCTGTGAACACTAGGAAAGCACTGAGACCCCTAATGGAGTCAAGAAGTCAGGTGGAGGGAGGTTTCAAGGTGAGCTGAGCTGGGAGTTACAGGAAGCAAAGAGCCGGGGTCAGGTCTCATGGGGAGACACTGTGGCAGAGCTTTCTGCTTTGGGAGGCGCTGACCTCTGGACGTACTTTAGTTCCACTAGCAAAGCCCCCACAATAAGAGGACAGAGGACTTGGGGCCTTTGGAGCACAGCATGTAAACTGGATGCTTTGCACATAGGTATTGCTTGCAAGGAGGAGAGCTTCAACTGCAAAGTGTTCCTGGGGCCAGGTCCCCCAGAAAAGCTATTTTGACTTTAGGGAAAGGCTTATGGTAAATTTTGTTCCTATGGAAATAAACCAATTAGGTTCAATAGTAATTGAAAGCTATTTCATAAAAAAGATACCAAATGCTATTTCTCTTCATTATAAATTGTGTATTGTTTCAGTTAGCTACCAGAGAACAATGTGTAGTTGTGCTTTAGCTTATTTCAAGTAAAAATTTATTTGGTCTTTAGAAAACCAGTCTTGATTGGACTGGGTACTCTGACATGAGAACCAGCTCTATTGGCAAAGTCAGCCTTCCTGGTAACGGTGCCGCAGTGTGGACACCAGAGGATAATAACAGATTCAGACTCATCTGAGAAAGGCAAAGTGCAACGTACTGGTTATTGTTCTGCTCTGCAGTCCTTTAAGTTGTGAGTGGTCTGCTTGAGATGGGGCAGAACAGGGTTAGGAAAATGCCATCAACATTCTCCATTCCCACTCACACCTTCGATCTCATTCTATCATGCGCCTCCTACCCCCTTTCAGGATGGCTATAGGGTAGTACTTCTCAAACAATTCAACTGGCCTTGTGGTAAAAGCAGATTCAAAGTCCACATGTCCAGGGGGAGCTTGAGATTCTACATTTCAAACGAGTCACCTAGCGAGGCCTGTCCTGCCCATTCATCACTCTTTGAATTCCAAGTAGATCAACTGTGTGTGTGTGTGTGTGTGTGTGTGTGTGTGTGTGTGTGTGTGTGTGAATAGCTACTGATTGTAATAATGGCCTGTTGTTTCCTCCTCTTTTCAAATATTCTGACCTGAAAGTTGAACCTGAATAACAAATCTCACTTTCTCAGTTCTAATTCACAAGCATCACTGGATCAAAGCATTATGTCACTCCTCCAAGCAGCAAGGAAGCAGATTCAGAGACCCAGAGCCCAATTCTCACAGCAGTTCCACATGTAAGTGGGCACCCACTTGTTCAATAGGTCGGCCTAAGAAGGGAACAGCCTTGTCACAGGGACGGAGGGTGTTGTAGCATGGAGTCCTGATGCTTTCCTGACACTTGTCCTGCCCCATCATGACAGAGGCAATTCACCTCCTCAGAACTTACCAACTCAACTCTCAGTAAACCCTCTACTCAAGAGAGGTGGCTTTTGGCACCTGCAGCCACCATGCCCACTCCTTCTTCACATACAACCATGGCGCCTTAGCCTGCTCCATGAACACTTACATTCGCCACAGTCCTAATATGTCATCCTTCTTATACCTGAGCAAATTCAGGGGTTCAAGTAAAGGACAAGCTACACTTGGATTTAGCGCCTCATAATTTGCTCAAAGATGAGCCGAGCAAATGAATAAACTGAGCAAAATTGAGGTTTTTATAGCCCTGATGAACTGAGAAAACATTTATTCAATTTTTCCATCTTCATCTTTGTTTTTCTCAACCTCAGTACCCTGTCCTCTCTTTCCTATTGATCAAAAATATAAAAATAACCCGTACAAGTGAATATATGACTCTATTAACTGTGGACCAGTAGAGCTAGAAGCTGGCTGGCTGTATTCCATACCTGATGGTTCAGAAGTAGAGTATCTGGGAGCTGAAGGGGCAGAGTTGAATCTTCCCTGAAATTCTGTAACCCCAAAGTAGGCTGATAGCTTATTTAGCATCTTACATCTTGACAAATGGTCAGGGACAGTGAGGCCACAGGACTGGGCCGAGGGATGCTCTGGTGGTGGGTCCTCAGGCAATTCACAGCAGGACAGACAGAGATGGCGCAATGATAAAATTAGTCAACTGGAAAGTGACAAAAGAAAGGAAGAGGGATAAGAAGAAAGAAGCTCTACAACTTGACCTTTAAATGAAGTTGAGTTTAAACACAAATTTTGGCCAAGGATTGGTTATTTAGTGAGAGAAACCTTAATTGCCCCTAAGGCGCAGACAATGAATCTCCTAATGAACAGGGGGTTTAGACTGGGGGCTCCTTAAGAATTCCTAGGATAAAAAAGGGAAAAGTACTCTCAAAAGCAGTACAAAGGGACCTGTTGGGGTCTTGGGAAGGAAGAGTAGGAGAGAGGAGAGTAGGAGAATAAGAGGAAGAAGGTGGGTGGGGGGTGCTTGCCTTTGGAAAGGGTGACTGCACAAAACTTCTGCAGGATTTCAAGTGTATACGGGATATCATATTCGTCCAAACTTAATTGTTTGCTTTCTAAAATCACACCCGACAGAAGACACTGATGTACATGAGCTCTGAAAAGCAAAGCATTGAACAGACATCCATTTTCTTAGAATTCCAAGTTCTCTCTAGATCAGGTTGAGGGAATCTTGGCAAATCAGAAAAAAGGGGTGATTTTCTATACCCTCTTATTTGGGGGTTATTTTGTGAGTTCAAGAAATAGAAAACACCTTAGAGGCACTATGATTTTGGAGAGGAGAGATGGAAGTACCACGTTTCTGGTCACATAGCTGGTGAGGGATTTGATTAGAACTAGGTTATTATTCAGTTTTTTTAAAAACTCTTAGCATAGTATACTTTCCCTGTGCTTTAAAAATGTGTATCCACATTCTTTCAATAATATTTTGCTTTAGCACAAGTGAAATTTTTCCTTATAAAGAACAGAGGTAAAGAGGCAGGCCCACAGCTGCTTCTGTTGCTCAGGCTGCTCTCCCATTAGTGACGTTTTTGGGGTGCCTAGAACCTCTGACTCTGTGAGCGCACCAGCCGACTGGTCTCGAGATTGATTAGGAAATGACTGAGGAGAAATGAGGGCATTGGTCTGAGCCTGCTTCCTAGTCACTCAGCCTCTCAGTGAGAATGCGATGTGTCTACCCATGATGTCTGACTTTGAGGGATTTGTGTGTGTGCACCTTTTTTTACTTGGGATTTTCATTGTCAGCCAGTTACCTGTGAACTGTGGATGCTTCTGTGAGAATCACATCTGTCAGGGAACCACAAATGAACAGCACTCACAGTGCTGTTTCCCCTCCAGCAGGCTCAGCGGCAGATACAATCTAGAGCCTTGAAAGGCAGGGCTGAAAACGAAAGGACAACTGGGCTGTCCTTGTTCTGGGCTTGAACCTGCTTTGGTCCGGGGGTGGATAAGATGACCTCATAGGTCTTTTCCATCTCCAGTTTCTGTGAACGATTGTTCTTGGGAATAGATGATTTAATAGGCTAATCCATATTTGTGCTTGCCCACTCAGCTGTTCCTTGTATTTGTTGTATTTAACTTGGTTACCCGGGGAAGAACAAATATATTATGTAAGTCCAGAAACACTCAGAGGTCAACATCTACAAAGGGCAGAGTTTTAAGGGATGTGGTCAAGAAAGGAGGAGATGGGGGCAAATTAGAAACCTGAGCTCCCAGTGCTTTCTAGATGTTCACAGAGCAAAGCTGGAGGAAAAGTTGCTGGAGGTGAGATCTTCAGTGCAGTGGAGAGAATATAAATATGGAGTCAGAAGCACAGGCTGAACTCTGACTGGATTCCAGGGGCCTCAGCTTACACACAGACAATGGACTTAAGAACTCTGTCCTTGCTTGCTGCAAGAGGGTCATCTGAGGACCATCGGAGAGAGTATATGTCTGTGTGTCACCAGTCTATAGTACTAAGTAAGCTAGGGATATTATTATTATTTAATGAACTGACTCTTATGTTCAGAGCTGAACAGAAAAGATCTATGTATGGAAGTTGGGCCCAAACCAGCTGCCCCTACCCATGCAATTCTGTGAGAGAGGCCAGGGAACTGACAATTGGAAATGCAGTTTGAGCAGTACACAGCAAGAGAAGTGGGACTCAAAATTTGTGATCTTTTGATTTGCACAGCATTTAAATCAAGAGCACATTTCCAAGTCTGAGGAATACTGAAAATCACCATTAATCTTTCTCTTATGAGGACTTAAGTCCCAGAAAGCTTAAAATGCTACACTAATATTCAAAGGAGCTAACTGAAATAATATAATTCGACATAGATTTTTTTCTGAGCAGCTTCTATAAGCAAGACCATGACCCAGACTTAGAGGAAAAATAACACTTTTTGTTATAGAGAACTGCAATTTTAAGTGGAAAAATGAGTTCACAAATACATCCGGTGTTTTCCAGGGGGTTGAAATAAGATCAACGTAATTCTCACAAGAGTTTTTCTCTGGTTGTTTCCTATCTAATCATTTTTTGGTGCCTAGGAGTTGTATTTTGAGTCATAAGCTCACTAGATTACTGGCCACCATATTGCAAGTACCATTTTCTTTTTCTCTTATGCCAATTCATTGTATAATTGCCCGTGGCTTTGTTAAAATCCACTAAAGTGGGGCCTCCTTGGTGGTGCAACAGGTTAAGCGCAGCACTATGAAGCTATCCAGAGCCGCTGCGGCAGGACGTTTGATACCCAGCCTGGGAGATTCCCACATGGTGCGGCAGACCTCTCCTGCCTTGCCTGCTGCTCCCCTCAGCAGTGTGTTTCAGTCGATCTCCCTGTTCTGCTCCCTACTCTGTCTCTGGTGAATCCTCTCACCACCCCGCATCTCTGGCCTACACCCCAGCTTGTATACATAAATAAATTCTTAAAAAAAAATCCACTAAAGCCCGTTAGTGCTAGTCCCTGCTTGAGAAGCCACACCTGTGGGCACGAGCACTGGCCAAGGAACATTAAATACACAAGGCAGGCATGGGTACAAACAAGTGTAGCAGCACTGCTCAGCCTATTGACTCCACTCAGTGAGAGGAAGTAGAAGAATCACAGAATGCTCTCTTCTAAAGACCACATCCATTTTTTAGTATTACATAGGAATAGATGTCAGTAGACAGAGAGCAGTGCAGGTCACCCCAGTATTACAGAAGTATGGACAAAAGCTCAGTGACAGAAGAGTGCATAATAAAAAGTCTAAGAAAGTTAAGAAGGGCTTTTTCTCAAAAATAGCCTAACAGGGTCTTGTGAATAATAAAAGGAAGTCAAGGGTCAACAGAGTCTACAAAAGATGGGCTAGGCATTTCCACTTTCCTACCCTTCTACCTTCCTACAGTAGCCAAAGAGGTAGAGTTGACAGCACTCCCCTTCTCATGAAACAATATTAACAGGATTTGAATCAAAATTCCTCCGAGTGAAGACCTGGACTGGGGGCAGTGGCTGGTGTGTTTGGAGAGTCAAGGAGCACACTATCAAAATGCCTGAAGACCTTATCCCTAAGGGCTATAACTATAATCAGCAAACCACTGGGCGACGGCAAATATAAACTAAGATCAGTGCCTGACACTACAGACTGAAATCCCTTCATTATGACCCATGAAAGTCTAGCATAGTAATTAGTACATTTGTCAAATTGGATTCTAAATCCTACTCCATTTTCCATAATGTTGAGTAGACTCAATTGTAATGTCTAATTAAGAATGAAGAAAACACTTAGGTTTTATTCTCAATTTGTATTGAGACCTGTGTTCCTGGATACACTCCATGCACAGGAATGCAATTTTCTGGTACCATCAACTGACTTGCTAGGACAATTCAAGGCAATCTTTGTATTAAGAACAAGATGGCTTTCTCATTTGAACCAGATTACTGTGGATTTCTTTGTTTACCCTATCTGTCACCCCCTCCTCCCCATATCATTCAATAGGAGTATATGGAGGGCCTTCCTGGTGGCCTAGGGGTTAAGTCTCAGCGCTATCACCGCTACGGCCTGAGTTCGATCCCCAGCCAGGCTGCTGACCCACATGTAGCATAGCAGACGTCTCCTGTCTTGCCTGCTGCTCCCCTCAGCAGTGTATTTCAGTCAATCTGCCTTTTCTATTCCCCACTCTGTCTGTGGTGAATCCTCTCATCCACCGCCTCCTCTGGCCTACACCCCAGTTCTTCCACATGCAAAAAAAAAAAAAAAAAAATCAAACAAAAAAACACCTAAAAAAAAAAAAAAAAGAAAGAGTATGTGGACTGATTTATCCTCTGCTCCAGCACTGCTGTTCTGGTTGGGATTTTTGTCATGCCTGTTAGTGTATACGGTCTCAGTTGTGCTTTATGGTAAAATGTGAGCTGGGAGTAGTGACTAGCATGGCGCTGTTTGAAAAGTGACTGTGAGTTAAAGCTTTTAAATGATGGTTGTCATGATGATACTGAATTCCACATGGTCCACTTTGGTAAGTCAGTATCAAAAGCGCACCCTTGCGGCAACAAAGGATTTGAAAATCTCCCAGAAATTGCTTCCTGCTCTTCCATCTTTACCCTTTCTAGTCCTCACCTCTAACAGACTTAATGCATGCTACAACACTTTAGGGAACAAAGAATTTGACAATAAAACTAAAAATAATGTTGAAAACACACTATATATTAGGGTTTACACTAAACAGTTTCCATAGAAAGGCATTTATTTTTCTAGGTAACTCAAAGATCCCCATGTTACAGAAACAGAGAGCAAGGCTTTGGACAGATTAAGTAGCAGTAAATACCCACAGTCACATGGTGAGAATGTCGCAGAGCTGGTTTAAAACCCAGGGCTGTGAGTACCAACATCCATGATCTTTAGCGGGGCACGCTCGGTCTCCTGCACCCAAACAAGGCTTACTTGGGAGCAGCGAGGATGGGGCCTTGGGCTCATCATTGGGTATCCCACAGGAATATTATGCCCTCTTTTTCTCTTTTTTTACTGATTTGCCACTAGTTTACACAGTCACATAATTTGGGGACTATCCCTTCACCCCTCCATATGTTCACCCCTGCCTCACTCATTCTCCACCAATGCTCTAGGGCCACCACCCTGTCCCTCTCTTCCCCATGACTTCCTCCCTCCCTAGCTATCTTCTTTCCAGTGACATGAATGATAAACATAGAAATTATCTTAAAAGACTTGACGATGATGCTATGTTAAGACATCAATCATAATATCTCAGATTTTTTTTAAAGAAATACATAATAGTAGTGGGATGATGGTTAACAGGAAAAATGCACATATCACTTCCAAGGAATAAAAACCAAAATAGGAAATGACTAACTGACACAAGCTAAACTAGGAAACAAAACATAGGTTCTACTACCTTTATAAAGAGACAGGAGAAGGAAAAAGAGTGACGAGAGTCCATGGCTTGGGCTTGGACAGAAGGAGACTAAGGAAATGAGTTTTTTTCCACATAGTCAGAAATGATAAAGCCTTTACTAAGACTTAGCCATAAGGACAAAAGAGATAATTTAAAGATGATTTAGAGAAAACTACCCCAAGATGGAAAAACCGAAGGTAGGAATTACAGGTAGAGGTTAATGGCATTCAAGTTCAATTTAGAGACAATGCTCAAGAGCAGCGCTGGCTGTGCACCTAATGTCATCGTGAAAGTCACTTGGTCGTTGGCTTCCGCTCTTACAGAAGGCAGTAGGATCTGTCTGTTTTTTGGATTTATGTCATTTTAAGCAAATCATTTTTTTTTTCTGAAAAACTGTATGTAAATCAAGAATTTTTACCAAAATCAAACTATGAGCTCAAGAGTAAGAGGAATTCCACTAATAGATTCACAACTGGAAGAAATAAAAACCTTGAATTATTCCTTTCTATGGCACTGTGAACAAACCACAGATTCCCCCCACTCTAAACCCCACTCTCTCCAAAAGGCCTCTGTGACTCAGTTCAAGCTATGACTGACATAAATTTTTCTAAAGCAATTGAAATAGAACAAAACCAGATCATCAAAACACCCTCCAAACCCAACCTGACCTGACCTGCTATTTTACTTGGTTTCAGTCCCTGATGTGAAAAAATCATAATAAAAAAATTTTTGAGTCATACTTTAAATGCACCAGAGAGCTCTTCTATTTCAAAAGGAAATCCTATGGTGGATGCTTTAGAAGAAAAAAGACTTTCGTGACATGAATAATCACCCACAGCAAATGCTGATTTGCTGAACTCTGCTTATTTATAGGTCTGATTATAGTGATGTGGTCAAACTCGGTATAGATAAAGTTAGTTCAGTTCCTATGCTTACAACTGCATCAACAGCCATGATGATTGCTTTACATTAAACATTGATTATACAGTTTGTTTGATAAGTGGTAACCTTTAATTGCTTTCATAGAGAGAGGTCTGGAAAATTGATATCTTAGCCTCTCCATGCTCAGAAGTTTTAGGAACTTCAAGCAGTCAGAATTGGCTCGTTCACTTTTACAGCTCTCTGTCAGTGTCCATTACAGTTACGCGTCTAAGATATGCATGCAAACGCCTCTTCTCGACCACCAGAGGACTGGGCTGCTCTTCTGGAGAGCAGCTCAGCCAAGGAGTGGGTGCCATGGTTAGTTTTCCTCTTCCTCACCCAGGAATGGCTCTGAAAACTCATGGAACTTAGTCCCTCCGGTTTGCATCCCCTACTTCTCACACGCGCAATACTGCCTTTATTTTTCCGAATGTTAGTCACTGTATACTACAGATCCAAGTTCTTATTCTCTGTTTCTTTGAATTTGACTCTTTGGTGGTTCCTGGGGACATTAGTACCTTGTTTTCTTTAAACTCTGAGTTGTACTTAGAAGCTAATAGAAATCATTTCCCAAATAACAGTAAAGAGTGTGTTTGGATCAGATGGGAAAGAGGAAAGTGGTCAATCAGGGACAGAAAGTTAACTCCTAAGATGTGGAGTCCTGTACCCTTATCCTCCAGTGGGGGCGTGTAGAAAAGAGACTGTCTCCTTTTACCCACTTCATTCTTTCTACCTGTTAGCTTAATTGTAGATCTGGATCCACAAGGACATGATTTGCCATTGGGAGGAATTGGCTACTCACACATGAATTAAGTAAAAGATATAAGACCGCATGAAGAAAAAAATTTTAAGAATTTTCCTGACCCTGAAAAAAGGGAGGCTACTTTATAAAACAGAAGAGTAGAGGGCCTTCCTGGTGATACAGGGGTTAAGTCTCAGTGGAGTGGCCCGAGTTCAATCCTTGGCAAGGGAACTAACCCACATGGCAGCAGACCTCTCCCATCTCATCTGCTGCTCCCCTCATCAGTGTATTTCAGTAGATTCACCTGTGGTGCTCCCCACTCTCTCTCTGGTGAATGCCGTCACCCCCCTACCCCTGAACCTATGGCCTACACCCCAGTTCTTGCATGTATAAATAAATAAAAATAAATATTAAAAAAACCAGTAAAATGTGATGTCAAATTTTACTGTGATAATCAACTTATTTTTGACTATGAGACTTTTATTCCAAAACTAGGTATCTGATCTGGGAAAATTATTTAACTTCTCCAATAATATTTCCTGAAAATGATCAGTTATGAATTATCTTTATTCAACAGTCTTATTTAATGGATTAAATTAAAATATAAATTTGTCTCCTGCAAGGCCTGAGTCATAACAGACTCAAAGAATATAAGCTTAACCTTCTTGCCATGAAATTCACAGTTAAAACACACAAGTGTATAGTAACAAACAAATACCACCCACTCTCTATACTTTGCCTGTATTGTATAATTTAGCTCTTCTAACAACCTGTTGGGTAAATGTTACCATCCTCTTTTTTACAAATGAATTGAGACACAGAGAAGGTGAGTAACTTGCCCGAAATCTCACAGAGGGTAAGAGGTAGAATGAAGATTTAAACCCACACATTGTGACACAAAAATATCACTAAACTCCTCCCCCGCCACCTGCAAGTCTGCCAACCAAGTATGCACAATTCCCTCTAGGGAAGGATCTATAACTTCATTTGATCAACAAGACAGAATATTTTAAACTCAATAATCAAGAAGATGGATATTTTCCCCCAAGTTACTTTAAGGAAACTCGAGGTAATCTAGGCAATGTAGAAAACAACTGGTCATTTCCTCTGAGTATCTATTCACATTGCACTACGGGAATACAGTGCATATCCTTTCAGGTCACAACTTACTCAGCATTCTATCCAGGAAGCTCACTGAAGTGGTGTGTTTTATTTCCATTCATGAGTGGGTTTCCCTGGGGTAAATCTGACTATATCATGACTGATCATTTGGATAGTTTTCAGTCGGGGGCCATGATGAACAATATGCTTTGTCTTTGGTGCCCAAGGGCTTGCACTTATGTTGGAGTCAAATTGATGGATTATAAGGTAATTGTATGTTCAGCTTAGGTAGACCTTACCAGCTTCCCAAAAGGGGCACTTTTTGTACTTCTACCAGCAATGAGTTTGATTTGTTCAACACCCTCATTCACGGTTGTTATTGTAAGTCCTTTTTATTTTAGTCATCCTGACAAGAGTGTAGTTGTATTGCACTGTGGTTTTAATTTCATTTTCCTGATGACAGAGAAGCATAGCATTCTACTTATCATTTTTTACCATTTGGATACCCACTTTGGGTACAGTGGGTCTTTCTTATATCAAAGGAGCCGTCTTTCCACTGATTTGTAGGACTTCTTATACCCTATGAACTCTTTATTTTAACTTGAAAATATCTGCTATCCTTCTTTTTTTCTTTTTTATTAATGACATATCAGTATTTTACATCCCTGCTTGTTGTTTCACAATATTGGTTTTCATCTCCAAGGTGTGGTCATCATAGTCTCCCACCGCCAAATCACCCATAGTCTTCCATCATAGTCCACTGTGCTCTCCCACCTATACTCTCCATCTCCGTCCCCCTCCCTTCCTGGATGCCGTAGATCTATATTCAGCTTTCAAGATTGGGTTTTTAAGGTTTGTTTTTCTTTGGTCCTGTATTTGGTTTCTCTACATTATACCTATAAGTGAAATCACCCAGTATTTTTCTTTCTCCTGGTTCACTTCATACTTTTTTTTTTTCTGATAGCACTATTTTCCCAGCACTTCCATTACGATTTTGAAGAGAAGCAGTGACATAGACATCTAATACTTGTTCCTGATAACAAAGGAAAGCTTCTGAATTTCTAACCAGTAAGATGTCTAAGGGTTCTTTGTAGATACTCTTCATCAGATTAAGGTGGTTTCCTTAAATTAGTAATTTTCTAGAAATTTTTAAATAAAATTTGGGCTCTTTATTTACTTATTCATTTACTTTTTATTGAAGTAACTGTATTAGAACATTATGTAAGATCAGGTCTGATCACTGAGCTTCAACAGGTGAATAAACTACATTAAGTTCACCCTGAAAGTTCTTTAAAGTTAATGTGCTATATACATGTTGATTTTCAGTGATGTACACTAAAACTTATATAATATTATAGTGCAATGCTATTTCAATAAGAAATAAATAAAAGACACCCTCAAATTAAAAATAATGTTTTTAAAAAAGGAATTTAAAAAATTATCTCTATATTGAATTTCTTCAAATGTTTTTCTGCAAATAGTGAATAGCCATACTTTCTCTTCCATAATTCTCTTAGTATAGTGAAGTATACTGGTTAATTTTTTAATGTTAAACCAACTTAGATTACCTGGTCTAAAACCAAATTGGTCATGATGTACTGATCATGGTGTGCGTTGTTAATACAGTGTTTAAGAATTTTGCTTTTAAATTTATGAGTTAGCTTTGTCTGTAATTCTTTGTCCTCCATAATGTCTTTGTCAAGTTTTGTCACTAAAATTATGCTGGCCTCATAGGAAGTGTTTCCATTTTTTATTTTTTCTGGAAGTGTCCATGTGAAAAAAATGGAATTATTTCTTCTTGAATGTTCGCTGAGATTCACTGGTAACTGCCTTGAGTTTTCTTTGGGTAAAATATTTATTTGCAGAGTTTATTTGTTTAATAGAGTATTGTTTACATCTTTGACTCCTTCTTTCAACTTACTTTTAAATTGGATTTTTTTTAAATTGTTCATGAAAATTTCCAAGTTTGTCTTCCTTTAATTGTTCATTATTCCAATGCTTACATAATTTACAAACCCACTGAAACACATTTGAGAATGGGAAGGGTATTATAAAAAATTATATAATTTTTGAAATATTTATTAGTGATTTTGTTGCTTTGGAAGCAACACCACACAGACACACGGGAGTCGTGGAGCAGGCTACATGATGCAGGATGCTGCTCCATGAGCGAGCTCCTGGCCTTTTTATTGATAGAATAATCACATCATCAGTTGGAGGGGGACGGAAGATAAAAAGAAAAAGGGAAGGGTGAACTGAGAAAACATGTATCCTATTATCTATAGCATCAGGGCACGCGGGCCTGCTTTCCAGGTACCACTCTCTGCTTGATGACTCCTCAGTATTATAACTGAGATCAAGCCTTAGATTCCCCAGGCAAGGTTTCAATCTTATCAATAAGGCGTTCCACTGATCAGCTTCTGGGCTCCTTTGTCATACATCAGCCCTCAGCCCCCCGGGGCCTCCCAGGTCATACCTCATGATGCATGAGTCAGGAGTAAGTTTATGTATCCATCCTCAGCCCCCCGGCGTTCCCAGTCATACCTCTTGATGCATGCCCTTCCCAAAGTGATCTAGCTTCCTGCTTTAGAAGATGAAAGGTTGGGCTCCTACAACTGATTGACTGGACAGTTCTGACCTTGGGTAGGAATGCAAAACTGCAGGTAACAAAATGGTGGCTGCACAGGCCGCTTAGGATTAGTGGACCCACAATTTAAAATTGATTTGGTTGGATCACGGGTGAATTGGTGGTGGGCTACCCAAGGGGAATACAAAATGTAAAAGACATAAATATCAATAAAAATATATAAAAAAATAAAATAAAATTGATTTAGTTATTTTGGGTAAAGAATAGTTTTATTGAAAGTCTATTTTCAAAGATAAAAGCCTTTATATGAAAGGTATATTGCCTATCTATTTTCATTAACACACAAAAAAGTCTTTTTATTGAGAACCTAAGCATAATAAAATTACCTCAAATTTCATTCTTAGTAAATATTCATGTCACTGGTTTCTTGACTGTATTTATCACTGCTATCATTATATCACTGATATTTTCCTGAAGAATATATTTTTCCAAAATTGTCTTTTTTAAATGTTTTTCATATAATTGTTTGCAGTACTTTCAAAATTTTATCTTTTTAAATTTGAAATTGTAGAAAATTTAATTGACTTTTCTTCATAGATGAAAATATTTTTAATTGAGCTCATACTCTTCCTACAGGTATTGAGGTAACTCAACCTCGAGTAGTTTCCTGGAATACATTTTATTATTTTTTATAATGAAATGTAGAAATATTTCAGTCCAAATATTTTCACAGGTTCTGTCTTTTTGCTTCAATTTAGAGTACATTTCTTTGAAAAAATATTTTTGCAAGGCAAATTCATCAAAGAAGTTGTCTATGGTTATGATTCTTTTGAGCATTTACTAAATTTATACTCTGCAAAATTGTGGGCAGTCCCCTTTAGTTCAGAAAATAAATTTATCCAATTAGAAGTAGGAGCTCCATCAAAAGAGTCTCATGGCAAGTTAAAATATCACAAATCTTAATTATATTGTTTTTCATGTTAAATCTTGCACACCATTTGAGTTCTCAGAGTTAATTTCCCAGTTCCTCTTTGTTTTTAAACGGATACATTTATATTTCATTCCCTTGGAAAGTTTTGTTGCCTAATTGCAATTACTAACTGGGAGAGCTGAAGTTTTATGTTGTTTCGTTTGTTGAATATTTTCATTAAAGAATTCCAACTGATTTTGAGAAACATAAAACCAAATTTTAGAGATCCTGTTCATGAAGAACTTCAAAGACATTGCAGGACATTGAGGTTTGAATTATAACACCTTTTTAGAGGCTCAAACATTTCTAAAATCTTATTCATGGTGTGTGGCAAAGGTAGGATGTGTACCCTGCTACGTGTGTGTGTGTGTGTGTGTGTGTGTGTGTGTGTGTGTGTGTTAATTCAATATTAGGTCATCAAACATTTTTGTAGCTCACTGTCAAAATGTAATATATCTTTAAGTACTGAGAACTTATTTCAATTGTAGAGAGAGAAGCTGCTTTGAACATTTTCATGAATTATGTCCAAATCACAATGAATGATTAAAACACAAGTCTGAAATTTAATAAGAATACTTTCTAATATTGGTGTCAGGCTTCACAAAAATTTGAATTTTTATCACAAAGACAAATAATTTGCCTTCATTGTTAAAGTTTCTTAACTAAATTTATATTCGTATTTACAAAATGTCCCATTTGACTTTCAACAGAATAAACTCCCAAACACTAGACTATGTGTAAACAATGGAAGCATACTGAGTTAACTGACTCTCTATATGACGTAGCTGATATAAGTACCAGTGCCTTCACATTTGGGAACTTACTGACTCCATGGAGCCAATATAGTGGTAGCTGTTATTGCACCTTTCATATGTGCACAAGAAAGCTTGTATTAAGAAAATGAGTGAAACTAATTTACAATGGTCATTTGATCTAAATAAAATGTCATACTTGAGACAATGACATATAAATACAACTTCTGCACCTACTTTTGCTATTTCACTTTTTTAGGAATTGTCTTCTAAAAATAACTGACAATCTTTTAGTACATACTGACATTTCAGCAGCTGTCTGCTGCCTTTTGTGTGTGTGGTCAGGAATAACACTGACTCCCAAGATGACTGGTAAAAGAAATGGACATTTGGTGTAGATGACATGTTTATCTGCAACAACTGAAACTTTCATTGAGAAGTCAAAATTCAGCACTTATTTTTTACCAAATATGCTTGTGTCAAGTTTGAAAGTATTTACTAGAAACATTAAAGCATTACCTAGCAGCAAAAACGGTGTTCAGTTTTAAACTACTCCAGTCAATAAATGAGAGAATGAGTATTGCAAGGACGTTTATATTTTTCTAGTTTATACACTTTGTGGGAGGACTGCACAGCCTCTTTTTCTCGTAAATTCCTCATCCTACCTGTAACTGCTCACTCTCCTCACAGGCCCCACCCCTGGAGTCTGGCATTGTCATGACCTCAATGGCTCAGCCTGAAATCCCCACAGAGCTCACTAGAACACCAAGTGGCAGACGGAGGCAGGGGGTTGACAAAATCTGCCACCTCCATCAGGGCGCATTACACCTCAGGCACCACAGCCACAGCAGCAGGTAAAGTAAAAGGAGGAGGTCTATCTGGTCCATTCTGGATTACTTTATTGCCAATATTACAGACAATATTCGCTTACAAAGGAAGATTCAGGTGAAATGGGAAGCAGTTGGGATATCAGGTCAAAGATGTAAACTGGGGACATGTAGTCATGCTACAACACCCTTTGATAAACATTCTCTCCCCTTCCCTCTCCTTTCAAGCACAATCGAAATCAGAGAGTTTGATAAATTCTAATGTACTTATCTCACAGCTTCAACACATGGCAAATGGCCAGCTTCTTACATCTATGTTCTTCCTGCTCTCCCCTCCTCTAGCTTTTATTATTGGGATGTTTGCAGGATCTTTCATTTCTGATACTGGGATATGTGTGCCCAGATACCCTTTCTTCTTGATAGTCTTGCTCAACATTTATTAATTTTGTAAGCCTTTTCAATGAGTTAACTTGCTTCTTTATTGGTCTCTAATATTTGTTAGCTATTTTATTAATTTCTCATAGCTTCATTATTTTCTTCCTTTCACTTCCTTTTTGTTCCATTGGATGCCCATTTCCTAATTTTCTAAGATGCATGCTAGCTTACTGATTTTCAGCCTTCCTTCTTTTCTAATAAGGCATTCAACAATGTACACTTCTAAGCATGGTGTCAGTGGCATTTCACAAATTATGATATGATGCTTTATTTCCATTCAGATCACAATACTTCCAAATTTTCAATGCAATTTTTCACTCAAATTCTAAAATATTGTAGTTTCACTTTCGGTTAGATCAAAATATTTCCTAATAGTCACTAGGATATTTTTTTTGACCGATGGATTATTTAAAATCCTTCCTTCCTTTCTTTCTGTTTCCCTCCCTCCCTTCCTCCTTCTTTCCTTTTTATCTCTCTGTCTAAAAGGTTTAATATTTTTAAAAGGGGGAGAAGAAGAACTTGCACAGACAGAAGCACATAGCGTTATAAAAGTAGGATTTTTCAGTTACCTTTTTTATTATCAATTCCAAGCTTAATTGTAGTTAGAAAGTATATTCTGCATGACTTAAATTGAAATTCATTGAGATTTGTTTTATGTTCCTCCTCCACATGCATCTGTTCTACAGTGGTTAAGTGCAGTGTTTTAAACAGCCTATTAATTAAATTGGTTAATAATGTTATTCAAATCTTTACATCCTTAATTTTTCTTGTCTGCTTACTATATCAGTTATTGTGGGTAGAAGAGTATAAAATACCACTATAATTATGAACTCACTTATTTCTCTTTATTTACATCAACTTTTCTTTATATATTTTGAGGTTGTGTTCTTAGGTACATGAAATTTATAAATGATATCTAGTCCTGCAGAATCAAACTTTTTATCATAAAGAATTTATTGCTTTTTAACTTTTTACAATGTTTCCTTTTTCTTAAAGTTTACTTGTGTGACATTAAATTTGACATAATGTTGGCACATATAGCACATGACTTCTTCATCACTGTAGTTTCAACCATTTTGCACCATTATGTTATAATGTGTCTCTCATAAACAAAGGACTAATAGATTTTTTAAATTAGCCTGGAGGTATCAATAGACTGGAACATTAATCCATTTAAATCCATGGTAAATGCTTTTTTTTACATTCAGATTTGATTCCATCATCATGTTCAAATAAAAATGTCTTTTCTTATTGTTTTGCAATATTTTCTTCCACTGCACAGAAGCTTTTCACTTTGATATATTCACATTGTTTATATTATCTTTTGTTTTTCTTGCTGTTGGAGATGAATCTACAAAGATATCACTGAAGTCTATGTCAAGGAGAGTTTTACCTATTTTTTCCCCCTATGTATTTTATGGTTTCAGGTCTTAAATCCAAATCTTTAATCCATTTTGAGTTCTTTTATGTGTGGTGTGAGATAGTGTTCTAGTTTCAGTCTTTTGCCTGTGGCTGTCCAGTTTTCTCAAAACCATTTACTGAAGAGACTTCCTTTACCAATATATAGCCTTGGCTTCTTTGTTGTGATTAATGGTCCATATAAGCATGGCTTTATTTCTGGGCTTTAAACTTTATTCCATTGTTCTATGTGTCTACCCGTACCATAATATTTTGCTTATAATAGCTTTGGATGTAGTTTGAAGTCTGGCAGTGTGATACCACCACTCTTCCTTTTTTTGGGGGGGAGGGTCAAGATTTCTTTGGCTCTACAGGGTGTTTTGTGGCTCCATATAAATTTCAGTAATGTTTATTGAAACTTTGAGAGAAATTGTATTGAATCTGTATACGGTTTTGGGTAAGATGGCTATTTTAACAATGTGGATTATTCCAGTCCAAAGTTGGGAGTATAATTCCATTTCTTTGTGTCTTCTATTTTTTTTAACATCTTATTGCTTTCATTGTACAGGTTCTTGACAGCCTACTGAATGGAAAAAAATGTTTGTACAACATACATTTGGCAAGGGGTATTATCCAAGACCTACAAAGACCTGATGTAACTCAACAAGAAGAAACAACTCAGTGGGAAAAAAAAAATGGGCGGGAGAGATACACAGACACTTCTCACAAGAAGACATATGAATGGCCAATAGGCACGTGAAAAAATGCCATTCATCATTTATCATCAGGGAAATGCATATTAAAATCAGGGAGATACCATCTCAAACCTATGAGGATTACCCATATCAAAAAGACCCAAAATAACAAATGTTGGCAAAGATGTGGAGGAAAAGGAATCCTTGTATATCATTGGTGGGAAAACAGATTGGTCTATCCCCTTTGGAATACATTTTGGAAGTTTCTTAAAATATTAAACATAGATCTACCATATGATCCAACAATTCCATTCCCAGGTATCTACTTGAAGAATGCAAAAATATGATTTTGTAAGGACATATGTTTGACCATGTTCATTACAGTACTATTTACAATAGCCAAGTTATGGAAACAATCGAAGTGCCCCTAAAAGAATTATAAAGATGTGGTATATACACAATGGAACACTACTCAGTTGTATATACACACACACACACACACAGTTAAAATCTTGTCATTTGTGACAACATGGAAGGAACTGGAGGAGATTATGGTATGTGAAATAAAGGACAAAGACAAATACTGAATGAGATTCTTTACATGTGGAATACAGTGAAACAAAGCAAAAGATCAGGTAAGACCCAACCAATAACAAGCTCTAAAAATTTGACTGAGGAATTAAAACTACCAGAAGAGGAGTGGGAGGGGGAGAACAAAGTGGGGAGAAGGCACAGTGGACCATAGTGGAGGACTATGGGTGTTCTGGTGGTATATCTGGTGTGGTAACACGTGATCCTATAGTCGTGAATCACATACAACGCGGTAAATCAAATTTGCCTAAAAATTTTTTCTCTGTCTATTCTGTCTTCCTTTGTCTCTCTTCTAGATTTCATATAGGTTAAATACTTTCCTTTATTGCCTTAGAAGGTATGTACACTCTTCAGCACTGGCTGTCCCACTTAAGACACTGAAGAAAAGTCAGGGGGCAGTTTTCTGGTGTCTCCCAAGAGAAACCCAAAAGTTTTAGCTTAATCCAGTTTTGGTGGGTATCTCAGAGCAATTGAAGAAAAACACAAGTGGCACCTCTTAAACACCTGAGCAAGGTTGGAACAGGGAGAGGCCATGATAGTGCGCAACCCTGAGTATCTTAGTGGAGTTTACACATGGCAGTCAAGTTTAGCAGACACACGGCTACTTCACAGGGGAAGCAGCACTAACAACTTTCATGAAGGCACCGGAGACCAGTGAGGATGACCTATAGTTGGAACCTGTGGTTTTGTGAACTGTGCAAACTTCAAAAATATAGACCCATGGAGGATCTGGATGGAGCTGATGATAAAAACAAATAATATCACATTATAGCTTTCATTGTGGCTCTTAAATGGCTCCATAACAGCTGGAAAACAGGAGAAATATGATTTCTGGACTCTGCTTATGACATTCTGATTTATAAGACCAATCTTCTAAATGAAGTCAGGTAGTTACTCTTAAGGAGTGTAGACAGAACAGAACAGCACCCCACGGTCACTAACGCCATGTCAGTGTGTTCAATACCTTCTGGTGACTACCTTTGCCTACTCACCAACCAGCTACTGATGACCATAGGGAGTGGACGCTATTCAGAAAACAGCTTTGCATCCAGAGTATAGTACCAGACCTCCCAAGTCCAGAGTCTATAATCAAATTATCAGCGAAGATTGAAATCTAGACCCTGTCTGCATGAAAAATAATCATGTGTTGAATTTAGCCTATAGAAATTGTGCCTTTCTCTTATGCTATTTAAGTTAATGCAACTTACATAAAATAGTGGCTTTGATGTTGCTTTCACAGTTGGTTAAAACTATTTGCCCATTGCACTGAAAGCACACACTATGTGACATGCCATGTGGTATTAATACTGCACATGAAATTTCTCACAGATCTTCACCATAGTACTATAGAGTAGGCAATATAATGAAACTGAGGCAGAGAAATAAGTTCAACCATGACTACAGAGCTAGAGAGTGGCAGAGCCAATGTCTGAACTCATGTTTGTGTACTTCAAAGCCTATGATTTTTCCAACCTGCAATGCTGCCTCCCCTAATCATGAAAATTTATGGACATACTGAGAGGAAACATTGTGGTATGGGATTTCTTTACAAATTAAATTGGGTAAATTCGTATCTAATTTTTCCTGCCAGTATTATCATTCAGGACTGGACGGTGGCCTTTAGAAAAGTTACTTGGCTTTGGAATGGATAGGGTTTCACCATAAATGCACTGGGGAGATTTGTGAGGAATTCTAAGTTTTTGAATGCTATGCACATTTCTTCAAAACTGTGGGATACATAAATCTACACAGGGCTTACCTATAACAGGGAACTCATTTTAAGATAACAAAGAAAGCCCTAAGTCTCTGGAATATAAGTTATATTAACACAAGAGAAGCACTGTTATTTAGGGCAAAAATTAAAAAATAAGCAAACAAAATGATGCCCTAGAGCCAAAAGGTGTGAACTTCTGTGAGTAGAAAAAGGGAGGAAAAGACGGAGAAAAACTCAGAGAGAAAAAAACAGAAAAAGTCAATAGAGCACAGGAATTGAATCTAGGCTATGTCTATGGGAAAAGTCTGGGGATATAAATACAGATTCTCTTTGTTAGAAGTTAATAATATTAGATTTTCCTACTTACAAGATGAAGGTAAAAGTGTAATTTTTTCTTTTTGTTTTGAGGATATGCCCATATGCTATTACTACCTCATAAGAAGTAGCCTTTATTTATGTATTCATCTAAATATAATAATACATTTCAATTCTTGGCAGATTTACAATATTTTGTAGGTATAACTAGAACTTTAGCTTCACACATTGCAGAATAACTGGGGTCTTCTTTCTTACATCTAACATTAAACTAAAAAAAAAAAAAGACGGGGTAAAAAATTAAGAGAAGCCGAGGGCTCAGCACTGACTGGAGTCACCAGTTCATGAGCCTGTTTAAAAAAATAGATGTTTCTTCACTTTTTCTAGCCTTATTATGCATTTATTAAGATGACAGAAGTCTTTGTTCTTTGAACGTTCCTTTTATGTGGAGGTAGGACTTGACGATGCAATAGCAATACAATAAATCAGCTGTGGAGTTCCATCTGGTGTTGCTAAAACTCACAGTGGCAGGTACTTCAAACGAGGCAGGTGGCCTTTTTCCAGAAGTTGTACAATAAAGGAAAGGAAGGAACCAGGCTCATAGCAGGGGAGCTATAATTCTCAGACTCATTAGAGGCTACAGGTCAAGCTGACACTGTGATGGCCTCACCTCATTCTACCCTTGCACCCTTGTTGTGTTCACGAAGCACAGCTTGCTGTTAGTGTCTTCATTTGCACTGAAATACTCACACACTGAAAATGGATTAAGTTAAGGCCATTGGGTTTCTCTTAGAGACCTCAGAGAACTGCCCCACAACTTTTCAGCAATGTCTCAAACAGGACTGCCAACCCTGAAGATCTCTCAGGGAGAAGCATGTCATCAAAAATTGCAAGTTCTCAGTCATACTTTTTTTTTAATCTTTTTTTTTTTTTCAAGCTGGGGTACAGGCCAGAGGCGTGGGGCAGCGAGAAGGTTCACCAGAGACAGAGTGGGGAGCAGAACAGGCATATCAGAAATACACTGCTGAGGGGAGCAGCGGGAGAGGCAGGAGAGGTCTGCTGCACCATTTGGGATCCTCCCCAGCTGGGCGCCGAACTCGCATCGCATGCTGCCGACAGCTCCACAGGGAGGCCCCAGTCATACTTTTTAATGAAAATAAGTTTCTGCTCTTACTCCATCCCAGCTTCTGCTCTTAACGGGAGACTCTTTAAATAAAACAAACCAAGGTCTAAAACCTCTCCAGATTCTCTCTTACTCTTGTCAGGAGTGTGTTGCCCACTCTTGGCTATCAGATCTGATTTTCTGCCCAGTCCCTGGTGGTCTTGGCAAAACCTCATGCAGGTTCCCTTGCCACATACCTATGGAAGAGGGAGACTGTGAGGGTTGGTGGTTACAGTGAATGAGCCAGAGAATTTTGCGTTTTAGGCTCTGCAGAGCAACTCAACTCTCTGACCTTGCAGATGAGTCACTTGGATGCCATTGACTGAAGAGGAGAATTTGGGGGGCAAATATAGGAACCTTCTTTGAAATCCAGATGCTGTTTGTGTGAGCTGTGCTTTCCCAGATCAAATAAACAAGCACTGAAAGCAGTCATCCAGGCCCCATGGAAAAATATTATGTGCCCCAGATGCCTTCATGACTAGTGGGTGGCTAAATTAGGTTCTTGTTTTGTCTAAAGACATTTGAGTATATTAAAAAAAATTACACAGCCAATATCTATACCCTGACTCCCTCAAATTATGAAAACTATAGTCTTGTGTGAGTGGCAAAGAATAAACATAAACTTAGGTTGAATTTACCAATAAAAGATGTTGCTTGCATATTGTAGAAAAGCGAAAGCATCAAATCAAAACATTTTGCTGTCCTAGCCCATTACTCACTGTTCTGCTATTCTGGAGCATGTTGCAATCACCACTAACTGTTGAAATGAAAGCTTGAAGACCCTTGGGTTTCTCAGAGGATAGCTACACATGATTTGAAATTTCCTGTATGACATTCAATCTTGCTGAGAAAAAAAAAATCCCACTAAGTTCCAATTTCTGTTGAGAGGATGACTGACATTTAAACATCCCAGCTAGGGATGCTTTCTTTTTAGAACATTTGTTGGGTTTGGGCGTTTACTTATTTCCCTCCAACTGTGAAGTTCCAGAACAACTGTGCCTGGAAATCACTGAAAAAAGTGAGACTCAGTTATCCCAAGCTTTCATCCTCTCAACCAACCCCCAGGGGATGTAGAGCTGATCGCTGCCTGGCATTTCTTACCCACTCTCACGTTGGGGCAGCTTTCTGAGTTAGGCACATTTTGCATCCTCACCTTCGTCTCCTCACTGTCTGAGTGCTCCTTGGTTGAAAATCTTTATGCTTTTCCTTGCCCGCCATGTAGGGCATTTCCTGCTTTTCCTTGAGCTCTCCAGAGTACCAGCCAATCCATGTGCTATCATATCATCTTAGCAGTTATACTGATGGAAGAAGGCTTGATGTTGAAATAAAAGAAATAAAAGGGATGAGGGGGTAGAAGATACGTGGAATGATAATCTTGAGTGCACTGGGAACCTTTGAGAAGTAACTTTTCTCTCTCTAGGCCTATTTTCTTCACTGGCAAAATAATGGGGTTGGATAAAATGCTCACAGACTCTTCTGAGTCCACTGTTTTAGACAGTGGGATAATATATATGTATAGATATGTCATATGTAAATACAACATATATTGATTGTGAGGCATTGGGTCACATGATTTATGGAGGCTAAGAAGTCCCGTGATCTGCCACTTGTGGGCTGAAGACAAGGAACCAGGGGGTATAATTCAATCTCAATCCAAAGGTCTGAGAAGCAGGGCAGATGACGGTTCAAGTCCTAGCCTGGAAGATGAGATGAGATATCCCAGCTCAAGCAATGAAGCAGGACAAAAAGGAGCTAAGTCCTCTTCCACCTTTTGTTCTACCTGGGTCCTTAATGGGTAAAGGACACCCACTCACAGTGGTGGGTCCACTGATTCAAATACTGATCGCCTCTGCAAACACGCTCAAGGACACCCAGAAATGATGTTTCATCAGGGCTCTGATTGGTCAGTCAAATAAACCCACAAAATTAACCATCACATCCATCTTCTAGTGCTTTCTCTCTACCCCATTTCAGGTAATTTGCAGGTATATATTTTAAAAGTGGTTCTCTGGAAACCTTTCCTTAGCATTTGCCTTCTTTATTCTTTAATTCTCATGCAGAGAATTGCGGACCATATGGAAGCTAAGTGTAAACCATGACAGAGATTTCTGGGCTGTACAGCACTGTAATTAAATAATAAGTAAACACTATCAAGCACTTCATATGTGCAAGAATTATCCCATTATCCTGTAGTGTGCTAACTCACTCCCTCCTCCCAATATCCCTGCTAGATAAAGATAACAACAAAAACAATGACCAGATCAGGAACCTGACAAACAGAGGTTGCAGGTGCTGCACACAGAAGGTGAAAGGCAGAGTTGGGTGCGGACCCAGGCAGTCTGACTTAAAAGTCGTACTTTTAGGACCTCCCTGGTGGTGCAATGGGCTAAGCGCAGCACTCTGAAGCTATCCAGAGCCACTGCAGCATGAGTTCGATCCCTGGCCAGGGAGATTCTCACATGGCGCAGCAGACCTCTCCTGTTTTGCCCACTGCTCCCCTCAGCAGTGTATTTCAGTCAGTCTGCCTGTTCTGCTCCCCCCTCTGTCTCTGGTGAGTCCTCTCACCACCCCACATCTCTGGCCTACACCCCAGCTCTTGTATGCATAAATAAATAAATCTTAAAAAAAAAGTCATACTTAAAAAAATGCTATATGAAACAGATACAATGCTGTAAACCAATGTTACCACAGTAAAAATTTAAATAAATTAATTAATAAACACAATCAAACACAAGAATTGTATAGCCAATTGATGGTAAGTATTTTTAGTAAGATATGCTATGCTGAGGAGGTCGTCACACGGGGTCCACACTATTTGCTGGCCTCTACTGGAGAACAGAACAGATTTGTTTTTTATTGGAAAAAAGCCAGTTCTTCATCCACAGACTCCTCAACATTTCAATTGCTACTAAAATTCTGCTCTAAGCTATAGTCTCCCTGACAAACTTAATGTAAGCAAGCCAACCTTCCAGCAGTTTTCTCCCATCATCTTACTGCTTACTGACAACGAACCATGAAAATGGACTCACAGGCCAAGGTTAAAAGCTGCACAGGGGACCATGGAGATGGATCACGGGTGAATTGGTGGTGGGCTGCCCAAGGGGAATACAAAATGTAAAAGATATAAATAACAATAAAAAAATGGGAAAAAAAAGAATTAAAAAAAAAAAAGCTGCAGGTCCTAAACAGAAAGTTTTTCCCTGCTGTTTCCAACACTAGCAACAACTGGTCCCAGTACATGCACCAGGCTCAAACACCACTTTCTTCATGTAGTCTTTCGTGACTGAGGCAGACAGCTCTCATGTGGATTCAAGTAACAAAGAGCTATCAAGGATTTATCATGAACTCAGCACCAAGCCAGGACACTGGGGGGCCACGGCAAGTGGGATATACAGTGGTGAACATGTTGAGGTAAAAGGCAGGACAGGAACACTGCCCAAAGAGCAATCAGGACAACACATAACCAAATCCCATGTGTGAGAGACAGAATAAACTTAACCAACACGAGTTCTGCAAAGCAAAATGCATTTTTTTTAAACAAGCAAGATCTCGTTCAAATTTTATCTGTTTCTACAATAAATAACATGTCCTTCCATAAATACCCAAACTCAGGAACAGAATGTACACACCCACATGAGTACTTTTGTATGTCCGGCACACATGTTTAAGGAAAACTCATTGCTTCTCTTTCATACCTTGATCAATCAAGAGAAAACTGGCACTCCATGCTCTTCCTCCCTCCATGTTTGCCCCACACATGCCCACACACACTGACTTGTTCACTATGGCTTCTGTAACTTCCTTCATTCACATCTTTTCAATATTGAACATAATACTAAATTACAAATTTTCCAGAAATTATAAGACATTAGGATGAGTCCTAGAAAAATTTTTGCTTTACTGAAATTGGCCTTTAGTGGATCTTTAAGTTTTACTATAGGATTGATTTCTATGAAGCCTGTATTTTTCCTAGTCTATTTATTGTAATTTTACCTATTTAAAAAACTTGGTGTGAAATTCTCATAACATAAAATTAACCCTGTGAAAATGTTCAGTTCCATGGCATTTAGTACGTTCACACTCATGTGTGACTGACACCTGTATCAAGTTCCAAAACATTTTCATCTTCACCCCAAAAGGAGACATTCTACCCTCTACCCCTTCACCTTCCCTTTCCCCCAGCCCCAGGCAAGCACTAATCTGCTTTTTATCTTGATGAATTTGCCTATTTTAAACATTTTATATAAATGAACTCACATTATATGTGACTTTTGTGACTGGATTATTTCAGTTAGTGTAATGCTCTGAGGTTCTTCTATATTGTAGTCTGTATTAGCACCTCATTCCTGTGTGTTGCTGAATAATATTCCACTGTATGGATATGTCACATGTTGTTATCCACCTGCGGGTAAAGATGTTTCTGTCTTTGGCTACTATGAATAAGGTTGATTTGAATATTTGTGTTCTTGTGGAAAAGTCTCTTTTTTTTTTCAAGCATATGACACATTTCTATCAACTCTCATCATCACACTATACACTAGATCTCTGGAATTGGTTCATCTTATAACTGAAAGCTTATACCCTTTGATACACTTCTCCCCTTTTGGCCTACTCCCCAGTCCCCGGCAACCACCAATCTACTATGATACTTTAAGTTACCCTCTTTTTTCTTTTCAAATTCCATACATAAGTGAAATCATGAAAGAGTTATCTTTCTATGTTGGAAAGCCTATTTTTTAGTACATCTAAGCATATCAAAGCAAATCACTTAGACAAGTCTGAATGCCCTGCCTCTGATACTTTTTTCTCAACTTTTATTCAGGCTAATTCAAATTTTTTCTTTAAGTCTTGGTTTTTATGTGCTTTCCTCAGGATGTTTGTTCTATCTCTTAGTCTGTGCCTCTCCTCAGTGTCTCTGACAACTCTCTTGGGCATCAGTCTCTGCTGGTGACCCTATGACCTCCCAGTGCCACCAGGCACAGGTAGGAGTCAAAACTTTGGCACAGAGCTGGCTCAGAGCAAGCACTCATACTTAAGTATCAATGAATGAATGAAACACATGTATCTTTTCTGTTCTCTTTGAGGAGTACAGAAGATTCTTTAGGGAGTCCAAATGGAAGGCACTGTGTTCCAAACAGAACGTCCTGTACAAAAGAACCTCGGACCTAGAGGCATTCTGTCAGGAAGCCAAACACAAAACTCTAGCTCCCTCTCAGGAACTTTTTGTGTGTTTTTTTGCTTGTTTCTTTTTTGTGAGTAGCACCATGTCTTTGTATTCCCATTATCTAGTACAAAATCTTGCCAATAGTAGGTTCTCAGACAATGTCGCAGTGCAGGCAATTAGCACTGGAGGTCAGCAGAGGTGACTGTGAAAAGAGACCTCCAGAGAAACCAGTGTGCTATCTGTCCAGCAAACATGCAAACACACTTAGGATAGGAGGAAGAGGCTTGAGTTACCTGAAGAGAGACACTCACTTGGTGCTATCATGGCAGAGCCATAACTATGGTAGCTTGTGTTGGGGGGCAATAGTTTGAAACCTACCTTTGCAGTATCCCAAGAAATGATCAAAGTTATCTGTCCTTTTCAATTTCAAGCATCCAAGTTATTTGCTTTTTCTAAGATTAAAGTAGTTCTGGGGCCCAGCTGCTGGTTTAGATGTATCTTGTCTCTATGGTATCACTGCTCTGGTCCATGTTTGCAGAACTGCCTCCACCAGTGGAACTTGAGCTGCTAAATGCACCCAGTCCAGTGCCTGGTACATGGCAGGGAGATAGGACAAGGGTTCAGGAGTGAAGGGAATGGATAAATGGTGGAAGGAGAAATGATCAAGTGGCTTCTTCACACTTAAAGAAGGCAGCTGGTTTCCTTCCCAAACAGTTCAATTAAAGATCCTGATTCCCTGGAGGAAAGGCAGAGCAGCCAAGCATGAGCTAGCCCTGCTGATTTACCTTCATCCATCAAACATCTCAGGTCAATTGCCCTTGCTCAGAGCTCCAAGCAGCGCTATGGATGCACAGACTGATTCTGCGAGTGACTCAGCGAGTGGAACAGAGACGCCCCTCGTGCACAGTGACCAGTATCACTTCATGCGGGCAAACAGTGACGCTCCTCTGTCTCTCGAAAGTTTCTACTGAGAAAAGGGTTTTGTTCACTGGGGAGAGCTACTGAACCTTAAGGCTTTCAGCACAGGACCACCTAGTGGAGACACAATCTGACTTTTTGTGCTACTTCAGCCACCAGGAATGTTGATAAAAAAGCAAGTACAGAATATCGCACTTCATGTGATTATTTCGCTGCCCTGACATTTACTAAAATGTCAAGTAGAAAAGGTCTTCTTCCTCTTTGAAGTTTTAATAAAGATAATTTTTTTATCCTTCTGGGAGTCTTTTCTTCCATTTCTGTTAGCTCTTATTATCTATGAGGGGGCAAAATGGAAAATTCACAAGCAGAAGTAGAAATATCAGCCATGAGCTGGGATGAAAACAAGGCGGGGTTCTGGCTGCACTACCCTTGTCTGGTTCCCGATGAGAGGGGCGGTGGTTGCACTCACTCCCTTCCTACTGATTTTGTTTTACTCTTAAATGACTGTCAGAGAAGAGAAAATAAATAAAAATCTTTTTGTTTGAGTGTTGGCTCCATAGCCACTAATTGCCTTTGGGCGCCTCACTTCTGTGGGACCTTGGTTTCCCTATTCATCACATGAGAAGAGCAGGATAGCTCTGCCCGGCAGGCACAGACAACCCCGAAGTTTCCCTCGAGCACTGTCAGGCTCTGACCCTGAGGGAGACATGTGCAAGCGACAGGTGGAGGAGTCACCTCCTGGAATACAGGATTCCAGGGACTTGAGGGACAGCCCAGAGGCAAAAGCTCGGGCTTTGAAGTCAGACAGACCTGCATTTGAAACCTTGGACTAGGACTTATTAGGCTGGTTGTTTTTAGGGGAGTTACTGTGACTGCATCTGTCAAACAAAAATGCGATCTGCACCTCACTAAGTTGTCATGAGAATGAAAAGGGGAAAAAATGAACAAATGTCCTTGTTTTCAGTATGTGGTTGCCCGCCATCCCCACCCTGTTCTGCCTCACACACACACACACACACACACACACACACACACACACACACACACACACACGCAAACACACCCCCTCCTCCTGTCATGCACAGGCCACTGAAGAGGGCCTGGGGCAGGACCAGGGAGTTTCACAGGAAATTCACAGGTCTCCTGTGCCTGAGGTCACCAGAAGGCACCAGCAAGCAGGAAAATTCTTTTTCATGGACTCCAGAAAATCAAAGGTAGGTTTCCCTGAAGCAGCGCTAGGTGAAAAAAGGTCTCGGACACAGAGATATTGGTTGGAAATATCCATTTCTAGGCATTTGTAATGCCAGCCATAGCTGGCAACACTCCTTTTGCCAAGAGGGAAACTCCCTCCACGATGGGAGGGAAAAAGTCCAGACTTCTCCCTGTTTCTTTCCAGAACACAAGAATCTCTCAGTTTGTGTTTACGAGAAGATTGTCGGTCTCACTCCAGCTGGAGGTGAAAAGAATGTCACCCTCCTCTCAGCCGAGTGGAGCCACAGACTTTACCGAAGGAGTGGAGGGTTGTGGCTCCTCCGTGTGCCTCCTGTCTGCATGTTGGGGGCAGGAGCCTCACTGGGAGGAGGGCCTCAGAGGTGGGGTCCACCCTGCGCACTTGCACACTGTGTATGTTGTGTAGAAGGGGTTGGAAGTTGAGCCAGAAATAATTCCCTTCTGAGACGGAGCAGGGCAGCTCCGACTGGCTCGGTTAGGGGGAGGCTCCCCCTTCATCTGTCCTGGAGGAACCGCTGTTGACAGATTGCTGGGGTCCTTTCAGTCTGGACCTCTGTGGGGAGTGTGTGTAGGGTACACTTGTGGGGAGGAGAAGGCCTGCTTGAAGGTGAGGTGGGGCTCCTCCGGGAAGGGGGGCAGGGCCAGGGACACCTGCTTGGAGCCCTCACCGGGAGGCACAGCTGTCCTGAGGGTGCTGGAGGGGAGCCACACTGCCTCTCAGCTTCTCACACGTCAGGACACAATGGCAGACTTCTGTGTGTGGCCCAAATGGGACTGTTCTGACCAATCCCTTGTGCTTTTATCCCAGTAGGAATATGGGTGAGCAATCCAAACTCCAGTCTGGAGTGGGACTTAAGAGACAGGATGGAGCCTATCATGGTATAACTGATATTGGAAGCTTCCATTCCTACTTCTGTGAAGACGGGACCGAGGAGACACTATGGAAGCAGGAAGCCAAAGTGCAGACTTGTGGACTTGCGCTGACATGGTGTGGATCCCCTGGGCCTGGTTCTGATGTGGGACCATGGGGTAAATGACAGGGACAGTGCTCTAATTCAACTCTCGCTACTGTCTTGCAATAGTGGTGGGGCGTGGGGGGCCAACTGTAACCCGCCACTTTACCTCCCAACCCACTGGACCTCTGCAATCTTGCTGGGCCAAGATGAACCTAAAAAGCAAATGCACTTCCCTTTGTCATCTTCAGTCATCATGTATGTTACCAAACTTGAAAGTAGCGTGAATATTATTTGGGGAGAAGAGGCAATGAGCATTTACTTTACAAACAACAACAGCAATAAAAACGCTAACACCCTCAGATGGGCCAGACTCTGGCTTCTCACTTCTGTGCTACTGTAGCTCTGGCTTGGCTGGCCTCCTGGGCCTGGCAAGCTCCATCCACTTCATCTCCCGCTCCTCCTGCTGGCTGAACTCCCATCCTCCTCTTGGCTCCTGCAGCTCGATTCCTGGCTGGCTCCGCTAATCCCACATAATATTTTACGCAAATTTATATGAACCTCGTTACAAAGCTTAGCAAGGAGGCACTGTTTCTTTTCCTTGATAAAATTAATCATTTATAACTTGGCTCTAAGAAATCAGTCCAACTAGTGGGTCCTTAGGTTTTGCTCTCAAAAACATTCCCAGCCCCACTGGAAAAAAAGTTCCATTCCTCTGCCCTGGCCTGGCCCCCCAAAGTGCTGTCTGCTTTGGAAATTCCCACCAGTCTCATTTAGAACCACACTCACAAGTTGCCTGGGAATTTCTCCCAGAAAACTCCTATCTCCCCCACCCTTGGGGCCTGATTTCCCACAGACCCTTGGGTGGTTAAGACTGTTGTCTATAACAACATGATAAACTCACTGTGGCTGCCCAAGCTTCTCCTAAGGGTTGTGGGAATCATTTGTGAATTACCTCTTTGATTTTCTTAAACTAAATTCTGTTTTTACTCATGTCAAATGACTGGTCACAGAGTTCAGTTTCTTTAGTGGCATTATGACGTTAAGGAGGAAGACGTATTCCCTGGTTCTAGCAGAAATCAATGAAGGCACCAAACTTTGGGTTTTCAGTTAGGACAATGGGAGTTCAGCCAGCAGCCCCTCCGTTAGCCTCTACTGCTCATTAGTTAAGAAGGTAACTAATTTTTCACCATTAACGTAAAAAATCTAAGGACTAGGCTATATGTTTCAGCACATATATAGCCTTCACAGGCTATTTTAGAAAAACAGAATAGAATTTCTTTGCTCTGTTTTCTTTAAGCAAAGACAAATAGTAGATTGCAGCATCTAGCACCTCAAACTTTTCAACAAGTCAGGAGGAATGGAAAAAGCATCTGTGGATCACATCACTTTTCTCAAGCAGTGTGGGTGGTGGTGTGTGTGGTATGTGTGGTGTGTGGTGTGGCTGTATATGCAAGTGGTGTGTGGTGTATGTGCAGGGTGTGTGTATGTGTATGGTGTGTGTGGTTATCTGTGTGTATGTATGGTGTGTGAACAGTGTGTGTGTGGTATTGTGTTGTGTCGGGTGTGTGTAGGTATGGTGTATGAGTAGTGCATGTGTGGTATGTGAATAATGTGTTGTGGGTGTGTATGGTGTGTGTGTTTTTCTATCTGGTGCTGGTGAAGTTTAGTTGACGGTGATTACAGTTCAGCTTTGGGAATATAATTTCTATCTTCCATCTAAAAACCTCTCTTTCCTTTTACACAGCAAAGAGTCATGCTAAATACACTTTCAGGAAAGTTTTTTCAAATGGGAGTAAAGTAAATTGGGATGAACATCAACAAGTGACTCCTCGAGGTAAATGACCAGAATTTCAATGTATCATTTTATAGTCACTATAAAACCACTCCTTGAAAACTGACCATAGATCTGAAGCATACAAGAGGGGAAGGAGGGAGGGAGGGGAAAGAACAGGGGTGGGAAAAAAAGCATAATGGACAATAGTGGGGGACTAGAGGTGCTGTGGTGGTGGGAGAGCTGCGATAATCACACCTAAGGGGAAAAATCCTCCTTTTCTTTTTTTAATCACAAGATATATGCTCACAAGAAATAGGAATAGCAACAGTAGAAGATGAAGAAGGTAAGATATGAAAATATTCAGAAAACACTTAGCTGTGTTGCATTGATTTAGTGAGCACTTACTGAAGAATCTGCACAGTGTATGCTTGACCTGATCAGATCAGATTGTCAGCATTCACTATTCACTCAACAAATGCTTTCCTGGTGCCGATTCTTTGTTAAACTCCAAGTTCCATCATTTGAATTCAAAACCACACTGCAAGGCAGGAGGGAAGAGTATCACCCTCTCACGCTACAGAGGAGAAAGCCACTGCGCAACATCTTTCCGGCATGTTGTTGATCAAGCGGTAAAGAATACCCAGGCTCTGGACAGTAAGCACAGCACTTGACTACACTGAACAGTATGGTTTCCCCAGGACCACTAAAAAGATCTGAACAGGCAGTTTCTATTAAATATTTCCAAGAGTTTTCCTGATTCGCTGAGCCATACCACTACTGAGAAGTCAGGGACTCAGCTTAAAGCTTTATTTGGCTCATCCTAGGATTCCATCTCTTCCAGACACAGCCTCCTCCCCACCCTCACCCCCACCTTTGTAAACTCTCTTGCTGGCTAGTCTAGATCCCTGCTACTGAAAACAAGTAGTGTATTGCCTACTTGAGGCTTGATTGCTTACTGTTTAAATATATTGTCAATGGGTTTACCCAAAATCTGTGGTTGTAAAAACTCTGGTGTTCTCAGGAGCTCAACTGATTCTGACATTATACAAATCAGTGCAGTTTTAGGGAATAATGAATATCTGCTATGCAGATGGTATTGTGTTAGACATCACAGAACATGCTTCAAAAAGAAAGGGAAGTTATTTCAAGCAAATAATTGGTACTGCAAAATTTGTAATCTAAAGATTGCTAGAGACTAGGGAAATTGCTTGACTTGAAAATGTAGTTCTGATGATCATGAGAAAAGTAGAACTGGCCAGTCAGGATAAGGCTTGGAGAGAGATTTGGGGCTGACTGGAAATGGCTGGGCTAGAACGTACGGGGAAGACAGCCTAAAACTTGGAAAGAGTGGCTCCTTGAAGATGAGACAGAACATTTTTACCTACAGTTATGCTGTACATTGCCACACATAGATTTTTGCCCCCTTGCCCTAAGGGGTCTCACGAACTGTTCTCTAGAGTATGCGACTAAGAAGTATATGACACTAGTGAAGTGGTGATCTTACAGACATGGTTGAAGGCAAAGCCAAAATCTCTACTCCAATTTCTTCCAGGGGTTAGGGGCAGAAACTACTCACATCCAGATTAATTTCTACTACGACACACATTTGTCTTTTATTGAGCAGGCATAAACATCTTATTCTTTTCCTTAGCTCTCATTATCTTCCTGTTATTTTGGTTGCTTTTGGTCAGATGAGATCCCCTGAGCTTGTTCACTCAGTATGCAAATATCCACTGTGAAAACATTTCCATTAGTTTGTAATCATTCTGTTCTCTCTCTCCTAGTATTAAGTTTATTGACTATAAGAATGACTGATTTCAGATTTAAATTTCCACCAAGTTTTGGATCCTTGACCCATGTTCTACATAGCCGAAAAAGGGATGCAAACTTCAGAATATAATCAAACTTCAGAATAGGAAATACTGGAGTGAACTTGCCCCTACCCCACAGCACTTAGATGACACAATGGGGTCATTTAAAGGATTTGGCAGTCACACTGGATGTCTTAATGTCACTATGACTCAGGTTCAGGAAGGGAAATGAAGTTTTAGCAAAGGAAAAAGACAATGAAACAAAACAGTATCTGTCATGTCTCCCTTCATCCACAATCAGTTTTTTCCTACTGATACCATGTCTGTCTTCTAGCCAACACATATTAACATTAGCCTCATCTTTTGGCAAAGTAATCAAGTGAATTTTTATTTTGTTTTCAGGGTAAAAATGCTTTAGAAAAGCCAAAAAGTGTCAAAAGAAATACTAGTCTTCCCTGATGACTGAAGAGTAAGTCACCTACAGGGCTTTCTGATTCAGCTGCCAAGCAATTTTAGAGAGATGAAGCTCAATGAGGTTTAGACCTCAACCCTCTGTCAACTGTAAGAGAAATTCTGTGAAAGTCAACTATTTTATCATCTGGCCTCTATATCTATTGTATAAAACTCTCTCTCTACAAGAGAAATTTGAAAATTAGGAGGATAAAAATCTGTATTGCAAACATAGAAATATGTGACAAAAATTACTGTAAACAAGATCTGTCCCCAATGAGAAAAATCATTATGATATAAAGGTTTTCAAGTTACGAGATATTAAATATTTATACTGAGATAGGTACAAACATACAATTCCCCCTATCTTTCCTGCTCCTCTCTGTGTATAGGGGTTAGGGAAAGAAGTCAGGAGTAATAACGTCTACATATTAAAAAAATTATTCAAAAAAAGTTTTTTTTCAAAATGGATCATCATATCTTTCACAGTGAGTCAGATACTGAGTTACTAAATAGTTTCTCTCCAATGTGGAACATGAGTAGCCAAAGCAAACAACGTAACACATCACAACAAAAATAACTTTAGACTCTATAAAAAATATGGTGGTTACCATGGGGGAAGACAAAAGGGGGTGTAAGGAAAGGACTGGAGGTGTCAGTCTGATAGTATGAGTGGCAGTGGAAATGATAACAAAAAATTTTATTTTAGAAAGATACCATCATTTATTGTAGTCCTTAGAAAGGTTCATTAAGAGGTTATAGCTCCCAGATGAGATCGAGTGTGTTCAGGGTGGTATGGCTGGGTGAATTGGTGTTGGGTAACCCACGGGGAATGCACAATAAAGGAAAATATATAAATAATAGAAAAAAAAATAGAAAACAGTGTGGAGGTTTTTCAAAATATTGAAACAGATTTACTATATGGTATAGTCATTTCCATTCTTAGGTGTCAACCTGGAGAGAGACAGATATATATATATATATATATATATATATATATATATATATATATATATGCACTCCTACGTTCATTATAGTACTATTTACAATAGTGGAGTTATGGAAACAACCTAAGTGTCCAAGGACAGAGGACTGGATTAAGAAGATGTAGTATATAGAAACCTAAATGAATACTACCCAGGGATGGAAAAAAAAAAAAAAGATGAACTCTTGCTATTTGGCTATTTGTGACAACATGGATGGAGGGGATATTACTAAATGAAATAAATCTGAAAGAAAAAGACAAATATCTTCTCTTCTTCTTTCCATGCTGAATAGTATTCCATTGTGTATATGTACCACATCTTCTGGATCCAATCATCTATTTTTGGACATCTGGGTTGCTTCCATACCTTTGCTATTGTGAACAGTGCTGCAATGAACATACGGGTGCATGTATCCTTTTGGATTAGTGTTTTTGTATCCTTTGGGTAAATTCCCAAAAGTGGGATTGCTG
>PVIJ01001520.1:0-21887 GCA_004024925.1 Scalopus aquaticus | reverse complement strand
ACTCAGAGAAATAAGCCAGAAAGAAAGAGAAAAATATCGAATGGTTTCACTTATAACAGGACTATAGGGAGGCCGGGTGAGAGAGAGACAATCAGTGGGGGGGAGGGGGGTGAGGAGGGAGCCGGAGGGAGGGAAGGGAAAGGGCACAAAATGGAATAGAAAAGAAGACAAGGGACCATGGAGATGGATCACGGGTGAATTGGTGGTGGGCTACCCAAGGGGAATGCAAAATGTAAAAGACATAAATAACAATAAAAATATATATTATTAAAAAAAAAAAGAAAAAGACAAATATCACAAAGTTTCACTAATATGTGGAATATAAAAAAACAAGACAAAGAGGCAATCGAAACCAGTAACAAATCCTAGAAATCTGCCTAAATCCTAGAAATCTGTCTATAGAATTAAGGTTAGAGGGGGAAAGTGAAAAGCAAAGTGTGGACAGCCCAAAAGATTTTGGTGTAAGATTACAGCGGGCCTTGGTTGTGGGTAAGGTGCGGTGACATACATTTGAAGGGTGTGATCCTATACTTCTGAACCATGTTCAATGTTGTAAACCAATGTTACCTCAATAAAAATAAAGGAAAAAATAGGGGCCTCCCTGGTGGCGCAGAGGTTAAGCACTGCGCTGCGGAGCTGTTGGCAGCAGCAATGCGAGTTCAACGCCCAGCCAGGGAGAATCCCACATGGTGCGGCAGACCTCTCCTGCCTCACCCGCTGCTCCCCTCAGCAGTGTATTTCTGATCTGCCTGTTCTGCTCCCCACTCTGTCTCTGGTTAACCCTCTCGCCGCCCCACGCCTCTGGCCTGTACCCCAGCTTGTATGTATAAATAAATAAATCTTAAAAAAAATAAAATAAATGAAAAAATAATTTTAAAAAAAGGTTATAGCTCCCTTGGACTCACGGCTGGGGGAAATACGTGGTAGATTTAGGAGGGAGCGTGGAGGAAAAAAGCAGAAGTGATAATGAATACAATTTGGCAGGATTATTAAGAGCTGGGAGGTTTGCTTTTCTTCTTTGGAGAAGTGCCTTTTTAGCTCTTCTGCCCATTTTTTGACTGGATTATTGGCTTTGTTTTTGTTGAGTTGTGTGAGTTCCTTATAAATTTTTGTTATCAGGAGGATGGCAAACTACACCTATTTTTCCGTTCCCCTTCAGGCAACTGGTCTGCCTAGTGCATACAGTAGTTTACTGACCATTGTTTCCTGGTTCTTCCTAATTTGGCTCCACTAATCCAACCCAACCTTGTTTTGCCATCGGCTGGCAGGTCTTCCATCCCTACTGGGTGGTCTTTCCACGCCTTTGGGTTGACTGCACTTCTCCCTCTCAGCAGGGCTTCACTGATGCTGCTCACCTGGGACACCCCCCTCCTGCAACCTCCTTTCCTGGCCGTGCGGGTATTTTAACATTAAGCCCAAGTCTTTTCTTTGAAATGTCTTCGCTTCTTAGACTACTTAGGTTATTTATTTTTTAGATTACTAGTTTTTGTTGAACTTCAAAGACCCCAGATTGTGATTTATCCCTTATCTGTTTTCTAATTGCGCTCACATTTATTAGTTTGGTTTCTAGACTATACTTTTAAATTCTCCAAGGGTAAAAACATAGCTTAAATAACTCTTGTACTTAACATGAATCTCAGCAGTTCTGGGCTTGAGTTTGAAATGACAAAAATATTGGAAAATGACTGACCTGGCTTTGCCTAGTTGAGAAAAATGCAAAGAAAATCTTTCAATCATGTGAAATATTTTTATGAAATGAATTTGTTGCACCAGAACAAAAGGAATAAAATAAAATGGCTGTGGGGTGGGGGGGTGGAATAAATGGATTGTGAGTGAGGACGGGGTTTAGACAATACAGTATAGTTCATCTTATTTAACAGCTGCTCTAAATCTAGTATTGTAGTGAATTTTCAAAAGGAACAGATGCTCAGATAGGTTATGTAACTTGCTCAGGTTTATAAGGTGACCATGGCAGAAGCTAGATTTGAACCCCTGTCTTTTGATTCAATGCCAGGGATCTTTCTGCTACAATGATAATCCACTTTCTGAACAAGGTGCTATAAAATAGAACAGTAAGTGACTATAAGCCCTGTATTTCATTTAAAATTGAAATAAATCAGTGGTGAAAGTACCCCATATTGATTTCAGGTCGTTTAAAACTGAATTAAGGTGTAGCAAAGTGAGAGTCAGAGAAAGCTTCTTATATGAAGGGGAGGTTGACTTGGACTGATAAATGTGGAGGAGGAAGACACAGGAAGGGTAGGTGCGGAAGGACTAAGACTGGCATATGTGGAGGGTAGAAGCCTAATTAAGAGAAAGCTATATTTCAAAGTGAAAAACAGAGTTCGAGGTTGGCACATTGGTCAGCTTCACGGCATTGTGGCTGTGTATCAAAGCAGCTGAAGGTCTGAGTGGCTAACACCGACAACCACCTTTTCCTTGCTCACAAGTTTGCAAAACAGGTATGCCTCTGCTGGCTCTGGCTAAGATTTCCTATGGTGCCCCCAGACCAGGCTGCAGGCGAGGCTCATGCACTCTAGGGTGGGTGACAACCTGGGGTTGCACTCGAGGGCAAGATGTTGGCAGCTCCAGAGACCTCACAGAGCCTTACCTCTCACATGCCTGACTCAGAGAGAACACCTTGATAGAAAGATACTGTGCTAGAGGGGAGTGCTGGCAAGGATAGGGAGAGGAGGAAGACTGGACAAAAAAAACTCTCAGAATCACAGGACAAGCCTTGGGAAGGGCATAGAGGGTACGCAGCCCTGGGTCCTCTCAAGGGGGAAAGTGCAGAACGAAACCACTTTAGTGTTCCAGCAAGTTTAGAGTTATAGCAGACTATACAGTGGAATAGAGAGAAAAGAATAATTAACTCTCTGCAGAAGAACTGCTGCTGTGGTAACAGAGGCCTAACGCCTGGTCACAGTACTGTCAGAATAAAGAGGAGAGAGTGTATATTAAGAGTACATTTAAAGGCAGGAATGACAGGAAAGCTAAAATTAAAAAAAAAAAACACCCCCCCAAACTTTAGTCTTGTTTCCATTCTGGAAAAACTGTTACCTAGGCAGCAATAAAGGAACATGGGCAGGGGACAGGGCCATGAGTCCCCCTAGGGATGATGGACTTTGGTGACAGACCCTCCAAATGATGCGACAGTCACACAGAAGCAGAACCCAGATGTCAAAGTTTAGCAAACAGATTTGAGAGTCATCTGCGAAGAGATGATGATTACAGTCAGCAAAGTGAATCAGATGCCTTAAAAAGGAAGAAGTGTGCTGTGAAGGAAGAGTCAATTTATGTATAAAGACTTCAAACTATGAACAATGTATGTTTTGTATTTCTCACCACCTTTGTGTTCAAAAGTAGGGAGACTAGCTAATGCTTTCAAAGTTAGACTGCGATTTTTCTTCTTAGTACTCTCAAGTACATTCCCAGGGATCATAAGGTATTTCCCTTGGGCTGTAAGAGTTTTCCAAGGTGTAAATTCTGACACATGCTAAAACATGGATGAAACCACTCGCTAAGCGAAATAGGTCAGTCAGAAAGATGCACACTGCCTGATTCCATCACCATAAGGTGCTCAAATTCGTAGGGCCATGATGGTGAGGTTGATGCTGGTGTATTTAATGGGGAAAGAATTCCGGTTTTACAAGATGAAAAGACTTAATGTAGATAGATGATGATGATGGTTGCACAATTTTATAAATGTATTTAATACCACTGAGCTATATACACTGAAGAATGGTTAAGGGAGTATATCTTATGTTACATGTATTTTACCAGAATGAAAAAACAAATTGAAAGGATTCCGCTGATTGGGGCCTTTCTGGTTTCCATGGGAAACTCGGTCATCAATACACACTTGGTCAGATCAGAGAGAAGAGAGACCTTCAAGGACAGTTTGCCAGAACAGCAGGCTGTCCTCACCTCTAAGATTCAGGATCTTGGGATGAAAATAATCCTTGGACAAGGATTCCACGGTCAGGAATGTTTCTGACATTACTGGCCATGAAAACTTGAGGATTTATTCATCAGGTCCTTCTCCACATCAGGAATGACATTGACAAAGAGCGAGATAGACATTTCAGGGAACCAAGAGACAGCCACGGGTTTCTCTACTCAAAGCATTTGTCAGCTCCACTCAACTTTGTGTGCCCAGGTTACATCCCTCTGCTGTGAAGATTTCTTTCATCTGACGTCTAACTGTCCTGAACTTTTCACTATTCCTTTTCATCTGGTGGGTGGAGGACACAGACAACAAGATGACCTCTTCAAAGTGGCAGTAGGCGCTGAATCATGTTTGGATTCTTTGATTCTATGTCTTTGAAGATAATGGAGGCCACGCTCCCATCCCCTCATGCTTCCTTTACTACTGGAGGCAGGTCCCGTGGTCATTACTCTGTCTTCTCTAATGGCAACATTAAAAGAATGGAAGAAGCCTTAAAGCTTTTGTGTGTGACGATATGTGGAATTTTCTTTCCAGGAAAATAGCACATAGAGGCTATCATGCCTTGCTTGCTGGGTGGTACTGGGGTGGGCTACAGAACTACAAGAGAATTTGCTCAAGAATCTCCTAGAACAAGGTACCACACCAGAAGTTCCAATATGCCCCACAGGCCAGTGCCACCTACTGCCAAGTTTCACTGTTACATAATAAAAATTTGAGGAACAGCACAATAGAGTACGCATATAAACATGTACATGAACTACATATTTGGATGTATACCCACACAGTAAATTAACAAAAATATAAATACTCCTATTGGTCTTTACTTAAGCTCTACCTTTTCTAAGGCGTGTTCATTCTAACACTATGTCCTCCTTCACTTTTGAGGTAAAAATATCCCCATCCTAAAATAAAAGTGAAAGGTAAATGCTCAGTGTCGCACAACTCTTAAATGTGTGGCTTCTAGACCCCTGTTTTTTGGCTAGAGCATGACATTCACCAAAGTGTGGCTTTTCTTTACTCAGTTAACCTTGCTACTCACTGTTAGGACTGCTGTGAGACTTGCATGAGATTATTTATTTCTTTAGGAAATAGAGATAGTGCTGACACTCACCAGGCCTGCTCTGAGCACTTGGCAAATGTTAACTCACTGCTCACAGCAGCTTATGAGATAGGTGTGACCTTACACGTGAGGAAAGGGATGCACCAAGAAGCTAATCAACATACCCATGGCACATGGTCTCTGGGGCAGAACTGGTTTCTTACCAGGGAAATCTTTCACAGCCAGGGTGAGTTCCTGGCAGAGTGTGACTTTGACCATCACTGGAATTGAGGAGAGATGTGCTTTTTTTAAAGTCCTAATTGAACAAAATAGGAATTTTGGTACCTTAATTAGTGTTTAAAATTTTAAGTTGGGCCTCCCTGGTCGCCTAGGTGTTAAATCTCAGTGCTATCACGACGATGACCTGAGTTCAATCCCCAGCCAGGGAGCTAACCCACACATGGTGCAGCAGACCTCTCCTGTCTTGTCCCCTCAGCAGTGTACTTCAGTAGATCTGCCTGTTCGGCTCCCCACTCTGTCTCTGGTGAATCCTCTCATCCATTCCCCCACCCCTACATCTCTGGCCTAAACCCTAGTTCTTCTACCCTAACTAAATAAATAAATCTTTTAGAAAAGTAAAATATTAAGTCTATTAAATTGAAAATTCAGGAAGTCACAGTTCTATTTCCTTCCTGAGTCTCTGGGTTCCTCACCTCTAAGGTCAAAGTAACACTTTCTGGCTTCTGGATTGCACAGGATTTCTGCGCAGATTAAATGGGAAAACGACATGAAAACAGTTTGAAAAATGATAACTGTTCTTACCAACATTGAGACTTCATTTTTGTGTGATCTGGAGGTTTCTGTGAAGGGCAGGGGAGTGGATGAGGACCATTTCCTGGGTACCCTCATATGCTTGTATGTACGCACACACACTCACACATATACACACACTAGGAATGATGAAAACTGCCCTGATATACTGGTGAAGTGACATGGTTGGGTTTCATGCTCTTTTACAAAATACAGCACAGGTTTGAAAGTCTTTGGATCAGAAGGTGCCTGACTGCCACCCTTTAAATCAGGGGGTTGAAAGTGTGCCTGAGAACCAAGGAATCTCAAGGCCCCGTGTGCAAGACAGTGGTGTGGGAGAGCCAAGCATCCCAGGCTGCAGACATCTGCACAGTTTCACCCGCACAAACACCCAAGGTACCAGCGCTTTCATAGAAACTCTAGCTGTGCAACTGTGTTAACATTGGCTTGGGCTTGGAGCTATTTTCAGACTCCTTCACAAACTTACAGGAAGTACCTCCCCTTTAAATTTACATTTGATATTGTTATTTCTAAGTATTGCACATGCAGGAAAACTTTTTTGCTTTGCCTCCACTAACAGTCAAGTTTTTAAAATCACACATGCACAATCATGAAAACACATAAAGACACCTTTTTGGTTGAGCTCATCTTACAAGGAAGAAACAAACAACCCAGCTCTCACCTGACTGAAACGCTGGACCTGAAGGCTCTTTCTAGCAAAGCCTGAGGGCTCACAGGCTTGGGCGAGAAGATGACTCTCCTGGGGCTCCAGTGTGAGCTGCGGCAAAATCAATAAACAAATAAATAAAGTAAAGTAAAGACCAGAGGCCCTGGGGAGAATAGGGGCTCCCTGTCTCTTTGATGAGTAATGAATGTGGCGACCACAGAGACTTGGACAGGCCTGGGATCTGCAAATCTGCAAGCCGACTTCCCAGTAGGTCTGTGTAACACCAGGGATTTACTGGGGGATGTGAGGCACAAGGAATGAGTAAGAGGGAGATTCGAGCAGAATAGAGGGTGTTTGGAAAGGAAGGCATGACAGGGACTATTGCAGAGCCGTCCCCTCCGTCCTGAAGTGTGTGGCTAAGGCTTGAATCTCCAGTGTCTCTTGGGCAAGGTGACTGAGTATCTCTGCTAAACTCTTGAGAAGACAACTCGAGTGGAGAGAGACCCACCTGACCAGACCCTGTGTCTCCACCTGGCTGCACTGTCCTGGGTGGTCCCCGGTGCTTCAGAAATACACATGTAGTAAACAGAACAGAAGCTGGCTCTGATACTGTGGCCTCCCCATACCACCCGAATTCCTGCGTGTTTTCTTAAATATGGGACATGGGACTCAGTAAGTTCCTTATGTGCCTGTGTCAAACGGAAGAGGGAAAGAAGAGAGACAGGAGGGGCCCAGCAAGCCCTTGCAGACCCAGATGCTGTCATCTGGGCAGAGGTGACCCGGCCTCACAAGCTGACGGTGCAGCTGCACGGCCAGGAGGCAGAAGGGCAGGCATGGGGCACCTTGCTCTGCGAAAAAGGCGACTAGTCCCCAGTTCCAACCTGCATCATGTTTACAATGAAAAACATGTTTGGAACATGAATATAGACCTCAATTTGTACAGGACTTGCTTTTTCACTAATATATATAGGAGTCAAGAACAAAAACAGGGTTTCCTTTTCCTCACTTTTGCTGAGAGGCTCTTCCTCACATCTATAAGGAAAGTACGAACGCCTGTTGAGTAGGTCACCCAATTCATCTTTGGGTATTTAAAGCACTTTGTGACTCCAAGAAGTTGTCAATAATTCTTCAGGAAATACAACGACGTACCCAAAGCAATCACTCTTTCGTGAAAAGGTGAGAAGTGAGGGCCTCCCGGGTGGCACAGCGGTTAGGCGCTGCGCTGTGGAGCTGTCGGCAATGGTGACGCGAGTTTGACACCCGACTGGGGAGATTCCCAGATGGCGTGGCAGACCTCTCCTGCCTCACCCGCTGCTCCCCTCAGCAGTGTGTTTCCATCCATCTGCCTGTTCTGCTCCCCACTTTGTCTCTGGTGAACACTCTCACCGCCCCACACCTCTGGTCTGTACCCCAGCTTGTATGCATAAATAAATAAATCTTTAAAAAAAAGAAAAGGTGAGAAGCGGGAGTTTCATAGAAGAGGGAGCCTGTGGTCTCTTCATCTCTTCTGGGAAGCAAGGCCAGCCGGGCCTCGGCTCTGTTCTGGAAGTGTGTGCAGGAGCCTGGGGCAAAGGGTCTGTGTTTAGCTGCTCCAGTCATGAGGTTTATCACTTATTCATCTAATAAGAAGAGCCATGGTTGCTGAGGGAATAGAGAAAAGAGACAGAAAAGGAAAGACTTTTGAAAATTTCCAAGTTTTGAGAACTGAAGAGGAAGAAATGAAATGAAAACCAATCATGATCCACGACTCATCTGGTTTTGCTTTTTTTCCCCACTTAACATTATCAGCAGATAAGTGAATTTCAACACTTGTCCCATTTTGAAAATGACTTTGTTTTGGTAAGTAGTTCTATTTCTGAGGACACTGATTTTTCTCAACATAAAAAACTAAAATCCATTTGTCCCACTTACTTTTTTAGATTTTTTTTTGCTTTGCCATTGGTTTATATACTTTATAAATTTCAGAAGTATAGCCTCACACCTCATAATGTGGATAGGCCTCACTGAACCCACCACTGAGTCCTAGTGACATCAAACCATCAAATTGAATCCTCTATTCTTTCCTCAGCCCCCTGTCCCTTCCCCAATGATAACCATCATACTGTTGACAGGATCTAAAAGTTATGTCTGTTGTGCTTTCTTATATCATTTTTTTTATTTCTTATACTTCCACATAGGAGAGAAAACATCTATCATTTGTCTTTCACTTTCCAGCTTATTTCACTAAGTATCACCCCTTCCAGTTCAATCTACATTGTTGCAAAAGGCATGGTTTCATCTTTTTAAGCAGGCAAGTAGTATTCCATTGAATAGATATACAGCAACTTTATCTAGTCATCTGTCATAAGCATTTAGATTGTTTCCATAACTTAGCTATTGTGCGGTGAACACGGTAGGGTGCACAGATCTTTCAGTATTAGTGTTTTCATATTCCTGAGATGAATACCTAGGACTAGTGTGTAGGATCACAGAGTATTTTTAGTTTTAGTTTTTAAAGGAATCTCCATACTGTTAAGATTCACACTGCAAACAATGAAGATACACACACACACACACACACACACACACACAGCAGTACTCTTCTCCACTCTTCAGAGTATGACTGAGAACAAGAAACACATTTGCTTATAAGAAGCAAGTTACAGATCCCATCCTTCACCATGGGGTCCCCCAAATCCAGGGCACATAGTGAAGTAAGATGTTTCCCAGAGAGGAGGAGGAGCAGGTCCCAGCCCTGAAGAAGAAATGCCCTGAGAGGAAGCCTAGAGTGTAATATTGGGAAGGAAAGCAGCCTTAACTCCCTGGAAGACTACCATCTTGTCTGCCATGGTGTGTGGGGTTGATGGAGCAGCACAGATGTCATTTACTGCTACCTTTGGACTAAAGGGTATCATTCCAGAGGCATATGCAAAAGTGTCACTCACATAAATATTTCATCCACTGCTGCTGAGAATGCAAAATCATTTGTGGTAGTAGGAAGGAACTGACTGGATCTTTATAGTTCGCAGATACACAAAAAGTTGCAATGAAAATATCTTGGGGCAGGGAATCAACATGACTTGCAGGGAGGATGTGATTGATATTAACTCCTCTTCAATAATGGTAGAATTGTTATGTGGAGAGAAGAGAAGTGGAGTCAAGGCACTAGATGCCCAATTATAGGAAAGAAAAAATGCAGAACAATGCTCTAAGATTCACTCCATTATCAGTCATAAGCCCTTAGATATGAAATGACCCAGAAAACTGGGTGACCATGCAGGCCTTTCTTTAATTGGGCCAAGTTAGGAGACAAGAGGGATAAGGGAAAATACTCTGAATATTACTTAATGAGAAGTATGTCATAGTAGTTAAGAGTGCAGGTTTTGTTCTCTTAACATAATATATACTATAAAAGTCATACAGAGATGGCCTCACTTCTGAATTCTTTATAATACTTAAGTCATTACTTAATGAAGAATTATTAAGAGACTAGCCACAAATAGGAAATAAGAAAAAAGACTAGCTTTTCAATATTGACCTAGAAGTCTTTACCAGTATTATAAGACAAGCAAGCTAGAAACAGATAACAGAAGAGAATAAGAGAATTTCAATTTTTTTTGGGAAATTAAGAATTATGTTTATAAATAACCCATAAGTCAAAAAGGAACTCACAATAGAAAATAAAAAACACCATCTGATAATTGATAAAAATATAGCATATTAAGTTTTGAGGGCTAGGTAGTCATTACAAAGAAATTTACAGCACTAAGTGCATATATATAAAACAGAGAATAAAAATCAATGTATCCACCTCAAGAAGAAATTAGATAAAATGATGTAGAAGAAAGAGAAAAGCAAAGACAGCAAGACAAATTAATGAAATAAAATAAATTAAAAAAAATACAAATGTAAAAAGAAAAAAGTCAAAATTTGGTTCTTTAAAAAGACAACCCAATTGATCAATCTGCATTAATACTGTTAAAAGAGGATGAAGGCTACAGAGGAGCGGGGAGAGAGACAGGAAATGACTAATATCAGGACCAAAAGAGGAATCATCAGAGCAAATCCTACAAACATTACAAACACACTAAGACATTACTCCCAATTTCATGTGAAAAAACAGAAATAGAGAAAATGGACAAATTCTTCTTTTTTCCCCAAATGGACACAGTCTTAGTAAAACTCCATTTAAAAAAAAAGAGAACAGATGAGATCGGGTGCATTCAGGGTGGTATGGCCGATAAACAGATGGGACTACATCAAACTAAAAAGCTTCTGTACAGCAAAAGACACAATAATCAAAACAAACAGACACCCTACTAATTGGAAGAAAATCTTTGCACACAATACAACTGATGAAGGACTAATAACTAAAATCTACAAGGAGCTCACACAACTCAATAAAAACAAAGTCAACAATCCAGTCAAAAAATAGGCAGAAGAGCTAAAAAGACACTTCTCCAAGGAAGAAAAGCAAATGGCCAACAGCCATATGAAAAAAATGTTCAACATCACTTATAATCAGGGAAATGCAAATCAAAACCACAATGAGATACCACCTCACGCCAGTGAGGTGCACAATAAAAAAACAGGCAACAACAAATGCTGGCGAGACAGTGGAGAAAAAGGAACTCTTTTACACTGCTGGTGGGAATGCAAACTGGTCCAACCACTGTGGAAAGCCGTATGGCATTTCCTCAAATTAATAAACGTGGAGCTATCATACAACCCAGCAATACCACTTTTGGGAATCTACCCAAAGGACAAAAAAACACTAATCCAAAAGGATACATGCCCCTGTATGCTTACTGCAGCACTATTTACAATAGCGAAGATATGGAAACAATCCAAATGCCCAAAAATAGATGACTGGATCAAGAAGATGTGGCACATATACACAATGGAATACTATTCAGCATTCAAAAAAGATAAACACATGCAATTCGCAGCAACATGGATGGAATTAGAAAGGATCATGCTCAGCGAAATAAGCCAAAAGGAAAAAGAAAAATATCGAATGGTCTCACTTATAACAGGAATATAGGGGAACCAAATACAAGACTGTCAACCAGTGAGAAGGGGGGAGGACTGGGGCTCAGAGATGTTAATATTTCCCATATTAATCCAGATTTAACATAATCTGAATAAATATAGCAACAAATTGGTAAAATATTTTTAAAAAGAGTATGGGAGTACAAAGAACCGAGAAGAACTATGACAATCTTGTATACCAAAAAAAAAGAGCAAATGTGGATTAATCTATAGGTAACTAGAACTAATATAGAGATATAGTAACTAAAACAGTGTAGTATTAATATAAGGATCAACATTCCAATCAATGGATTAGATTACAAAGTCCAGAAACATCCTACATTAGATTAACAGCAAAGGTGGCAATGAAGTATGATGAGGTAAGGAACATTATTTTCAATACATGACAGTAGGCAAAGCTGTACACACACATACATAAATACAATATATCTGGATGGATTTCAGATCTAAATATAAAAAAATCAAGCAAAAAGTTTTTAGAAGAAAAATGTTAAAAGGACTTCAAAAGTGCTATAAAGAAAAAAATAATGAAGTATATTACTTCATTACATATATATATTATATATAATTTGATGAAGGATGCAAACACACACACACACATTTTCTGAATACATACAACCATGTAAAAACTGTCAAAAATCAGTAAGATAAGAAAACCCAATAAAAAATGGACAAAAGGACTGAATAGGCACTACACAAAAGAGGCCAAATTTATTCATCCTGATGGAAACTTCAACTAGCACTAGCATGACTATAGTGCAAAAGATGGTAAATATCAAACGTTGACAAGGACGTGGAGCAATTCAAATTTCATACACTGCACATAAAAATTTAGATTGGCAGCTATTTTGCAGAACTTTTGGCAATCTTTTCTGAAGCTGAACTTGCATATAATCTGACTCAGCAATTCTACTCTTAGGCATATATCCAACAAAAAAGTATGTACAAAAAAACTATAAGCACACTGGGCCTCCCTGGTGGCACAACGGGTTAGTGCAGCACTGTGGAGCTGTCGGGGGCTGTGGTGCAAGTTCGATGCCTGGCTCAGGAGAATCCCACATGACACAGCAGACCTCTCCTGCCTCACCCCTTGCTCCCCTCAGCAGTGTATTTTGATCGATCTGCCTGTTCTGCTCCCCACTCTGTTTCTGGTGAACCTTCTCACCGCCTCACACCTCTGCCTGCACCCCAGCTTGTATGCAAAGAAATGAAAAAATAAATACTAAAAAGAAAAACAAAACTATAAGCATACTATAATGTGTATAGCTGCCCTGTTAGGAATAGCCCACACTTTCAAACTACCCAAATGTCCATTAATAAAAGAACGAAAAATAAGATATATTTTGCAATGAAACACTATACAGTGATGAGGAAGGCAAATCCAGACTTTTATTTAATATGGATTTACTTTGTAAAAAGAATGTGAATGAAGACTAGCCACCTAAGTGTGTTATATTTATTCCATTTATCCTTATGTAAAGCTCAGAAACAGGAAAAATCAGTGCAGCCAGAATTGGGGAAAATGGTTATCTTCCGGATGGGGAAACTAGAAATGGTAAGGCAGCAAGACAGGGCTCTCTGTGGTGTTGGTGATGTTTTCTTTGTGGATTTGGACAGGAGTGACCTTGTGGGCATATTCAACTGAGTATTCACTGAGCTGTACATTTACAATTTCTGCACTTTTGTGTATGTGTGTTATACATCATTAAAGTAGTGAGTGATTTACATTTCATTCTAAACCTCAACAAATTTCTTTTCTCATAGTCTTTGGCTAAGTTAGTAAAAATAAAAGTTGACTGATTTATGTATTAATTTACAAAACCTTTTTAAAACCACATCTTAAAGGATGAAACCTATTTCTCTTTTTTCTGCCAAAGCAGGATTTTCCATTACCTCCTGCTGCTATTACATTAGAAAGTTGCCATTTCAAACACTACTGGAAGGTTCCATTTCTACTTGCAGCTTATTTAAATTACAAATTTAGAATCTTTTAATTACCAAAAAGCCCCCTTGTGCCCTTTATAGGCATCTGTCAATTCTCACCATCTTTAATGGGGAAAAGTTGTGTCTTAAAGTTTATATTGCTGGAAAGCGGACATAGGAAGTTGGGGTAAGAAAGCATTTGTACATACTCATATCTAGTATTCCCTAGAAGGTTAGGACTGCTGAGTGAACAAGCTGTAGAAAATGAAAATCAGTCCTCTGAGCAACATCTTCATGTGTGACCAAACCAAAACACAAAGAAACACCAATTCTCTCTTCAGGTGGAACTTTAGTACACAAGCAAAGTTTACAGAACTGATTTAGAAGGCCTGAGCCTTCCAAAAGTGAGTGCACCCAGGCCACTCCCACCCAAGGGGGGCAGTCTTCACAAGAAAATTCAAGAGTAGCTGAAAACTTACAATCTTGGTGAAAAACAACTTGATTTCTCTACTCAAACTTAAAATCTTCTTTTAATTTAATTTACTTGGAGTCATACTTTGTTTTTATGTATGTATGTATGTTATGTATGTATTTATTAATTAATTAATTAATTTATTTTAAAGCTTTATTCATTTGTGCATACAACCTGGGGTGTAGGCCAGAGGTGTGGGGTGGCAAGAGCATTCACCAGAGACAGAGTGGGGAGCAGGACAGGAAGATCGACTGAAATACACTGCTGAGGGTAGCAGCGGGCAAGGCAGGAGAGGTCTGCTGTGCCATGTGGGAATCTCCCTGGCTAGGTATCAAACTCATGCTGCAGTGGCTTGGGATAGCTTCATTGTGCTGCGCTTAATCCGTTGCGCTACTAGGGAGGCCCTGTTTATATTTATTTTTATCTTTATATTCAACCCAAATGGCATGGTTTTCCCTTTCATACAAACTAAGCTTTTTTGAGGGTTGTAATGGCATCATATGACTTTATCTAATATGGCCCAAATCTCCTTTAACTATCCTGCTATTTCAACTCCCTCCTTGCAGAGGTAAAAAGAATTCTTAGACTCAAAAAGATATACTTAGACTCATGTTTATAGGAGCATTATTCACACTATCGTGAAGGGTGGAAGCAAATCAAGTGTCCACTAAACGTTAAAAGATAAAAGTCCATTAAAAGATAAAACATGTCATAAAAATATAACAGAATATTATTCAGATATAAAAAGAAAGGAAAATCTGAGTTATGCTACAGCATGGAAGAATCTTAAAGACATTAAGGTAATAGTCACCAAAGAGCAACTATCATATAACTCCTTTTATTGGAGGACCCTAGAGGAGCCAAATTTATAGACACAGGAAGTTTGATGGTGGTGGTGAGGGTTTGGAGGAGGAAAGATGGGAGAGTTATGTTTAACAGACAAAGTTTTAGCTGGAGAAGATGAAAAATTCTAGAGATGGAAGTTGGTAAAGGTCACAATAATGTGACTGTACTTAAAGCACACTTAAAATGGACAAGACGGGAAAATTTATGCTATATATATATTTTTATCTCAAAATAACATATATATTATTTCAAAAACATTTTTAATAAAAATAGTTTTAATAATTTAAAAAATGTTAATAATTAAAAAATGGTGGTTGTTGTTTTTACTCACTTTTGTTCCTGATTTTCTATTCTATTTGTCCCCAGTCTTTCTGTCTCTTCATACATGCCCTGCATTTGATTTTGGGCAACATTTTAGTACATCCTCAAACACAAAGTGCTAAACATAATACCTGTCAAATCTAGAAAGGCCTATTTTGTTGTTTAGCAGAAATGCCCCAAAGCAGAGGTTTAGTTATGTATTAGCCCCGTCAATAGCAGCTTTGCCCCAATAGTTTCTTAGACAAGGAGACAGAATATACTGAAACAAAGAAACCGTGACATTAATATTATTGTTGGAGGCAAAGGAGGCCACCCAGTTGCCTGCGCTAGAGTCCAGAGCAAATATGACTTTAAAAATTAAAAAATGAGGGCCTCCCTGGTGGCTCAAACGGGTTAAGTCACAGCACTATGAAGCTATCCAGAGCCACTGCAGCATGAGTTTGCTACCTGGCCAGGGAAACTCCCACATGGCGCAGCAGACCTCTCCTGCCTCACCCGCTGCTCCCCTCAGCAGTGTACTTCAGTAGATCCACCTATTCTGCTCCCCACTCTGTCTCTGGTGAATCCTCTCACCCCCGCCATACACCTCTGGCCTATACCCCATCTTGTATGCGTAAATAAAGAAATCTTTAAAACAATTATAAAATGACTGATTTTCTGACTCTACATGAACATGTAAAAATAATGTCACTATGAAAAATCTTATTAAAAAATTCAAAAGCAAAAATTAATAACTATGCCTCTATTTTCTAAGTTATCTTCTATTTTCTGTTCACAACTAAATGTCATACCATCCAACTCCTTCCTCAGTGTTTGCTTTCTCTCATTCTCACCTTTTCATTCTCTCCTTAGAAATTGCAGAATAAAATGCAAACCCTTGGGCCTAGAATATAAAGTTTGTCACAATCCTGCCTCAGGCTATTTTTCGTACCTGTCTCTCCTTGTAGGCCCGTCACACCCGAGGTCCTCTGACGGTCTCACACCACTCACCCTCCAGATCGGTCACGGTGCATCTGTCATCTTGTTCCCTTTCTACACGTGTCTGACCTGTGATCAGGACACCTTCCTTCCCTCCTCCATGGGAAAACTTTCTAGCCATCTCTGAGACAGTTTAGTCGGCACCCTCTCGGCTTGGCATTCTGCACTTCTTTCCCTGCTCTGCCCAGTTAGCGCCAGACACCTCGACATGAGCCCCAGTGATTCTGAGACTCTTCGCATGTCTAAGCAGAGTGCCCCGTGATGGACACTGCCTGCATGTATGTGTCACCTTTTTAGACTAGATGATTCTCCAGAATGGTGTCATGTCCTTTGTGTCCCAGCACCTAACATGATACCTTAGAGCATGCCACCAGATGCTTATCTGAATACCAGAGTGAACAGTGAGTGGAAAATGAGTAAAAACCAAGACATATACATTCATCATTATGGATTTCAAAGAGAGAACACAGGTATATGTGCAGGGGCAGGGATGAAGGTAAAGTTGATTTCAGAGAGAGCAGGGTTTTGTTGTGAAGTCAATCCCATTTACAACTTAAAACCACTTACTCTGCTTTGTATCTGCAGAACAGGGCCAGCAAACATTGCCCCCAGGAGTGCCGTGGAATCAATTCACATCACTTAGTTGCTTCAAAGTGTAAAGGTAATACTTCGCCTTTACTACATAAAATAAAAATAATGTTGTCCTCTAGCAATTTTTTTTAAGAGAAAAGAATCCCTTTCTACATAGAAAATTTGTGGTAGGAAAGTAACTAGAATTGTTTCCACTTACAATGCTTTTAAGTTAGATCCCTGGAGCCATTTGGCCTGAGATATAAAGGTGGGGAGAAACTGACTTTTATGCACATGCATGCTCACACACAGTACCCTCTCTTATGTAAACCAGGCAGTGACAAGTTACTTGGATGGTTAAGTCGAAACTGGTCCACCACACAAAATTGGGCACTGTGTTGGAGAGCATTAGGGCTGCTGGGTTTTAAGGTTTGCCTTGGCTTGAATTCACTGTAACACCACCCACCTCTCTCCAGTTGCAATATTCTAACCAGCTCACCTAGATGCTGTGAAACAGATGTTCATTGAAGGGAAGAGGAAGTAGGTGGTGTCCATTGAAAAGTGATAGCCATGGCAGAGGGGAAAGCTGCACACTATGGGCCATTATTGGTAGGGCAGACAGTCCGAGCGCTCCAGGAACTGCAGTCTCCTACGATCTTCAGCGTACTGAGCGGCCGGAGAGCATGGCGGTGATCACTGAGGTACCAAGACCAGACTGCCTTTGACTCTCAGCTCTGCACATCTGAGCCATGTGCCCTTGGGCAAACTATTTAGTTATTTATTTACCTTCTTATCCATAAAACTGGAATAATAATAATGTCTACTTCATATGGCTCTTGGGAAGATTACAGGTGTCAGTCCAAGGGAAGACTGTCAAACAGGTCATGACTGTCTTCACGGAGAGTAAACCGTTACTGATCTGGGGTGGAAAGTGACTTGACCTAATGTTCTGACAAGGGAGGAGCAGTGAGCAGGACTTCATCAATGGGCTGGAAAACCACTGAGCCAGAGCAGATCTGCACTTTAGTCAAGAAGAAAAACAGCAAAACCACCAAATTCAGTCCCACTCCATGCCATGCTTTGAGATCCCCAAAAGTGTTCTTTACCCAAGAGCACATGTGCTGTGGCCTGGGAGCTAATGAGGCATATTTAAAGAAATTTAACAGAGCTGTTACTTCATGCTGCTGGACTTCCATGTTAGGCCTCCAGCTTCCTTCCTTGGCTCTTCCTTCCCTTTATCTTCAAGAACCTTCTAAACTTGCACGCATCACCTCTTTCCTTCTAAAAGAATTTCTACTAATGAGGGTATTCTCACCTGATCATCTCAGCCAGCTGTTTTATGTAAGGTGTGTATGTTACAAATACACCTTCTGATGTGATACTGCAATGTCTACTAAACTAAGTCACTGATTAGCAAGAGCAGAAATTAGCAATTTGAATCCAGAAGCTTCTCTATTTACAAACTTATCTTTAAGGAATTTTTAATAATATAAACAAGGCTACATGCCAGAGCATTGCTGCAGCAGTCTGCCTGTCATGAGCAGATAGCAACAGAAGCTGTGCGCAATCTCAGCCTTTGACTTCTGTGCTTGAACTTACTTCCACATATTTTGTCCACCACAGTCAATAAATACAAAAGCAATGAGAGTTTTGATATAGAAGTAAGTGATCTCATTTGTTTCTGGCTAGGAGGCTGTGGGAGAGCCACATGGGTTGTCCTCTTCAACAGTCAGAGAATGAACACCTCACTCTCAAAATGTGGTAATTGTGCTCAGGCCTTGGACAACAGGTAGTATGAGACAGAAGTCCTGAAGGGAAGGGAAACCCATGAGTTGAGAGCCCTAACCGCTGAGCCCTGTGCACGTTTCCTCAGTGGAAGCTGGAACCCAAGGAGACACAGTCGTTCCCCAGGACTGAGGAGGAACAGAACAGAACCGACAGGCTGCAGCAGAATCTGAAGGGAAAGGCCTCCAAAAAGTAAGTTGCATGGGATTCTCCATGGGTCTTTGTCTGAGAAGGGAACTCCATAGCCACAAATTTTCCATTTTTCCAGCTCACTGTCTTACTAATGTTTTTGAATACCCAGGAAATAGTATATCTGGAATATTCTTTTATAACCTAGGTAATTTTTCTGAAGTGTATTTCTCTGGTTGTTGGTTATAATAGCCTTTGTCATATTTTCTTTTTGTTGAACCCTTTCTGTTCGTGACTTATTTTCAATGTCTGATGTTCTAGCCACATATATGTCTACTCAAGAATAACACGGGAAGAGTAGAAGGGTGATTCGGAGCAGACAGTGGAGTCTCTGTTCGTCTTTCTGGAATTCCTTTCATATTTTCCTTAACACACTTGCCTGAGCAAGTTGCTCAGAAAGAAGCTCCCCTAACTCGTGATGCCAAGTGAGCCTTTCTGTTTGGTGACTTAGTGTTTATTCTCATTCTGTGGTGGATATACAACCTACAGTTGACTATTGAACACAGCAGGGGGTTACAGGTGGGGGTGAGCATAGGGGTTTAGAGGTCTTACCACTGTGTAGTCAAAACTTTATGGATAACTTTTGTTTCCGCCCCCACTGCCCCTGGCATTTGAAAACTAATAGCCTGCTGCTGATCAAAAGCCTTACTGATAACACAACTGATTAACATATATTTTGTATGTGCTATGTTATTATACACCATATTCTTACAATAGCATGAGCTAGAGAAAAGGGAATATTATTATGAAAATCATAAGAGATAATACACTTAGAGTAGTACAATACTGTTCTACATCAAGAATTTATGGGAAAAAAACTTAAAATTCATTGATAAGAAGACAAGGAAACCAACTTTTAAGAAGAATTTCACACATGAAATACAGTTATATGTGATATAGGGTGGATAAACACATGGAACATATCAATACTCATCAAAGAAATAGAAATTAAATTCACAATGAAACACCACTGCACATCTATTAGACAGTATGATTAATAAAAGACCGACAATACCAAGTTATAGCAAAAATGTGGAGAAACAGAATTTCTTATAAATTTCTGTTGGGAATGGAAAATGGCACAATCACTCTGCAAAAAAGTTTGCAGTGTCATAAAGTTCTAAATGACCCAGTGATTTCAATTCATACTCACTTAAGAAAAACAAAAACACATTTATAGAAATATGCAGGGTAAACAAAAGAGTCATCAGGTTTTTCCACCCTCCCATCAAGAATAGACCTCTGCAGGCCTACACGCATGCCAGATGGCGGCCACCTGAAGTAGGCTGTGGGCCTGTGTGAGTGGGCGCACTTGAGCCAGAGACTGGGCTTACATACAGAAGCAGCAGCAGAAGAGGCAGGAGAGAACAGAGTGTGGAGCGGAGGACTGTTCAGGGTGCAGCAGAGAGACCACAGGACGCCACCGGAGAGCCCAAGAAAGTGAAGATTCACCAGGGGTTGGGAGGCCTGTCAGTCTCCAGGTCTCCCCGGACCTGGCTGCCTCTCTACAAGAGACCATTAAAAGCCTAAAAAGCCACTGAGGGTTCCAGGGCTCCTTTTGGCCTGTCTGTGCAGCTCCATTGAGCAACCAGCTCCCTGAATCCTCCTGACCCTACAAAAGACTTACACAAATATTCACAGTAGCTTTATTCATAATGATCCCAACTGGAAACAACCCGAATATTCAACAAGAGAATGGTTTAAAAAAATATGATATAATCATACAATTAAATGCTACTAAAATATGAAAGAAGGAAAGAACTATTGATATAATAATGAACTATGAATGATGAACTATGAAAATATGGCACTGAGTAAGAGAAGACAGCAGAATACACCATGGGTCTCTACCCATGAAATTCTAGGGAAGAGAAACCTAACATCATTGTAGTGGCGGGAGAGTACAGTGCAGGTTCCCTGTGATTCAGGCAGAAGGATAAGGACGAGTCCCAGAGCCCTCCATGGATTTTCAGCTTTTAATGATCTTTCTGCAGTGAGTCAACCAGGTACAGGTCAGGCAAGGGGGGTGGGGGGGCCAAGAGGCTGGCAGGCCCCCCAGCTGCCGGCAAATCTCCACTCTTTCTCTGGGCTCTCTGGCATCGTCTCGTGGTCTCTCTGCTGAAACCCAAATGGTCGGTCCTCTGCCCCAGCACTGGTCTCTGCTGCTGTAGCTTCTTCTTTTACTTCTGCCACTTACAGCCTCCATCTCCAGGTCCAGGCGCGCTCATGCATATTCACACCCTACTCCAGGTGATGCCATCAGGCACGCGTGCAAGGCCACAGGTGTCCATCATTAAATCTAACGGCTGTAGGGCAGAAAATCCTGATGACTTTCATTTACCCTACAATCATGGCAGAAGGTCAGTGGTGGAGTGGAGCCAGGTGAGGAACAGAGATTTACTGGGAAAGAGGCACAGAGCAGTATTGGGGAAGTGACAGAAATATTTTGTTTTTGCTGGTAGTTACAAGTAACTATGCTTTTATCAAAACTCACTGGACTGAAGATTTTAAATGCAAGCTTTTTGTTGTTCATAAATTAATTCAATAAAAGCTGATTTTAGGGGTTTTTTTTGTTTTTTTTTGTTTTTGTTTTTATTTTTGCATACAAGAACTGGGGGATAGCCAGAGGTGCTGGGGTTGAGAAGATTCATCAGAGAAAGACTGGGGAACCAGAACAGGCAGATTTAAAGAAATTCACTGCTAAGGGGAGCAGTGGGCGAAACAGGAGAGGTCTGCTGTACCATATGTGGGTTAACTCCCTGGCTGGGGATGGAACTAGGCCATAGTGGTGATAGCACTGAGACTTAACCCTTAGGCCACCAGGGAGGCTCTGATTTTAACCCTTTGCACTCCAAACCATTCTGGACATTGGCTACCAGCTACTCGACGCTACTTTGCGGCGGAAACGTGCATTTACAGACCCTCGTATTATTTAGTATAATTTTGGAACCAAGTAACGTATTATAATGATATTGGACTTATATGAATTGGGTGACATCGAGGAATGAATATTTGCAAAAAAACCAATATTTTATTGTTTATAATTTTGTACAGTATGATAAATTTTGTAACACTCCCCAATATGCATTGCAGGCTGATTAGTGCACGTCTCGTCCGACACAAAACCCGCTGACATTTCTTGTATATATCTTAGTAATTTTACGATATTTTGATTTAATTTCTTGTGCCATTTCAAGATAAAACTTCAGGGAAACATGCATGTCTCAAAAAGTTGCGTTGAAATAACTCAATTCCCCGTAATCACTAATAAACTGCAATGTCCCCTGAGAGGGGACATCCGAGTGAT
>PVIJ01001519.1:169618-195695 GCA_004024925.1 Scalopus aquaticus | reverse complement strand
CCCTCTGGCAGCCCCCTTGGGCTCTGCACGTCCACTCATTTTTCGCTTTTTCCTCGTGTTCCTGTCCGGAGTCGCCCCCTCTGGCCGTCCTGGCGTCACACAGGTTCTTTCCATTTTTGCAAACGGGGTTTGCCCCTGTGCTGTGGAGAGGCCACCTCTTCCTGGACCCCTCAGTGGGTGCACAGGCGTGTCCGTGGCCTGGCTGTGGGCGCCGTGTGACCCCTGCGGGGCGCCCCCCACCCCGAGCCCGTGCTCTCTGGCAGACGCGGGATTCGGGGGTTGCAGGGCGTGTGGGAAAGCCCCAGCCGCGCCCCACGGCCGCACCAGCTGCTGTCCCAGCAGTGAGTCAGCCCTTCCCTCCGCGTCCTCGCCGTGCTGGCCGTGCACCCTTGGAGGCCGGCCCCCCTCGTGCCCGGCCTCCTGGGCACGCTCTCTGGGACGCGGGTCCCTGCTCTCCGCCCGCCGGTGGCCTTGGAAACCAGCCGGTGCTGGGGGGGTTGCGTCTGAGCCGAGGCTCCAGAGCAGTGGGGGACCCCAGAGCTGAGTTCAAGGGCAGCAGCCTCGAGGAGGAAGGGGTGACGGCCCGGGAGAGCCGGCAGCACCACACGGGGCCCCGGGCCGGCTGGACACTGTCACGGCGTCAGATTGGGCCTTGTCCCCGCTGGCCCTGCCGGCCGGGGTGTGCACCGAGGACCCCAGTGTCCCGGGCTGCCCCCACCTCACCCCCGCCGCGGCGAGAAGGGAGGGCGGAGTCCTCGGGGTTGGTCGGCCGCGGGTGCGGCCAGGCGGTCACTCCGGCTGGTGGCCGCGGCCCGGCCCGCACTGACGCCTCGCGGCCTCTCCCGTCTCCGCAGTGGCTACATGTCCAGACAGACCAAGAACGTGGTCAGCGGCGTGCTCTTCGGCACGGGGCTGTGGGTGGCCCTCATCGTCACCATGCGCTACTCCCTGAAGGTGCTGCTGTCCTACCACGGCTGGATGTTCGCCGAGCACGGCAAGATGAGCCGGGCCACCCGCGTCTGGATGGTGAGTCCCCGGCGGCGGGCACGGCCGAGGGGGGCGGAGCTGACCCGCCTGCCGAGACGAGGGCGCACCCCAAGACCCCTGCCGTGAATGTCACCCAAAGGCCCCCACTCCTTGGTGCTCACACCACAGACTCACGCTGTCCCCCTTAGCGAATGGGGGGGGCACAGGGCCCCACTGTAGCAGGAGCCCTAGTTGTGTGGGCCCCAGATCAATGCAGGGGGCGGTTACTGTGGCAAGCGTGGTCGCTCCAGGGCGAAGTGGGCGGGTTGCGGGTTCGAGGGTCCTGTCCCCTGGGTGGGGAGGCCCAGGCACCCCACGCACCCCTGCTTGCTGTGGCTACAGCCTTGAGCCGATCCCCAAACTCAGCGCCTGGCAGAGGAGGCCCTGGTGTCGTCAGGGGCTCTCAAGGGCCGAGGGGGCGCTGGCCGGGTGGCACAGGCAGGGCCTCTGCAGCGCCCATCATCTTGCCTGCGGTCAGCCTGGCTGCAGTTAGGGTTCCTCGCTTGTTAGGGCTTGAGAGTGTCTGACCGTGGACTAGAGGAGAAATAAATGAGGCAACAGCTGGCAGAACGCAGGCCCTGCAGACGGCGCGGGTCTTCAACAGGCTCAGCGGATAAAATGTGCTTTCCCCCCAAAGTGTATGGTCAAGGTCTTCTCTGGCCGGAAACCCATGCTGTACAGCTTCCAGACGTCTCTGCCACGCCTGCCGGTGCCCCCTGTTAAAGACACCGTGAACCGGGTAGGAACAGCCTCGGGTCACGTGGGGCCCCATTCGCTGGTCACCGCGGGGTGGGGGGTCACAGTGTGATGATGTCTGTCATCTGTCTTGCTCCCGCCTCTCAGTGCCGTCACTTCCTGGGCTGTGTGTGAGACCTTTTTTTCTTCAAAGGTATCAGTCAGGCTTAGATTTTGTTTTTAAAGGCACCGGGTTTTTCGTAGACAAACTGCCTGGCAAGTATTTTTAGGCGATTTTGTTGAGATAGAATTCACATACCGTGCAGCTTATCCATTTAGCACGTCCGCCACTTTTTGGAATATTACACGAGCGTTTTTATTTATTTATTTTTTAAAGATTTATTTATACATACAAGCTGGGGTACAGGCCAGAGGCGCAGGGTGGCGAGAGGGTTCACCAGAGACAGAGTGGGGAGCAGAACAGGCAGATCAGAAACACACTGCTGAGGGGAGCAGTGGGCGAGGCAGGAGAGGTCTGCCGTGCCATGTGGGGTTCTCCCCGGCCGGGCATCGAACTCGCATCGCAAGCTGCCGACAGCTCCACAGCGCAGCGCTTAACCGCTGCGCCACCAGGGAGGCCCCTACACGAGCGTTTTAAACTGTATTAAATGTATACGTAACAGAAAAGTGACCATTTTAGTCATTTTTAAGTGAACAGTCCTGTGCTGCTAGCTGCACTCGCAATGTCCTACAGCCACAACTGTTCCATCACCCCAACCCCAGACACATCACCCTAGCCCCAGGCCCATAAGCAGCCTCGTCCCCAATACCCGGAGGCCCCGGGTCCCCTGGCTCCTGTCTGCCTGTGTGGACTTGTTGGTTCTGCTCTGATCTCGATCTCCTATCCGTGGCATCGTGTGCAAGGCGGCCTTTTATTTCTGGCTTTTTCAAGTAGCTGTCAGGTTCACCCACATTATAGCATCTCTCAGAAAGTGATTCCTTTTTATGGCTGCATAGTACTCCACTGTGTGGGTGGACCACACCTTATCATCATCTGTTGATGGACATTTGGGTTGTTTCTCCCTTTGCTATCGTGAATAGTGCTGCTGGGAACATTTGTGTGCCTGTTTTGGCTTGGGGATCTGTTTTCAGTGCTTTTGGGTCCAGACCTTGGAGCAGAATTGCTCGGTCCCATGCCATCTGTGTGTTTCACCCGGAAGGTCGTGCAGGCTGGCTTCTGCCTGGCTCTATGCGGCTTCTTACATTCCCAGCGGCACTGGAAGGGGCTCTGTTTTCTCCTTGTCCTGTGGATCCATTTAAAACACCATAAGCAGGAAACTTTTAGGCTTTTGAATCCTGGCTTTGTCACTGTTGGTCTTTTCTGCTCCCTCCCCTGGGAAGTGGCTGCAGGAGCCCCACCCCCGACCCGATCCCACCTCCCTGCTTCTCCATATCCCCGCAGGAGGGGGTGAGACCCCAGCGCTTCTCTGGAGTCAGCCCAGACCGGGTGTCCCTCTGTGGTTTGTTCAGAGCACGATTTTCAGTTGAATGCTCTTCAGAAGGTTTAGTGGCTGGTCCGTCTGGGGGTGGGGCCCCACCTGAGGCTCTATATGGAGGGGTCCGGTTCACGGCTGCCCCAGAGCTGCTTCACGGCAGACGGCCTGGCACTTCTGACGTCGCCGGACAAGGCCAGGGCTCGGTGGCCGCTTGCTGCTGTGGGTCTGTGTGGACGCCGTGTTGGGCGCCCTCACCTCCAGGCCTCTGGAGCCAGAGGGCGTGGCCAGAGTGGGGGCGGGGCAGCGTCCTGAACTGCAGGCCTGTTACCTGGCCCCAGCAAGGGGCAGGCGGGTTTAACTGTCAGTGACCGACACCTGAGCGGGCTGCGTGAGGGCCAGCGGACCCTCCGGGAGACATGGGCACCTCCGGGGTGGACATGGCATCTCCCTGGGCCCATGGAGGCGCTGCGTCCTGACCTGGCTGTTTCCCCTCCGGCCGCAGTATCTGGAGTCCGTGCGGCCTCTCATGAAGGAAGCGGACTTTAAGCGGATGACGGCTCTGGCCCAAGATTTTGCTGTCAACCTCGGGCCCAAGTTACAGTGGTACCTGAAGCTCAAGTCCTGGTGGGCTACGAATTACGTAAGCGTCGCTACGAGCCGGCTTCCTGGGCGGGGTCTCTGCCCGTCTGGCCCATGGCCACACGCGCTTGCGGTGGGCGGGAGGAAACGGGAGGGGTGGGGTGGGTCTTGAGGAGCAGCTCCCAGGGTAGGAAGGCATGAAAGTGACCCAGGGGAGTGGGGAGGGGTCTGAAGTGGGCGCAGGGCCTGGTGGGCAGCGGAGGGAACGCGAGAGGCCGGGCTGGCGGTCACGCTCTGGATGACCAGGTGCTGGTTACGCGATGTGTTAAGCTTGCAGACATTTCCACGAGGGCCTACTATGTGCACACTGTCCCATGTGTATTTTCACGTCAACACAAAGCGAAAGAACATTGACCCAGATGGATGGGAACAGCCCCAAAGCTTGAGGGTGTGGTCCGGGGCGATTCCTGCCTCTAGGGGACATTGGGGGAGTCTTGCCGGGGATGACAGCACCCCATCTTAGTGCTGAGGCTCTGAGTGGTCGGCGTTAGGGGTCAGTGTGACACTGGCTTCTTCAGGGAGACCTGGGAAGCAGGAAGAGGGTCAGCCTGCGGAGCAATTTGGGTAGAACGACTGACAAATGCTCACAGCTGACGTTTATCACCGTTTCCCACAGTCCTTTTCTTTTTGAATCACGTAAGATGCAGGCCACCTGCCTCCACGCTCTCCCGTTCCTGCTCCTGTTGCCGTCCTGTCCGTCAGGGCTGCCTTTTGGGGGAGCAGCCCCCAGAGGCGGTGAGAGCACACGCCCTCACCCGGGCCTGGCCCTTAACCCGGGGCTGGCCTCCCCTTTCGCCCACAGGTGAGCGACTGGTGGGAGGAGTACATCTACCTGCGGGGCCGGGGGCCGCTGATGGTCAACAGCAACTACTACGCCATGGTGAGTCCAGCGGCCGGCGGCGGTGGGGGCGGCCGCCCCGCGGGGTGCTCGGGCCGCGTCGCTCCTGCTGGCCCTGCGGCCACTGCCGAATCGGATTTTCCTCCATTTCTCCTGAGTCACCACTGTCTTCTGCTTTCTGTGTCTTTCCTTCGTAAGTTTTTCTTTCAATTTGCTTTGAGCCCAAAACAATCTTGAATTTCGGGGCACATTACTGGGGTGCTGCTGGGCAGAGCTCCCAGCCGCCTGCAGGTCAGTCGGTGTCCCCCGCCGCGCTGTAGCCATCCCGCTGCCCCGGACGCCTGCGCTCAGTGGCGCCGTGGCCCAGCCCCCTCCTCCGGGAAACCTGGAGAGCCGCAGCTGTGCCGCCCGCGGAGCCCACTCGCTTCTGTTAGCGCGGTCTCGGTCCAGAAGCGTCCAGAGAGCCTGCGGCTTGCCCTGTCTCTGCCCTTCAGAGCAAAGTCAAACAACAGAGGCCAGCCGGCGAGAGGCCAGGTGCTGCGGCGCCGGCGGTCAGGCAGAGTGGGCGTCGCCCAGCGTGGGAAGGGCGGGGTCGTGGGCGGCCCCTGAGCGTGGCCTCTGTGTGTCCCCCAGGACCTGCTGTATATCACCCCCACGCACATCCAGGCGGCCAGGGCTGGCAACGCCATCCACGCCATCCTGCTGTACAGACGCAAGCTGGACCGGGAGGAGCTCAAGCCGGTGGGTGGCCGCTTGGCGGGGCACGGTTTTATGGTTTGCAGACCTGTGTGTCCTTCGAGGGGACCCGCCTGCCCCACAGACGTTCTCTCCTGCCTCTGTATCTCCTCTCCCCCCCTCCAAGCCCCCCATGGCTTGTTGGGGTCCCCGATCTGCTGGTCACACTGGGCTGTTGGCACTTCCCGAGCTGGTCATGGTGGAGCACGGGACGCGTGTGGTTGCGTCTTTGTGGCGCCCTAACTTCTCTCACTCGGTGCGGTCACGTTGTTTCGTGCCCCTCGAGGGCCCCAAGTGCACAGGCCTCTGGAGGGCGTCGGCTCTATCTCCCGCCCTCGCTCGCTCGCAGGGAAACGGCCCCCCGTGTCTGCTGCCCTCGGACGCGCGCTTCTGTCCCGACACCCACATTTTGGCGTTGCTTTGTGCGTGGCCGGCAGGCTCGCGCCGCTGCAGGCTGGCCACGTGGAGCCCCGGCCGGCGTCCCTGGCACTGGGCAGCCACTGCAGCTGCCCCCGCGGGCCGGGCAGGCCCGGTCAGCCCCGGTCAGCCCTCCGGCCCTGCAGACGGCCCCGGCACTTCAGCGTGTGGCCGCTCTCCGCTCCCGGATCCCCCGTGGGATTTTGGTTGGCCTGATGCACCTTTTTATTGCAGATTCTTCTTCTGGGGTCCACCATTCCGCTCTGCTCCGCCCAGTGGGAGCGGATGTTCAACACCTCTCGCATCCCGGGCGAGGAGACAGGTGAGTGGCCGCCCCGCGGACCAGCCCCGCGGCCGGGGCTCGGGCGGGCAGGGAGCAGCGGGGTGCGCTGCTCAGCTCCTGTGTGGCGTGTCCTGGCAGTCCCAGTGTACGGGCGAGGCGGTCCACACGTGCTGGCCAGGCCTGCTGGGCCCTTCCTCCTGCTCCCCCCCCCAGCCTTTTGGGCGTGCGGCTTGGGGGTCACACGGCGGAGAGGCTGGGGCCGGGCTCCAGGCCGCGGCCAGGGGGCCGTGCGGCTTTGGCCCCAGAAGACGGGCGTCACCCTGCGCTGCGGTGCAGGGGCTCCGAGGAGGGCAGGGCGCCCCAGAGCTCCGTGGGTGGAGAGAGATGTCTTTGGGGCGCAGTGAGGCAGGCTGAGCCTCAGGGGAGTTTGTGCTTGGGGGCCCAGACTCACCTCTCGGCTGCTGAGCTCCCAGAGCACGTGTGGCCACGCCGCCCGCCCCGGCTGGGACACCCTTGAAACGGAGGACGAGACCAGGGCCCTGGGGCAGCCCGGGCCAGCTAGGGCGTGAGCCTCGGCGGCTGTGCTGGTGGGGGAGCACACGCGTGCACACGCGTGCACACACGCGACCTTAGGCCAGGCCAGGAGCTCCTCTGCTGCTCTCGAGCCCCCGCACCGGTTCAGCTTCCGGGGAGTCTCTCCAGCCGGTGCGTCCGGGCCGGGGGGGCCGTGCGTGGTGAGTGGGGGTCCTGGGGCAGACGGCTGGCCCTGGCTGGCCACTTTCCTGGCGAGCCCAGAGGTGGTCCAGACCCCCGCTCTGGGTGTGTCCACGGCGCTGGGGGTGGGGGTCTCCGCTGAGCGCGCCTTCCGGAGTCGGGCGGGGGCCGCGCGTGTGGATGGGGTGGCCCCGGCGGGCTGACGAAGGCGGTGCCGGCACCGGTGGCCGTGGAGAAGCGAGGGAGGTGGGGCCTCTGCCCCGCGCGTGCCCCGGAATGACTTTAAGAAGCGGCCGCGCCTTCCTCCGCCAGGGCCTTGCCCGCCCTCCGCAGCGGTGCCAGCGCCGCCTCCCTTCTGCGGTCAGCGGCTAAGGCCGAGTCGGCCTGACCGGGTGCTGGCCGGGGAGGCCCCCTCACGAGGCATCACCGAGGCGGCAGCTGGTCCCCCGACCCCGCCCGGGCATTGGAGGTGGCCCTTCCCCGTGTCCCCACGGGCCGTCCCTCTGCGTGTCTGTGTCCTGACCGCTGCCCTTGGGAGGACACGGCCTGGGGTGAGGCCCCTGCAAACACGGTCACCTCCCAGTGCTGGGGCCGGGCAGTGGCACTCAGCTCCCGACTCTGAGGCGTGGGGGTGCGGGCTGGAGACCGAGCGACGCTGCCCGCCCGGACGCCGCGGCGGGGCCGCTCTCTCTGCGGCCGTGCGCATCGGCCAGGTCGCTGCTGGCCGGCCCTCCGGCCCTGCCCTTTCTCCGCGCTGACCGGCGCCTCCCGTGTCCCTGCAGACTTGATCCAGCACGCGCGGGACAGCAAGCACATCGTGGTGTTCAACAGGGGCCGCTACTTCAAGGTCTGGCTGTACCACGACGGCCGGCTGCTGCGGCCCCGCGAGATCGAGCAGCAAATGCAGCGCGTCCTGGACGACCCGTCCCCGCCCCAGCCGGGGGAGGAGAAGCTGGCCGCGCTCACCGCCGGGGAGAGGTGCGGGCTCGGCGCCGGTGTCCCCGCCCCGGGCGCCGTGGCCGTGTGTGACGTGGACGCGCCAGGCCCGGGACGGAGAGGAGCGAGGCGTCCGGCCTCCTCGGGTCTGCGGGGAGCTGAATCCATCAGCCCCGGCCCACGGCGCTCAATTCCCTGCCTCGTGACCTCCGGCGCCTCTGCCGTCTGCAGCGAGCCGTTTGTAGACAGAGCAGGGCTCTCGGCCTTGGCTCTCTGCTTGGGGGGATGGTCCTCTGTTTGGGGGTGCGGGGTGCCTTCCCGTGCCTTGTAGGGCGATGAGCTGTGTCAGCCTCCCCGGGTGCACCTCGTCCCCGGCCCGCACCCAGGAGAGTGATGGGCCTGTGTGTTTGGGCTTTAGGCCCTGCAGGCTCCCTTGGGGTGTGGGGGGCAGGCCAGTGGCCCCGACTGGAAGGTGGGCGGGGCGACCTGGGAGGCCCCAAGGAGCAGGCCCCGGGGCTACAGGAGGAGCCCATTCCAGGGCATCTCTCGGGAACTGGGGGTCACGCCCGCACCCCATGGATGGCACAGAACCCCTTGGGTTTGGCTGCTGGTGTCCCCAAAGGAAGGAGGGGCCGACGATGGCCCAGCGAGCTGGTCCTGGCGGCCTGGAGCGGACAGGCCCTTACTCGGGCCAGCGCCCCCTGGCTGCCGAGCTGGCGCCCGTCTGTGTCCCTGGGGCATGTCGCCCCGTGCCGTGACCTGGAACGGGGGGGACCGTCGAGGCCCCGCCCGCCAGCAGCCGGTCAGCGGCTGGAGGACTTGGGTTGCCGTACTGCATCGTTCCCTGCCCTGCCGGGCACGCAGAGGCTGGTTCACCGACCCCGGCCTCCCACGCCCCCTCTCGCCCGTGCCCCCCGCAGAATCCCCTGGGCCAAGTGTCGCCAGGCCTATTTCGGACATGGGAAGAACAAGCAGTCTCTGGACGCTGTGGAGAAAGCCGCCTTCTTCGTGACGCTGGACGAGACGGCGCAGGGCTACGTGAAGGACGACCCGGTCAAGTCGATGGACAGCTACGCCAAATCCCTCCTGCACGGCAGGTGTTCCGACAGGTGCGCCCGCTCCCGAACACAGAGGCGCCGCCCCGGCGCCCGCGGCCTCGGCTGACCGGGACACCACACCCTCGCCGGCCCTCTCCCCCACGCCGGCTGGACTCTCCCCGCACATCAGAACGAGATGGCGCTGGCTGCGGCGACGGTGTCCAGTGACCCGGGCGGTCTTGGGGGCTGAGACGGCAGGAACGTGGCTGTTTGTGTTCTTCTCTCACCCAAACCCATACACACGCCCACAGCCGGTGCAGAAAGCTTGAGGCTTTTCCTCTTTCTGGGCACAGGGGACCCCACGGTTTGGAGAAGCTATTGGGGGGTAGTGGACGGGCTGGTCTCGGAACCAGGCGGGAGAAGGTAGTGGACGAGGTCCTTCCTTTCTTGCCTGTCACGTGAGGGTCCGTCAGGTTGGGGGGCTGGCCGGGGCGGGGGCCTGAGGGCAGGGGCCACCTCCATCCAGCTGCCCCGGCCGGACACGCCTGGCTGTGCGGGGCCCGGGCGTGGCGTCACCTGCAGAGACGAGGGTCCCCGGGTCCTCGCTAGCTGTCAGCGGGGTGGGGTGTGAACGAGCGCACCCAGAACGAACAAACACGTGGTTTTGGTTTATTTTTGTCCTTTTTAAACACTTACGTGCCCTAAACGTTTCTCTTCCACGCAGGTGGTTCGACAAGTCGTTCACCTTTATCGTCTTCAAAAACGGCAAGATGGGCCTGAACACGGAGCACTCCTGGGCCGACGCCCCCGTCGTCGGGCACCTGTGGGAGGTGAGCCCCCACGCCCGCCCGGTTGTGCCGCGGGTCCGGTGATACACTGCGCCTCCCCCACCCCCAACGCACTGCAGCGCCGCAGACGCGTCCCCCTGTGAAAAGACAAAACAGCCGAAAGGCCGAGAACCAGCATGCGCAGGGGCGCCGCCGCGAGGCCCGTCCCTCCGCTTTCCCGCGACGCAGCTGCCCGGGCGGCGGCCAGTGCGGGCTCCCGGGGCCGGCCGTGCGGGGGCACACTCGGGCAGACCGGACGCTCAGTTTACTTGCAGCCGAAACCCAGCCTTTTTGTGCTGCTTTTCCCAGATTTTCGCATCGACCACATTCGCATTTCATTCTCGCAGTGACCCGGTCACTTAAAAGCCGCCACTTGCCGCCGCCTCCCCTCCCCTCCGGGGCTTTAAAAGGCAGTGGGCGGCCTGGAAGCCCCCCCCCTCCATCCCTCCCCCCTGTAAATTCATTTCTCTCTGAACTGGGAACTGTTTCGCTCTTACCTCACGGCCGGCCGTCCTCAGGGAGGTCACTCACCTGGGGGGGACGCTGGCCTGAGCTCTGCCTGCTTGGCGTGGCGGGGCCCCAAGTGCGGTCCGATGGGCGGCCCCTGCACGAGGCTGCTTCAGGAAGCTCCGTCGTGCTGCTGCTGCTGCTGCTGAACAGGGTGGGGGATCAGCGGCCCCCAGTGGCCGTGCGTGTGGGCAGGCGTCTCGCTGGCCTTCGGGGCGTCCGGCCCGGTTCACGTGCCTCGCATGATTGAACCCCGGTGTTGTAAGCTGGAAGACGTCTTCATGCGTCAGCTCATTCTCGACGCTTTAAATCTCTACGAAGGGAAAGGGAAGAACACAGTGGCATAAAGGGAGGGCGCAGGAAGCAAACAGGAAGCTCTAGAAGGCCGAAGGCCTGGAACTTCCGCGCTTCCTTTCCGGAGGCTGTGTCTGCAATGTCCTTCCGGCCCCTTCTGGAGGCTGCCTCTGCCCGTGCAGGGCCTGTGCACGTGCTGCTGCGCGGCCGAGGTCCCTGGCAGGCTGGCCGTGACCCAGCTACCGTGGAGAGGGCCCTTCCCAGCCCCTCTTGGAGCCCCAGGCGCCCCCTGCCCCTCCCTGGATTTCGGGGGACAGCCTCAGGTCAGGTCAGGGTCTGGGCAGGCACCTGCTGCTCCTCAGCTGGGGAAAGGACGGAGGAGAGGCCGGGTGCTCGAGCTCGAGGCTGCCTTGCGGCCTTTAGTGCGCGAGGGCAGGCTCCGTCCACGCTGGCACGAGCCTTTTGGCTGAAAACACCACTCAGACCGGGGTGCTCGGGGGCCAGGGCAGGGAGCAGCGCCCCGGCTCTGATTCCCAGGCCTGTGGTCCTGTCCCTGGGGCTTCCGCGCAGGATGTGGTAAGAGCTGCCCTTTGGTAGCGGGGAGAGGGCCCGGCCGCGCTGCGAGGTCAGCTGAGGCCCAGGCGCCGGGGAGGGGACGAGGGTTTCATCTAACCCGTGTGGCCATTTAGGACAGGGTGCCCGTGTCCCCCACGTGGATCCGGCTTGGGACGGGCACACCCAGGGGCCCCAAAACGGGGTGCCTGCGGGCAGTGCCGAGGCCTCTCCAGGGCCATGCTCTGTGCTCGCCAGGACGGCCAGCCCCTGCCGGGGGCAGCGAGACCCGAGAGCTGTCTCGGCTGCGCCCCTTCGCGCCTGTCCGGGGCTGCCGGCCCCCGGATCTCACTGGCCCTCAGGCGCCGCGTGCCCAGAGCACAGCCGCAGGGGCGACCGACAGCTGCCAGGTCCCCAAGAGGAGCGGCCTTGGCTCTGCGGCTCCCGCCCACCCAGCACCTCCGCGGCTCCCGCCCACCCAGCGCCGCCTCTGACCCGCCCGTCCCCCCCGGCAGTACGTCATGGCCACCGACAGCTTCCAGCTGGGCTACGGGGACGACGGGCACTGCAAGGGCGACGTGAACCCCAGCATCCCGGCCCCCACCAGGCTGCAGTGGGACATCCCCGAGGAGGTAAGTCTGAGCCCGTGGTGGCGCCCCTGGGGTCTCACGGCCGAACCGGCCCCGTCTCCCCCCGGCACCTGCTGCTGGGGCTCTGTCGTCTCTGTCCTGGGGTCCCGGGGACCCTTCCGGAAAGAGCTGAGAAGGGAGCAAGGGCACAAGCTGGCCCGTCCCCGCCCGCCTGCCTCGAGGGCAGCGGGCGGCTCTCCGGGGTCTGTCCTTGCGCCCACTAAGTGGACCCCGCTCTCTCTCGCCTCAAGTGCCAGGAGGTGATCGAGGTCGCCCTCAGCAGTGCCTCCCGGCTGGCCAACGACGTAGATTTCCACTCTTTCCCCTTCGACGCCTTCGGGAAGGGCCGCATCAAGAAGTGCCGCACCAGCCCCGACGCCTTCGTGCAGCTGGCCCTGCAGCTGGCCCACTACAAGGTGCACCGCCCTGGGCATCTCGGGGTGCCGAGCTGGGGCGCAGCCGCCGTCGCCTGTAGGGGTGGAGGGCGGGCTCCTGCTCGTTCGGGCTCGAGGCCCGGTTCTCAGAACCGCTCCCGGGCCGGCCCGGCTCCCCATCCCCACATGGTAGGAGGGTCTGGGGGCTGGGGCACATCGGCGCCATTGCTCTGCCCCGGGAGAACTGACCCTTTAAAATGGACCGCAGGCCCTAGAGTTTGGCCAGGCGGAGGCGCCCGGGCAGCTGGTTTGGCGTCTGCCTTTGACCTCTTCCATCGGCGCTCCTGCCCTGCCCAGCTTCACCGAGACCTGCGTGTCGCGGCTCGGGCAGGGCGTGGCCACAGCTGCAGGCTCAGCCCCTGCCGAGCGCGGTCCCTCCCACGCTGTGGTCCAGTGAAAACCTCGGGCCAGAGAGAGCCCTGAGCTGGGGCCGCCCGTGTTGGGCACCTGAGTGGGCGGCCGGCGCCTCGTGCGACCCGCTCAGAGCTGCGGCGGGGGCGGGGGTGGGGTCCGAGGCTGCCCTGGCCTCGCGCGTCTGGAAATGGAACCTGGTTACCGGGAAGCGGCCCCCGGCCCTTTGCAGAGCCCGGGTGTCTCCGCCGCCTGCCGTGTGAGCCGTGAGAGAGGCGGCGGCCCAGGTGCCGTCCTGGCCACGGCGGGTCCTGGCCATGCGGCTCCGTGCCCGCCAGCTCCAGCGCCACCTCCTTCCAGGACATGGGCAGGTTCTGCCTCACGTACGAAGCTTCCATGACGCGGCTGTTCCGGGAGGGGAGGACGGAGACCGTGCGTTCCTGCACCACTGAGTCCTGCAGCTTCGTGCTGGCCATGACGGACCCTGCCCAGACGGTAGGTGCGGCCCGGTGCCCACGCACGTGGGCAGCGTCGTCTCCGGCCGCCCGCCAGGGGCCAGGAGGGGCGGCGGTTTGGGGCCAGGCCTGTCCCCCCGGAGTGGGGGACAAGGAGGTCCTGCTTGGGGGTCACTGGTGCCTGCAGCAAGCTCGGGGCTCTGGTTCCAGATGTGGGCTCGGAAAACCCGGTGCCAGCCCCGTGTCAGCCGAGCAGCGGTCGGGCATGATCCGGGAAGAGTTGATGCTAAAATAGGGACGGGGATCCAGATGTGCCCGCCGGTGGGAGGGCCGGCGGGGGTCTGAGCGGGTGTGGTTGGATTGCTGAGGAACTTCTGGATTGCTGCTGAAATCCATGTCTTTTTTTTTTTTTAAATTTATGCATACACACAAGAGCTGGGGTGTAGGCCAGGGGTGCAGGGGTGAGAGGACTCCCCAGAGACAGAGTGGGGAGCAGAACAGATGGATCCACTGAAATCCACTGCTGAGGGGGGCAGCAGGGAGTCAGGTGAGGTCTGTTGCGCCATGTGGGAAGCCCCCTGGCCGGGGATCGAACTTGTGCTGCAGTGGCTGCGGACAGCTTCATAGTCTGAGACTGACCCCTGCGCCCCCAGGGAGGCCCCAGTCCGTGTGTCTTTTTAGGACTGGTTGACAGGTCTTGAGACAGAACACTGCCACACAGCATCTTCATAACAGCCGGGAGGGGGGCGCCCTCCCCTTCCCCAGCCCCCGAAAAGGCGGCCTCAGCAGCTGGCCCTGGCGCTCGGCGCCCATTCAGAAATAAGCTGGCGGCGTGTTAGGCGAGGGGCCCTGATCAGTTCGTTTTCTTAGCGCAAGGAGCAGGCACAGGTGAGCTCTTCTGGGGTGGCAGGGGCAGGTGTGCCCAGGTGTGCCGGTGCGCGCCCTGACCACCCAGGAGATGCTGGCCAGGCTCCGGCTCGGGGCGGAGGAGCCTGTCCGCAGAGGCTTTCTGACAGGCGATGTGCCGTGCTCAGGGCAGGCCGGTCTCCTCGGGCGCCTCTGGCGGGCCCGTCCAGCCTGGCCGACCGGTCCCTAGCTGGGGCGGGAAGTCAGAGCCTCCAGCCCCTGTGCCCTCGTTCTGTGGCTCACCTGGCAGGGCCCGAGAGACCCAAGGATCCTTTTCGGATCAGACTTAAGGCCCAGAGCGCTGTTTCCCGGAGTCCTTAGCCAGACCCGTTCGGAGGGGCGTTTCCCAGCTCGCCACAGCGGGCGGGGGGGTCGGAGCTTCCTTCCCAGGCAGGGAGGGTTCTCGGCGCCCTCCCCAGCCTGCTCAGCTGGGTCCTTCTCGTGAAAGGTGACGGGACGCCCGCAGAGGTGCACACCGGACCCCAAGGTGCTTCTCCATCACTGGCTCCCCAGCTCACCTGTCCCCACTCTCCTGTTAAATCTGGGGGGCAGGGTGCAGTGTGGCTCCTGGGCAGCTGCCAGCCCCTCGCCGCCTTTTCGGCACCCGGGACCCCTGCAGCGCCCCCGGCCTTGCATCCAGAAGCTTCCATACCCACCGAGACGCCCACCCTCTGCCGTTTAGGTGCAGCAGAGACTCAAGCTGTTCAAGACGGCATCGGAGAAGCACCAGCTGATGTACCGCCTGGCCATGACGGGCTCGGGGATCGACCGCCACCTCTTCTGCCTTTACGTGGTGTCCAAATACCTCGCCGTCGACTCCCCGTTCCTTAAGGAAGTGAGTCGCCTCCTCGGGGCAGCCCTCGTGGGTGGGGGCCGGCCCCAGCTGGTGCACGTGGGCTCGGAAACGGGAGTACGTGTCCAGCGGAGTCTCGGCCGCCTTCAGCCCTGGACTGCGGGCCTCGGTCTTTGCCCTGAGCTGGCAGGACACCCAGGCAGTGGCTGATTGCGACGCCGCTTCCTTTGCTTTAAACTTATAAAATTTAACTTTAGTGCTGGCTCCGTTCAACAAGCAGCTGGGAGGGCTGGACATGTCGCCGCGGTGCCTGCCACCGAGGCCCCTCCCCAGCTTCCTGCCGGGCTGCAGCTGGCGCTGGGTCCTGCGGCTGAGGCCTGGCCCCACGCCTCTCCGTGCAGGTGGACGCCAGCCGGGTGCCTGGGGCAGCACAAAGCAGGCAGCCCCCCAGGGGCTTGCAGGGCCAGGGAGGAGGGGCTCGCTGAGCTGGCCTTGTCTGGCGCGACAGGTCCTGTCTGAGCCGTGGCGGCTGTCCACTAGTCAGACCCCGCAGCAGCAGGTGGAACTGTTCAACCTCGACAAGAACCCGGAGTACGTGTCCAGCGGAGGGGGCTTCGGACCGGTGAGTGGCCGGGCGTCCTTGTGTACACGTGGGGGCTGTCTTCCCCTCTGGGGGGTCTGTTTTAGCGGCATTGCTGCTGATTCTGGATAGAGATCGAGGCTTGTGCTGCAAAGGCTGGGTGTCCCGAAGACTCCCCCTTCCCAGGCTGGCGCTTGACCAGCCTCTGCTCTATAGGTGGCCGACGACGGTTACGGGGTGTCATATATCATCGTGGGCGAGAACCTCATCAACTTCCACATCTCTTCCAAGTTCTCCTGCCCTGAAACAGTAAGTCCAATACCAGTCCCGTTTCCTAAAGAGATTTTTACTCTTTTCCTGTTTTTGGATTTCTTTTTATCTATGCATACAAGCTGGGGTGCAGGCCAGAGGTGCAGGGGGTGAGAGCAGAGTGGGGAGCAGAACAGGCGGATCCACTGAAATCCACTGCTGAGGGAGCAGCGAGGAGACAGGAGAGGTCTGCTGCGCCCTGTGGGAAGCTCCCTGGCCGGGGACAGCTCATAGTGCTGTGCTTAACCCCTGCGCCCTCGGGGAGGCCCTGCCCTTTCCCTTTAGAGGAGAGCCTGTCCTTGACAGAGAACGGTGATGCGCTTGTGAACTTTCACTTGCTTTAGAATTTTCAAAGAAAAATGAATTTCCAAGTCCTCTCCACCTAGATTTGGCGGAGGTTTCTCCTCGCTGGTAGCTGTGGTTTCCATCCCGGCCTTGGCGTGCCTCTGGAGCTCAGTGCTCCTGTAACCCCGAGGCAGCTGAGAGGGCGCGCGCCCCCTCGCAGGCCCAAGTGGGGCGAGGCGAGCTCGCTGTGCTCTCCGACCTCCCTCCCAGCCCTGCATGCCTGGTCCCAGTTTACATTCTCCTTTTCAGCCATCTCACACTCAATGCCACGCTCCCGTTGGCAAGAAGACGGGTTCATCCATCTCCTGTTTTGTGGGGCGCGCCCCATGCCGGGGCACTAGACCCACACATAGTGGCAGACACAGCGCCATCACCTCTGTTGTCCTTTCCCCAGAATGCACCAAGTGGGGCCCCCCTAGCAGGAAGGGCTATCTCTGGGTCAGACCCCAGGGCGGAGGCCGGGTGCCGGGAGCGGCCTCCCCGTAGCGTGTTTCTGACTGTCTGTCTCCGCAGGACTCTCACCGCTTCGGGAAGAATCTCAAGCAGGCCATGATGGACATCATTCGTCTCTTTGACTCCAGCTCCAATTCCAAGAAGTAGCCGCGCCCGCCGCCCGAAGGAAGATGAGCTCTCCTGACAAAAACCAAATGAAACATAGCTGTTAATCCTGATTGCATTCGGGATGAAATCGCTCTTTAAAACTCAGAGGTTTTTCTTCTGTGGAGGGGTCGGTGTTTTTGTTTTTCTGGCAGGCGGGCTCGACCTGGGAAGCGGGGCCCCAGCTTCTAGGCAGAGCCCGACGACGGGAAGGATCAATCAAGTCCCGGAAAGTCTTTGTGTCATCCTGTATTTATTAAGGGATTAAAATATTGTCGAGCTAATCTAGGTAGCGGCGGGGTCGTGACTTATCACGCATCGGAAATGAAATGATCACGCTTCCTCGGGGTCCTCCGAGCGCCGGGCCCGGCGGCGTGGAATTCTGCCGGAGTAGAGACTTTTTGTTCAGAGAGAAAAGTGTTGTTTAGGTCCATCCAGGATGTTAACAGTCAATAACCGCTAGTAACGCACTAACCCAAGTCCCGCGCTGCGCCGATGGGCGGCTCTCCGTTGCCCCGTCCTCTTCTGGGTGGGCTGTCTGCCTTCCCGGCGACATGACCAGCGTACCCCCCTCGTTTCCCCGCACCCCTGTGTCTTCAAAACCCAGTGCCTTAACACATAGGATGCCCTAGTCGTGAGGGAGACCGGAGGAGAGGAGGGTCATTCTGTGGCGCCTGGCGCGGAACTGGGTCTTACTGAGTGTGGATGACACCCCAGCGCCCCGGCTGCCTTAGGCAGCAAAAGAAAGAATGAGTGTGTGGCGGAAATGGGGAGCCAGGGCGATGATGGTTAAAGGGAGTGTGGGAGCGCTGGCTCCAATTCAGCGGCACCCTGGGGTCACTGCTTCACCTGACTGACCCAGGAGGGTATGACCTTTGCCCTGAGTCAGAACAACCTAGAGAAAGGGGAAGAGTGACCTTGAGACGGTCAAGAGAGGGCAGCCCAGTGTGCCAGGAGGGGCGGACGCGCCGGTCAGGTCCCCCGTCAGGGCCGGCGGTGGGCACGGGGAGGGGGGGCAGTGCAGGCCACCCGTAGGCGGGAGTGGGCCTTTCTCAAAAGAATCTCACTGACCAAAAAGCAGCCACGCACTGAATCTTCTTCAGTATTTGATGCAGGCGTGAGGACCGTGGCGTGAGGCGGGCCTGCCTCTGGGCCTGGGGGCGGGGCGGGCACATGGTTCAAGCTGTGTGTGCCTCTGCCCGGCCCCCACCCCCCGGCCAGAGTGGACCTCGCTTGCCGCAGACCCCACGCAGCCCTGCTTATGTCCATGGATCAAAGACTTTTTTCTCTTAAAAGCAGGAAGAAATGAAAAAAGAAAAAAAATAACCCCCCCCTGCCGTTTCTCTGTGGTCTATAAAGCTGAGGAGGTGGGGACTCCCGCCCCTCCCCCTGCCCCCCCCAGCTTGGCTTCCCCATGAAGCCGGTCTCGGTCACTCTCAGGCCCACCCACGTCCACTGACCACTGACCAGCCTGGCCCCACGCGCGTCCGGAGTTAGCACATACATCTGGGCTTGTTTCAGGTTTTCAGTGTTTCAGGCGTCACTTTGTCGCTAGCAGTGCAGTCATCAATGCAATTTTGTATTCCTCGGAAGAAGAGAGAGTGGGTTTTTATTGTCCGTGCTGCAAGGGGGAGGTGAGGGCAGCGTGTATTGGATTTAAATTAATCTGGAACACGCCACCGTCCCGGGCAGGGCTGCGGCTGCCTTCCCTGTCTTGGACTGTGCCGCGCGTAAATGCAAGAGGCCCCGTGGGTGTGTATCTTAGAAGTGCAGTGTGGATGTTAACATTAATAAAGACTTTAATCCCTGTCCACTCGTGCTCTGCCTGTCTCTTGTTTTGCTGATAAAGGTCGGGACTGAGGTGCCACCACGCCCTGGAGACAGGACTGGCCGCTGCTGAGGCCGGGCTCGTGCTGCCCGAGAAGGGCAGCTGCTCCAGGGGCAGGGCATGGCCAGTCCACACCGTTTACCCGTCCACACCCCGGCCCCTGGCCTCACATGTAGCGGGCGCTCCGTGAACGTGTGTTAAGTGGGTGCACAACGGCAGTTTTCTCAACCTCCCTACTGTGCGCTAAGCTCTATTGTGGGTGCAGGGGCTCGTTCTGGAGATCAGAGGCCAGCGGAAGTAGGTGCAAAAGCAAGTGGGGGTTATAGGGCCTCAGTGTCCAAGGCAGAGGAGAGGATGAGCGGGGGGGCTAGGATGCTGCTGGCATGGGGGCGGGGAGCCGGTTTGGGGGGCAGTTGGAGCCAGACTGAGCCGGCGTTGGCCATCCTGCAGTGCCGGAGAGCCCTGGGAGCGGCAGGTGTGAGAAGGTTCCGGGCCTTGGGGTGTGAGCATAAATGTACAGCTAATGAGGACATCATGTGGACAATGCAATATTATTCAACAATAAGAGGAAAAGAACTATCAAGTCATGAAAAGACACAAAGGACCTTTAAATGCAAGTGTTGTGCAAGTGTGGGGGCATATGGCAATATGGGAACACTGCAATTTGTACTGTAACTCTTGTACTGTAACTTTTAGCTTAAAGTTAGAAGTTTAGCTAAAAGTTAAGGTCTACTAAAAAATAATACCATCTCTCTCAAAAGATAAATTGTTGCAATAATCAAGTGAAATAATATATAAGGTAACATATATATGTATATATACACACACCTGTATATGTATTTATGTTTAGGGAATAAATGTCTCTAGCAGTATTCAGTCTTTCATTCATTCATTAAACATTTAATGAGAATTAAAAGACATGATTATTATCACACAAACCCCATAAATTTTGCCCAAAAATAGTTCTGGCAAGTAATTTTTTAAAAATGTTTACCAATTCACTGACCACTTATTTGATATTGAGAATTTTGTTACATAGAATGACTGTAGGGTTATTAATTACAACTTCATTCTAACATGAAAATTCAATTCAGTTGGTCTTACGTATAATAAATATCATTATATCATCTGTATGTCTTTTTTTAAAAAATTGAGAAATTTTCTATCAGAGTGAATACAGATGATTAACAAAATTAGTTAACATAGTGATATATACATTATTTGGACAAAAACTCCTAAATGAGTCACAGGGTCAATCATGAGGGAAAATGAATGAAGTAGGACTGGTTACTATTTCAATACCTTAGATGTTACTTCTTCCATTGCTGTCTTGGCTATCATTTCACTTAGAAAAGTGATTTTTTTTAACACTTTGTGTACCAGTGCCCTTTAAATTTACCAGCCCTTGGGGCCGGCCATTTTCTGTGCCACCGCATGAATGGTAGAAGCATTCAATAAAACACACACAACTCCTGAACTACTGGATATTAAAAAAACTGTAATCTCTCTCATAAAACACCTTCCACTTTCACCAAAACAATGTGTAACGCTTCTAGACTGAGTACGATCCAAGAAATAGCTCCTAATAGTTCCAAATCAATCCACTGTGGCGTGAAAAACCAGAGACTAGATGAACACGTATTAATACGTGAGCGGCCACCGATACTGGTAACAAAAACATGTACTGATATGTCAGCGGACCACAGAGTGTTAGCAAGATTAGAAACTGCTGTTTACGCTTTGACCCTACCAAAACAATATTTGCACATGGCAGTACCTTAGAGTTAGGGTCTTTCTTGACACCCCCCAGGCTCCATCAACCCCGAAATATCTTTGAACTCTCTCTGTCTAGATTTGCAGGGTGCCACTGTACCCCTAAAGAAGCTTTCACTTCTTTTTTTGAGCAAGTTGACTTTGCTTCATAGGAAGATAGGCTTAATGCCTCACCCCAAGTTTGCCTGACTTGGTGTTGTGCTATTTGTTTTTTCTCAAGCTTGAGCAACTCCCTCTCTCTCCCCAAGATCAGCCATGTCAATTGCAGCTCAAGCTCCAGCACCAGGCCCGAGGTGGTCTCACTGGGAATTAGCAAGTGCAAGCCCCGGGCCCTCCGTCCATCCGCACCACTAAAACTGTACTTTAAAAACGAAGTTCAGGGCCTCCCCAGTGGCGCAGCGGCAACGCGAGTTCGACGCCCGGCCGGGGAGAATCCCACATGGTGCGGCAGACCTCTCCTGCCTCGCCCGCTGCTCCCCTCAGCAGTGTGTTTCTGATCTGCCTGTGCTGCTCCCCGCTCTGTCTCTGGTGAACCCTCTCGCCGCCCCACACCTCTGGCCTGTACCCCAGCTTGTATGTATAAATAAAAATAAATCTTTAAAAAAAATAAAATAAAAACGAAGTTCAGGGCCTCCCTGGTGGTGCAACGGGTTAAGTCTCAGCACTATGAAGCTATCCACAGCCACTGCAGCACGAGTTCGATCCCCAGCCAGGGAGATTTCCACGTGGCGCAGCAGACCTCTCCTGTCTCCCGCTGCTCCCCTCAGCAGTGTGCTTCAGCCAATCTGTTCTGCTCCCCACGCTGGTGAATCCTCTCACCACCCCACACCTCTGGCCTACACCTCAGTCCTTGTATGCATAAATAAATCTTTTAAAAAAAAGTAAAACCGAAGGTCAGCTGTTGAAGTGGGAGGCCCACCCAGCGCTGCCTCAGACCAGCCTAGGGGTCTCAGTTTCCCCACCTAAACTTGCAGCTCCCAGCGTCAGGCGGGCCCTTTGCTGCCCACCTCCAAGGCTAGGCGCTGCCCACTGACCGCTTCCCGCCCTGACCCCGCCCACTTCCACCTGCCTCTGACCCTGGACACGCCCGCCGTGACCACGCCCACCTCGCTGACCCCGCCCCACGCCCAGGACCCGCCTCCTCAACCGCCAACGGTCGCAGGGCTGAGGGGCAGGTTCGCGCTGCGCTCTGCCCCGCCCACTCCTGCCCAGGTGCGTCCCGCCGGTGGACCCACCGGCGCTGCTCCAGCCCCAGGTCCGGGTCTCCCACAGCCTCAGGCCGACGGCGGGGAGAGGGCGGCGGGCCCCTAATCAGCCTCGGAACCCCCACTCCCCCCCAACCCGGCCGTCTGCCGGGCAGCAGGACCCTCTCAGTCCTCCTGGGCACGGGGACAGAGGGACCCCCGGTGGGCCCCTGGGGCAATCCCGGAGGTTGGGGGGGGTGGGCTCCCGGGGGAGGCCCCGGGGGTCACCAGCCTGAGCTCCTGGAAGGGGCCCTGGGGGGAGGGGCAGCCGGCAGGCTCACCTGGCCGCGCGATTGCAGGTGCGCAGCCCCGCGCTGGATCCCGCCTCGCGCAGGGGGCTGGGCGATGCCCGGCCTGAGGCGCCCTCCGGGGACATGGACGAGGCCCCTCTGCTGGGCGGGGTGCCCAGCCCTGACGACGAGCTGGTGACCGACCTGTTTGGCGCTGAGAGTCAGTTCGTTTCGGAGCACCTCGCCCTGAAAACGCCGGTGGCGGTGAAGCGGGAGGAGGATGAGTTCCACGTCTTCAAGGACGCCTACCTGAGCGCCACGGACCCCCGAGAGCCCCTGCTGCACGCCTTCAACCCCCCGCTGGAGGCCGACGGCAAGAGCCAAGTCAAAGTGGAGTTCCTGGGGGACGGGCACGACCAGGAGGAGATCCTGGGGGAGTACACGGGTCTCCCCGAGCTCAACCCCCTGGAAGATGCCGTTCTGCCAGCCGTGCCCCCACCGCAGGCCTACAACGTCCACTTCCTGTCCTCCCTGCTGACCCCACACCGGAGTCCAGCTGTCATGCCCCTGGGCGCCTGGGCCAGGGAAGGCGCCGCCCACACCGGGGTCCGGGTCATTCCAGTAAGAGCCAAGTGGGAAATGGGCACAGCCCCACCCCCGTCCCCAAAAAAGAAAGGGGGCGGTACCAGGGGTCCCTCACCCCCAGCTCCTGGGTCAGTAGCATCCCCAACTGGCCTTTCTCACTCCAAGCAGGGCGCACCCCTTTTTGGTCCCAGAGTCCTCTCCCTGCAGGGCAGTGCGCCCAGCATCGGCGGCTCCAGCTGGCCTGGCCTGCAGGCAGCGCGGCAGGGACAGCCCCAGAGCACACGCCCCTCCCGCCGTGGCTGCAGGACAGGCCCCCGTCCCTGTTAGTGACCGGGGCCATGCACTGGGCTTTCCTGCGTGTGCATTGTGCAGTTTTCCCCGGGAGGTTTATGAGGGTTTGACAATTCGCAGCAAGAATTCTCAGTTAATGCTTGAGTCTGGTGGGCCTTCTGCGCAAGATCGCAGAGTTTCCCTCGGCTAGTGATGGTTCTGCGAGCCTCTGAGCCAGAAATAATCTACTAATTCCTGGTTGCCTGCCCTCTCGCTCTAGATAGCCACCGACCACTTCCTGCTTTCTTCTTGCTGAAATTAAATTTGTTTTTAAAGGAAAAAGGGATCCCAAGGAAATGTGTGCTCCCCCCAACCCCGGCGCTTTGGAAAAGTCTAATCGCGTAGTCACTGAATCGCTTTAGCAAGTTCTAGATTTAGCCTCAGCCATTTCGAGTCCTCGCAGAGAGAGCTGGAGCCTGACCGCTACCCAGCGGCGCTCCGCAGTCTGCCGGTCATGGTGATGATTTTGTTTGAGCCCCAGATTTTATTAGGGTAGATCTGGTTTGAGTTCCACCCGCCCTTTGAAAGGTCGCTGCCTGTGCCGTGGCTGTAGAGGAGACTTTAGAACATCACCTGGAATCATCGTCTTTTGAAGGACGCAGTGACCTGCCTGCCGGCCTGGGGGTGGGGGGCTGGCTGTCTGTCTAGGCGGAGGCAGGTGGAGGCTGAGGAGGGGAGACAGCCAAGTGCGGCCGCCTGCAAGTGCCGGCCTCTGTCTCCCCTGCACTCTAGCGGATTCTTCAAGAGAAGCACCCCAGTTTTAAAACACTCAAATCTGATGGTGATTTTCTTTTTAACCATCGTGACTTTTTAGTTTGTTTCGTTCCATCGATTTTCAGTAGTGCGTTGGTTACTTTTCCCCATTTTTGGCAACTTGGGGTGTCACTGACGGTTGCGGAGAGACTTGGCAGCCACTCACCGCTCCCACACACGTGAACGTGGCTGAGCCCAGCAGGGAGGCGCCCCCGGTCCAGACGGTCACTGGGAGCGCCGGGCTCCTCACAGGAGCCTTGCTCCCGAGGCAGCAGCGAGGGGAAAGCGAGGCCGACGGCTGGAACCCGAGCACAGCCGGGAGTTTGCTCCAAGAACAGCGGGAGGGTCCCGAGTTGGGGGATTTCAAGGAAGGCGCCCGACTCTGCCCACTCTGAGTCCAGGGTGCCGCCAACCAGGGGCCTTCTCGGCTGCTGGCGCCCGAGCACCACGATGACCTGCGGCGCCACACCCGGCGCGCGGACGGCCTGAGACCGCGGGGTCCCTGGTCCCCGGAGAGACCTGCTGCCCTCTGAGGAGCGTGACAGTGAGGGGAGGGGCCCTTGGGGTCAGCTGCCCCAAGGCCCCGTGTGGGCTCTGAGACCACGTCTGCTTTTGTAGGTTGAGATCAAAGAAGCAGGCGCTGCTGTCCCGAGCAACAGCCCAGAGGAGGCAGCTTTCCAGCGCCCCCTGGCCCAGGAGCCCTGCTGCAAGCTCCCGCCGCCCCAGGAAGTAGAGGACGCCCCTGGCTGCCCGCACCAGAAAGACCCGAACCCCATGGTAATCACGCCTGAGAGCGCGCGGGCCCAGAGGCTGCGCCCGCCTGCGTCCTGGGGGGCCCCGCCTCGGTCTTCTGCCACGTGGGGACAGTGGGGAGGTGACGAGCGTGTCTCTCACGTTCCCCTCTGACGTGAGTCTCGTTTCTGACTGATCTCCACGGATCAGACGAGAGCGGGGCTGTTCGTCCTGGAGCACAGCCCTGGTCGCCCCAGACGGGCACACCGTCTGGGCTGGCCGGGCAGGGGGGCTGAGCCCCGAGGCTTGCGCTTGGGAGGGGGCTGAGGCTCTGGGGCTGCAGCAGAGCTGCCTCCCTCTAGATTCTTCACGGCACCCACTCGCATTCACGCAGGACGAACGGCCCCACATCTGCGCTTTTAGATTGCTGTGGCAGCAGGCCCGGGGCGGCCCCTGTGGAGCCGGGCAGGCGGGGAGAGGGTCCCGGGCCCTGGGGGGTCTCGGGCATCCACGCTCTCAGGGAGCCGGGCGCACAGGCCCCAAGCAGGGAGGCGGGCAGCAAGGAGGCAGGGGGTGCTGGGAGGCAGGCAGGCCACCGAGCCCCCAGCCCCCCAAATCTCTACAGCCTTTCTCCAGGCTCTCTGGCGAGCTCTCGTGGCCACACAGCTCGTCTTCCTGCAGCCGCCCGACACTGAGCGACGCCCCTCGTAGCCCCCCAGGCTCGGGTGCACCCTCTCGCACGCCCACACCTGCTGCAGGTGTCCACCCTCAGGCCCGCGCCCCGAAGCGCCTCCTGCGGCAGCACGATCTAGGCCGCAGGTGATGGCCACAGAGGCCGGTGGCCCAAAACACCTGATCAGTCGTGTTTACCCCACGGTGATATTTTGCATGTTTGAAAGTTCGTTTGACCCGTCAGCTTTGTGTCCTTGACATTATTTTTCTCTCTGGCTGGTGGGTGAGAAAACCGCCGTCTCCTGGTCTTCGTGGAGGGGGCGGCTCTGGGCCTCCGGGGCTCAGGGCAGGCAGGGAGGGCCCTCCCTGGCCGGCTCGGCGCCCTCCCCTCCCCCGGCTTGCCGCGGGCTTGCTCAGGGCAGACTCAACGCTGAGCGCGCAGCCGGCCCGGGGCTGGTCACGCTCCTGAGGTGTTGCTGGGGCGTGGATTAAGCTGCGTTTGTAGGAAACAAAATAGATGGACGTGCCCGAAATCCCGGGTGCAGCAACGGTGGGAGCGGGGAGGAGCAGCTGCTGTGACTCGTGGCCGTCCTGAGTCTCTGGCGGCTCCAGGGACCGGGCCAGGCTCGCTGCGCCGGGGCGTGGGCGACAAGAAGCGGGCGGAGAGCGCGTGGCTGCGGAGAGGCGCGGCAGCCCCCTCGAGGCTTCAGCTCTGGATCACAGCTGTTTCCTCAGACTGCAGTTTGTCCCGTCCCCTCGCTGGATGGCTTTTGACGCGGAAGCTGACCATTCTCTCGTTTCAGGTGATCTGTCAGCTGAAAGGGGGCGCGCAGGTGCTGTGCATAGACAACTCGGGCGCGAGGGAGCTGAAGGCACTGCACCTGGTTCCTCAGTACCAGGACCAGAACAGCTTCCTGCAGTCAGGTACGGAGGGAGTTCGCTTTCTAAATGATGAGCTGTCGCGAAGGGATCGCGTTTGAGCCTGTGTCCAGCATGGAGGCGGAGGCGGCGTTAGTGAGCTAGCACAGGCAGAAACGCCTGTCCAGACCAGCCCACACCTGGCGCTGGCTCCCTCAGACCCTTGCGGAGTGCTCTGTGGCCCTGGCTGGGGGCGCCCGACGGGGCCGGCCACGGTTCGGCCGTGGTGTGAGCCGCACACGCTCCAGCGTGAACACACCTGTGGGACCCTCTGGCCCCCACGCGCCCTGGAATAGCTGTGTGGAGCGCCGGCTTATCTGACACTCCTCTCCCAGAAGCTCCTTCCCACCGCACAGTAACACAAAACGGCCCGTAAGTACGTGATCACCTTAAAATGCCTTGTGTGTTAGATCAAATGACCTGGCTGCGGGGTTGTGCCTACAACAGTCGGCGCTAGTTCTGGGGACCTGGCCCCCCCGAGGGCGCTGGGCGGTCATGTCACTCGACCTCACACTGCCACGGAGCGGCACACCAGGCCACCAGGCCACCAGGCCGCCGCCCACCCGGCCAGTGGCTTAAATCGGCAATAGAGCCGGAGGTCAGGGCACCGGTTCCGCGGTGCCCAGGCACGGGGGGG
>PVIJ01001519.1:139204-169518 GCA_004024925.1 Scalopus aquaticus | reverse complement strand
GACTGTGTATCCGTAAATCTCACCTTAAAGTAAACGCGCAGGGACCCAGTCTCCAGGCGCGCCCGAGCCTGGAGCAGAAACGGGCGGCGGGAAGCCTGTCTCCTCCGCTGGGACCCGGCTGCGCGCGGCGTCGGGAACGGTTTTCCCCGGGGCTGTGGGGCCAAGGAGCGCCCTACAGGCTCCAGTCTTGAGCAGTCTGGTCCCAACAGCCTCTGAGCGCTCACAAGCCAACAGCCCAGCAACCTTTGGAGGAAAGAAAAGGTCCAAGCGGAAAGTAGTTCCCATGGCGCCCAACAGGCGTCGCTGTGCCCCCACCAAGAACACGCGCTCCCGCCCTGCCCCTGGCCCGCGCTGGGGGAGTGGGGGCGCCCGCAACAGTTCTTAGCAGAGGAAACTGTCCTTGAAGGGCACTAGTTTTGTTACAGATCAGACGGGTGTAAAAAGTAAAAAGAATAAGTAATAAAAATAGGGGAAATAAAAATGGGTCAGGAGACGCTTGAAGGACTTTGCCCGGGACAGACCCGTGCCGCGTTGTTTTTGAGCTTTTCCACGTGCAAGTGGAAGCGGACACTCCTGCGGCCACTGACCTGACCATCTTCCTCGCAGATGGCCCTAAGCCGACGACTACGCTAGTAGGACGACTTCTGCCAGCCCCCGCGAGGCTAAATCTCATCACTCAGCAAGTGAGTCGGGGTCTTGATGGTAAAACAACCGGGCGCTCTTGTCTCGGGAAGCATGGCTGCCGTCCCCCTGAAAACAGGGAGACTCTGCCAGGGGAGACCCTCACCACAGGGTCAGGCCCGGGGCCTGGAGCAAGTCCGGGAAGCGGCTCTGCAGCCGCTTGTCCCTCCCGGCCCCTCGCCCCGCGCCCTCGCCCCGCGCCCCCGGCCCCGCGCCCTCTCCCCCGCGCCCCCGGCCCCGCACCCCCGGCCCTCGCCCCCGCGCCCCTGGCCCCGCGCCCCCGCACGCGCTTGGTCCAGATCCCCACTTACTCCACCCGCCCTAGTCAGCGCGAGGGCAACCTAGCTACAGACGAACGTGCTCCTTTCCCCAAGAGTTTGCACAGTGGCCTTTCTGGCGGCGCCTTTCTCTTCTTTTCCCTTTTCCCTAAGACTTGATGGAAAACATCACCTCCCCAAGAGTCCCCCCTAGCTGCGGTGGGATGGCGGCCCTGCCCATCGCGGCCTGCTCCGAGCCCTGGCGGGAGAGCCTCTCCCCAGCGGGGCAGGTGCACCCCAGCCCGTTGCCCATCAGCAAGCTCTCGCTAAGCGAACCCCCAAGCCAAGCCCAGCTTCCCACCCCCACCCCCGGCCCCGCCCCGCAGCCTGCGTGTCTCTGGGGGACAGTGGGCGCTGCCGGTCAGGAGGGGTGTGCGCAGGGGCACAGCGGCCTGCAGGTGGCGCAGGGCAGGTCCAGACCCCGGGCTGTGAGAAATGAGCGCCCAAGGCCGCGGGCACAGGCCCCCCTGCCACGGGAAGCTAAAGATGATGGGTTGCCGAGGCCCCCTCAGCTTGAAAGGGGCGGGGCGGGCGTGGGTGGTGCAAAGCCGGTAAGTCTGCTGGGGGGGGCCTCAGGGTGGGGCTCAGCCCGCAGGAGGTGGGGGAGCAGCTTGTGGGGCTTGAGGGGTGAGCCAGCCGTTCTGTGCTGGGCTGGCTATGGGATGAGAGAGGCGTGAGGAGTGCCCCAAGACTGTCAGCCTGGACCCACGACAGGAAAATGGGGCTCCCGTAAGAGAGCCGAGAGCTCGAGTCTTGTGAGGGACGGGGGGGTCGCGCGGAGGATCAAAGCCGGGGTCTCGGACAGCACAGCGCCCTGGCGTGCGGGATTGGGGGATACAGGCTGGAGGCCGGAGCGGGAGGCTCGGGCTGGGGGGGCCAAGAGTTTCTCAGACGTGCTTCGGCCGAGGGAAAGCCAGCCCCTGTACCTGCGCCCGGGCCCGGCGGGGCTGGGGACACGCTAACTCAGAGCGCGCCTCTGCCCGCAGCTCGACAGCGGCGCCCTGCCGCCGGCCGTCGCCGGGGCCGCCCTCCCCGCGGGAGCCGCTCTTCCGGGACCGCCCAAGCTCGCCCTGGCCGGGTAAGGACCGCGCACGCCGCTGCGCTCGCTTCCCGCTCCCCGTCCTTGCCGAGAGGCCTGGGCGCCCTTGGGGCTTAGCCGGGTGCCAGCTCCGCGGCGTCTGGCGGCTGTCCTGTGCGCGCGGCCGCGCCGGACCTGGGGCCTGCCGGGCTGGCGCCCCCTGCAAGCTCAGCTGCTCGGTCCCCTCCGGTCGTCCGTGTGGTGAACGCGTGGCCCCGCGTGCTCTGGCCTCCCGCCCGCCCCGGCCTGGTGCGGGCTCAGTGGCCCGGGGCTCAGGGCTCCGGGCGCCGCCCACGCGGGACCGTCTTTGAAGTCGTGTTTATGACCGTGGCCGGTCACGCTGACCGAGCTGGTGGAGAGGACACTCCCGCCCGCGGGGCACTGCCCTTTCCGCGGCGGCTGCGTCCCGGGTGGGGGATGGGGCCGACCGCGGGGCAGGCTGCGCCCTGCGCTGCCCAGGCCGGCGGCCGCGTGTCTGTGGGCCTGGCTCAGCCGGGGGTTTGGGGGCTGCGAGCTGCTCGTGGTGATGAGCCCCTCAGTGCTGCTCTCTCGGGCCGCAGGGGCTCGCGGGGTGGGCTTGGCCTCTGGGAGAGCTGAAGGGGGCCGGCCCTCGCTGTCCAGCCGCCGGCCCCGGCCCTACGGGTCCGTCGAGGGCGCCCCTGCACCCTCTGGCCATCGGCACACCTCTGCACCACCTGCGTTTGCTGTGTCTTGAATGTTCTGGGGGTCGGAGCCCCTCGGATGTTACTTCGAATGTGTCCCAGCGCCATCTGCGTCTCCCCAGGGGTGTAGCTGGGCCCGTAGAGGCCGGTGTGAGGCGGCTCGTGTGGAGCCCCAGCTCCTCTCCCCGTGCTGCCCTCCCCGCACCGCGCTGGGTCTGGGCGGTCAGTTTCTTTATCTGAAGAAGTTCGGCAGGTGATGGACGATTCTCCTGTCACAAACGACGTGTTTGCTGCAGAGAGCAGCAGCTTGACGCCCGGCGATCAGCCTGATGGTTTCATCCCAACCTTCACCGCACGCACGTCCACCGGTTCGTTATTGCGGTGGGGAGGAGCCCAGGGCCCGAGGGGCGTCCCCCCCGCGCAGTCCCCCGCCGCGGAGCCGGCTCAGCCCCGACCCCTCCGCGGCCCAGGCCCTCTGCCCGCGGGTCCCGGCCCCACCAGTCCCTCCCCAGCGGGAGGTGAACCGGCCAGCTGCTGACCGCGTGCCCGTTCGTGGACGCCCTCCCACGGCCCCTCCGCGAGCTTCGTGCCTGGTCTCCCCGCTGCCGTTTGCGGAGCGCGACTGGCCCCTGACGGAGGCGTCGGCGCCGCCTCTCTGGGGAGCGCGGCCAGGCGGAGGCGCTGCTCGCGGGGTGTCGGCTGGACACAGGGCCGGTGCCAGGGTGGCTCCGTGCTCGGCGGCCCAGGGCCAGGTGCTCCGGCTGCGCGCCCGCCCCCTCGACCAGCAACTCCAGCCCTCACCCCGAGAGCTGACGCCCCTCGGGGCCCCCCTCAGAGCACCCCGTGTGCCTCCGCCTGCGTCAGAGCCGTCTCTGCGCCTCCCTGGAGCCAGACCGACGCGCCCCCCCGCCCCCGCGGCGTCTGCTCCCACGCCGGGGTCTGGCGGGTCCCAGCTCGGGGCCGTGCGCTCAGGCGTCTTACCGCGGTGTCCGGGGTGCGACGCACCTCAGTGACCGCCTGCCGGCCGGCAGCATTACAACTGAGCCACTCACTGTCCTGTGACCTGCAGGGCACCGCGGGGGGCCCGAGCACCCCACCCCAGCTTTAAAGGGGAGTTTGGTTCCTTGGGTGGGGGCACCAGGCCTGGGGCCCCTCTAGAGGCAGGTGTGGGAGGTCGAGGCCCGCACAGTGGCGCGGACGCCAGCCCCCCAATGCCCAGGGCCGATGCGGGCGCAGGATGGGCCAGCCGGGTGGGAGGCCCGGGCGCCCCGAGGACGACAGCGGCTGCTCCCCAGGCGGGCAACCTCCCTCGTCACGGCCCCCACGCACCCGAGCGGCATTCCTAGGCCAGGCCCAGGGCCTGCCTTTTCTGACCAAAGGCCGCCCTGCGGTCGGCACACGCCCGTCTCTCTCCCCTGTGCCCTGAGGATGGCTTCTGGGTGATCCCCGAAAGCGTTAGGGGGCCCCGCAAACACACGACAGCCGCACGGGGCCCAGTGCGGCTCTGGCCGCCTCTCCGGCCCCCGCGGCGTCCAGAGTTCGCAAAATACGAGGATGCGAACAGCCCTGGGGTCAGGCCGCACGGAGGCCCAGGCCGCGGGCAGGGACTCGGGCGTCCCAGTGAGGACTGTGGGGCCTCTGGGCGAGCTGCCCCCGCGGTCAGACGCCTGCACCGCGCCTAGACCCGCCTGGTGTTGAGACTGCAGCTCAGAAACACCAGCTGCTTAGCGACCCTCTCTGAGGAGTAACTGCCTGAAACATTTTCTTTTTTAATCTTTGTAGAGTAACTCTTAGTTCATGGGACTCACGGTCTAAAAAGCCATGTAACTGTACCAAGTCCCAGTGTCTGAAATTGTAAGTAACCCACCTTCCTTGTTCGTAGACATAGAGATAAGGTGCTTAGGCAGCCCGTGCCCGCCCCTCCCGGCCCGCAGACCCTCGTCCGGGGCCCCCAGGCGCGCACGGGGCGGCTCTCGAGCGCCAGCCGCGGCCGTCCGCACCCTCGTGTTGATAGCTGGACGCACTGGCCTGACTCTCCGCCTTTTCCTCAGGAAAGCGCCCCGCAGGGGTGCCGGTCCCTGCAGGCTCGGTCGGGGGCGGTCGGGCAGAGGCGAGGCGGGCCGGGCTGGGTGGCGGCGGCTCAGGCGGCCCCGCGGCCGTGACTGCCCGCGGTGGACGTGAGCGTCCTCCGCCCCGCCAGGCGCCGCCGCCCGGGTCTGCGCCCGCCTCCCGCCCGAGGCCGGTCCCGCGGTGGCCAGGCCGCGGGGCGCACGCCGCCCGACGTCTCGCCTGACCCCGTCTCGCGCGGCTTTCGTTGCAGAGCTCCTGCTGGTCGCCGAGAGCGCCCCGAAGGGACCGTGAAACGGGGGTGCAGGGACGGGCAGGCCGGGAGTCCAGGAAACCTGGCTTACGCAACAGAACTGAAAGGACAAACTGACCCTTTTTCAGTAATGCTGCACCGCAGGCGCCGCGGGGATGTCCCCGCCGGCCGCCGGCCCGTCTCCGAATGCAAGCCCCGCGCCTCTCTGAACGCCGGCGCCGCCGAGACCACGGGCCGGAGCCCGGGAGCGCGCGTGGTGAGGAGGGGCTCGGCCACGCCGGACGGGGACTCAGGACGCGCGGAGGACACGGTGGTGGTGACCAGGGCAGGGGCGGGCGGGCCGCTGAGCTCGGGGTGGTCGAATCACCCCAAGCTTAGGGCAGGGCGTAGACTATAAACGGGGACAAAGGGAGGTCTCGGGACCGGGAAATGAGCGGTCTCCAGCAGGCTCTCCCGACGGCCCAGCTGCGGTGGAGGCCCGAGAACAGCTTCCCGCCCAGAGGCGCTTTCCCTGCGGCCGGGGAGCAGGACACCGGAGGGCCGCTTCAGGAGGGTCTGACGGGAAATTCCCTGGTTGTTGAAAATGATGGGGGATTTGAAGAGTGGCTCCCCGTTTCCATCACTGCTGCAGGCGTCTTCCTCAGACGTCTGAAACGCTGGTTTGCCGCGATGCCTTTGTCCATCTTCGTGAAACCCCTTGCACGAGGGACTTCCCTGACCTGAGCAGAGGCAGGGTTAAGCGCCGAGCCTCGGGGGTGCACAGGCGCGGCCCCCTGCGGGCGTCCGAGGAGACCGTCCCTGGGGGCTATTGTCCAGGACACTTGATGACCCGTCCGTGTGCTGCCTCGGAGCTCGTCCCCACGCAGAGTTTTGAGCATCCCGCACTCGATTCCATTTTTCTGAGATGTCGGGTAGGATTTGTTAGGAATAATCCTATTATCCGATTTTTTACCCTAATCAAATCTAAGTCCACATTTTCTTCATAGATTGGGCTGTGTCCAATATTGCTTTTTCAAATGGCCTTTGGTCTCTGAATTACCACATCAATTAACTAATTAATTATAATGAACCAGAATTCTGTAGAACGGAAGGTCAGATCTGAGTGGTTATTTACTTATAAGCTCTTGTTCTTTATTCATACTTTTGCTTTTCTTTTTTTATATATTAAAATACTAATTCTTTGTTCTATTGCTTATAATTCTAATATTTAAATCCTTTGCTTAAAAGACAGGCGTTTTTAGTTGAATGCACTTAAATGGTCACTAGTCGTTATTGTCCAGCCTTTGGGACCATGTTTAAGAAACCTGCCCCATCCCCAAGTGAACTGGGGTGCCCGCCGCGTCCCCCGCAGTTTCCAGCTTTGATTTCGCCCCTGAGGCCTCACTGCACGGGGACGGTGCCGCGGACTTCGCGGGGCCAAGGTGCTCTCTCCGCCTGTCCCTCTCGTGGCCCAGCACTCACGGTCTTCAGCCTAGACCCGCTCCTAGTCATCCGCTTCGTCTGCGTCTCCTGGCTATTTAAAGCCACGTGGCCTTAAATAAAGAGCCCGTCCTCCCTGTCTCTGCTCTCCCGTCCCGTCCCGGGCTCCGGTGGGGCCTCTGGCATCGGCGCTGCTGACGTGCTCTGGTGCAGCAGAGGTGCTGCAAGCCCGCCCGCCTGTAGCGCCTGCCGTGGGCTTCTGAGGGACACCGCGCGGGGGCGGGGCTGCCTACCTGCTTAACAGAGACGCCCCAGCCGCCTCCAGCCCGCAGGAGCAGCGCACACCTGGGTCTCCTCATGGCTCGTCCTCGCTCCGCGGCCTCCCCAGCGCCTCCCTTCCTGCGCTAAGCAGGCTGCCCAGCTCCTGCCCTCTCAGCTACACTCCAGCCACCAGGGAAGAGAGAGAGGATGGTGGAGGCAGGCTCCCTGCCTCTCAAGGCAGAAGCTGAAGACTTGTGGGGACTGTGGTCAAAGTGGAGCCAGCCATAGGCTCACCTGGCGTCACTGTCACTGTAGAATTAAGGGGAGAGTGGATCCAGCAGGACACCCCGAGTCCCGGGAAGGCGGTTTCCTTCTCTCCTGGTTTCCGGGGAGGCTTGCTTTCTCATGAGTAGGAATGGGTGACGAATTTCATCAAATGCTTTTTCATATTTTTCTTGAAAGTTGTTGTCGCCACAATTTTAAAGCTAGTTTCATATTCCTGTCCCTATAGTCCTGTGTTATTTAAAAGATGATCTGTTTCTGTAGCGTCTGACACGTCCTAGTTTTAATTGCTGCTATTAGTTATTTGTCCCTTTTTTCTTGAACAGCCCCATGAGAAATTTGTCCTTTGGTGTCTTCTCAGAGCAGCAGCTTCCAAGGTTGATTTTCTCATTTGTGTTTCTGTGTCCTATCCCATGAAACAAGCTTTTGTGTTATGGTTTTCTCCCCCCTGCCTTTATTCTTTTACTGTCTGGTTTTGCTGGCTTTAGGTGTAAAGGGCGTAACTTATTTTCAGTTTTGTAAACTTCACCGGAAACGCACCTGCCGCTGGGCCCGCCCTGGGCCCGGGCTGCCGCCTCCTGCCCGGCCACGGCCACCGCCGTCATGGTGACCTCTGTGACTCTTCACGGCGATGTCCCCTTCGCCTGGAGTTACGTGGCTGTACCTTTGAAAGTGTCCAACTATGTATTTGTGTGCATATAAGTGTATGTGTGTATATATTTAATTACATTTTTATCGTTAATTTTTTAATGTCATTGCATTGCGGTCAGATATGTGGTCTATGTGATACTGACCTTTTTGAAATGAAGACTTCCTCTGGCTTACTGTTTGGTCAATTTAAAAACTATTCTGTACTAGCTTAAAAATGTATATTTCCTATTGTTGGATGCATTTACTACTCATTAGCTCAAACTGGTTAATTTTGTCATTCAAATCTGCTACATGCGTATTGAAGTTTGTGTGATTTATCTTTTTTGATAAAAGTATGTTAAAAATTCTCACTATGATTGTAAAATTGTTTTTCCTTATAAACCCACTTCAGTTAATCTATTTGGAGTCTATAGGATGAAGGACATACAGATTCATAATTGCTGTGTCTTTGGGGTGAATTCTTTCATCAGCTGTTAAATGTATCTCTGTTATCCAGCTGTTTTTTGCCTTAATTCTTTTTTGTCTGATATTAATGTTGCTACACCATGGTTTTTTTGGTTAGTAGTGTAAACTTGTGCTCCATAACATCAGCTAATTCTCACAACTTCCTGTGGTAATAAATGAGGATTTTAGGGGCTGTGGTATGGGGGAGAACGAAGGCTTGGTGACAGAGGTAAAAGCCTTCACCAGAAAGCTTGAAAAGGCAGGGGCAGGCGCTAGCAAAACGCCACCCTGCAGAAGTGTGTAGCTCTTGGCCAGTAAACACAGTTTGAGTGGGTATAAAATTCTGGATTTTGTTGGCTTTCTCTCCACGCTGGATATTATCCCGGTTCTCCTGTTTCTAGCAAGGCTAGACGGTCTGTCTTTTCTCTCTGGTGATGTCAAGGCTTTCGTAAAATCTTCGGTTTTTCTGTTCACTCATCTCTCCTGGGGTCCCCAGGCCTTCCAGCAGCCCGAAGCCCCCCGTCCTCCGCACCCCCGCCTGCCCCTTCAGGGGTGCTGGGCAGACGCACCGCCCTCTGCCTCCTCCCAGGGTCCCGGTCTGTCTTTTCAGACTGCATCTGGATTAAATGTCTATCTTTCCGCTTATTCTTTCTTTCAATCATCGCTTTTATCCAGCTCACGCACTCCAAGGCTTGTGAAAAAAGCCAGCAGCAGTTCCTTGACCGTCCGCTCATTTCCTCAGCTCCAGGAACTTTCAACTCTTTTCACTGGATCTTCTCATACTCGCCTCCAGGAAACCAAACAGCAGGCCCCTGTAGCCCCGTCTTGCCTCTCCCCTTTTGGGGAGATCTCGTGTTTGTTTGAGGGGGGTGGCTCTCTCTGCACTTCCTCGCCCCGCCCCACGGGAGCCCCTGCCCACTGTCCCCACAAGGTCAGTGCTGGCCTGACGCGCGGGGGGCCCTGCCCGCTGCCCCTCCGGGCTGCCCCGCCTTCCCGCTGGGCAAGCAGCTCCCCCTCAGTTCCCACGCAGCCCCCAGCCCCCGCCCCTCCCGCCTACCCTGGGCTCGCCCCCTCCCAGCCTGAAACCCGTCGTGGTCTCCTGTCCCGTCCCCACCCAGTGGGCATGCTGCTCAACAGTGACCTCCCATGTACCCCCCCCCCGGGGCCCGGAGAGGCTGTGCCTCTGCTGGAACCGACGCGGGGTGGGGTCTCCTGCCAGACCCTTGCTTCACTCGGGGCTGCTGCTCCACCCCCTGGAGCCGCCTCCTGCGCCGACGCCCTCGGGCCCCAGCTGGGGCAGGAGGGCAGCGGCTCCCCCGGGACTGGACGCCGCTCTGGCCTGGGCGCTTCAGGGCGTGGCTGGCCGTCCCCTTCGCCTCTGGCAGTCCCTTTGCCCCGCCCTTGGCCTGACGCGCATCCTTGAGACGGTGGCTCGAGAATCCTCTAAGGAGAACATTTCCGCAGCCCGCTTGTCCACCCGGTGGCCGGCCCGCGCGGTGCCCCGGAGGCCGGCCTGTCTTTGCCGCCACGCTGGAGACCGGCCGCTCAGGCGCCTCCACTCAGAGCTGGGGACCCCCGTCCCCGGGCTGGTGCTGGACAGGGCTCCCAGGAGGGGCCGCGCCGTCCTCCTCGTCGCAAACGGGACCGGGGGCCAGCGAGCTGCCCAGGCCTGCCCAGCCCTGGGCGCCAGGTTCTCGGAGCCCGCGCTGCCCCCCGGACTTGAGGTCAGTTTTTACCGCGCCCCGCACGGGAGGCCGTGGCCCCCAGGCCTCGACAGCCCTGCCTGGCACGGTGGGGAGCCCCCCGAGGCCCCGCGCCGCCGTCCGGCCCCAGCCAGGCCTGGCCCCTCCAGACCGCGGCCTGCGGCGGTCAGGGGACCCACTGCGACGCTGCTCTGTAGACCCCAAAAACCTGGCGTTACGGCAGCCTGAGCGCCGGGGTCGCGCCTCGTCCATGCCCCGAGGCGGGACAAGGCCAGAACCCGGCCGGGCGCACCCCTGGAGTCCAGGCCCTGAGCGTGGGCTCCCCTTCGAGGGGCTGCACGTGTCGGGGTGGCCGAGCGGTGCGTCCTCTGCTATTGGCCTTCTGCCCGCCCCGTCCAGCTCAGGGTCACGAAGGCGGGCCCAGGAGGCACCGTCCAGTCGGGCTCCGCAGCCCCCCGCTACTGGCCAGCGGCGCTCGCCCCTCGTCCCGCGTCGTTCCGGAGACCGCTGCCCGCCCCCGGGGCGCTCACCCGCAGGGGCCAGGCGGGCTGGAGAGCGACGGGCGGCGGGGCTACGGCGCCCCGGCCTGAACCCCCACGCTTGTCTCCCCAGGTACTGCGACTGCTTTGCCAGCGGGGACTTTTGCAACAACTGCAACTGTAATAACTGCTGCAACAATTTACGCCATGAAATCGAACGGTTTAAGGCCATTAAGGTAATCCGCTTTCACGAAAACAGGTATTTCCAAAGCTTTTAAAGTGCCTGACGTGTTCTTAGCTGCCTCAGAGGTTTCTAATGTCGGTGTCGGGAAGCGCTGAGGCCTGAATGCCGGCGGGTCATGGCTGTTCTGGGTGGGGGTGGGGATGACAGGCGCGTCAGGAGCCTGGGCCAGAGGGGGTCCCCACGTCCTGTGGGTGCGGGAGGGCTTCCGGGGGCAGCGGAGGCTCGGATTTAAGAACGTGCACATGTCCACCTTGTCCTGCTTTGGGGTCCAGAGATGGGGACCTCACGTGCCCCAAACTGCAAACAACCCATGTCCATCCATGAAGAAGGGACAGCCTGTCGAGGTGTGTCTTGGCGTGGAGTACAACACACCAGTGAAAAAGGAGGCCCGCCCCACGGCTCTGTCGGCAGCATGAAGGGGCTGGCAGGGACGGTCCCGCCCGGTGGCCACCTCTGCGGCCGTGTCCCCATCTGTGGCGGCAGCAGCAGCGGCTCCGAGGACTGGGGGGCGGACCCTCGTCCCTGCCAGTGTCGCTTCTCGGCCCCCAGCCCTGACCTTGGGGACCGCTGGCCGCTGTGCCCCTTACCGCCCCCGCCCCAGCAGACCCTGACGCCCCGCGTTGCCGCAGGCCTGCCTGGACAGAAACCCCGAGGCCTTCCAGCCCAAGATCGGCCCCGGCAGGTGGGGCGACGTCAAGCCGCGCCACAGCAAGGGCTGCAACTGCAAGCGCTCGGGCTGCCTGAAGAACTACTGCGAGTGCTACGAGGTGGGTGCGGGCAGCGTGGGCGCAGAGGGCCAGGCAGATGCTCTGGCCGAGCGAGTCCCGTGGCCAGCACAGCTCCCTGACCCAGAACCGGAGCCGCCGTCTCCGTCCAGGGCCTCACAACGGCCAGTCTGGGGCCCCTCCCCGCGCGGCTGCACCGGGGCTGGCGCTGCTGGTCTGGGCAGTGGCCACCAGTGACGCCTGGGGGGCCCGATGCGCAGCCCCGCCCGGCCCCTGCCAGGTGCGGAGAGCTCCGGGCGGGCCCCAGCACGTGAGCAGGGACTCCCCAGCCCCCCAGGGTGCCGTGGGGGGCGGCCCCTGCCCGCTCTGCTGCGGGAACGGAGGGGCTCTGCGGTCAGGGAGTCTGCTCGCCAGGCCCTGTGAGCTCGGCTCTCCGCCCTTTGTGAAAGGCTGTCCCTCACAATGCCGGAGGCCTCCGAGAGCCCCGGGCTCTGGGGACGCGAGCCGGGGAGCCCCCGTGACCGGCAGCCCCTCTCAAACGTGGCAGAGATGGGACCTAAAAGCAAGAGGCCCCTGCTGTCCTCACGGTGCCCGCTGCCCCCGCTGGCAGCCCCGAACTCCCAGAGGTGCAGAGCCGCAGCTGCCAGGCCGCCCTTGGGGAAGCAGAAGGGGCTCCCGGGCCTCCCTGGCCGCCCTCCACTGTGCGCCCAGCGCCCCCCGCCCGGCAGGGGTGCCCCACGCCCCCACTCGCTCCACACCCCGCCGCCGCTCCTCTCCGCGCAGCCTCACCTTTGCTATGACAGTTCGATCACACTCACACCCGCCCAGGTGGAGGCAGTTACTTTTTGCCAAATTACAGGACAACCTAATTTTACTGAGTGTTTTGTCTTAACCAGGCCAAAATCATGTGCTCTTCTATCTGCAAATGCATCGGCTGCAAAAATTACGAAGAAAGCCCGGAGCGGAAAACACTGACGAGCGCGCCGAGCCCGGCGGGGGGCGGGGGCTGCCCGTCGCCAACCCCGTGTCCAGCGTTGCCGAAACCCAGAAGGGACAGGTGGGTACTCTGAGGCCACACCTCCCGGGGCAGAGGCTCCCTGCGAGGAGAGCGCCCCAGGTCTCCACCGGGGCGGGGTGCTGCGGGGGAGGGACGCACCCCGCCCCCTCCGCCTGCAGAGGCCCCGGCCCCCAGCTCGGCTTTCTGTCCTCGATGCCCGAGTCCCCGGGTGGGTCGTCCTGAGCCGCGGCGGCGGGGCGGCCCCCAGACAGGGTGGCTGGGCTCTGCCTGCCACGCCCTCCCCTCAGGCCCGGGGCTCACCTAGCCCAGCCCCCGGTGGCCTCGTGGACGCACCGCACCTGGGCTAGATGCGGCCACCTGAACCTCCCGGAGGAGTGACGGGCCCTCGACACACCGCTGCCACTTCCGGCCCGTCCCTGTCCCCTCGCTGGCGCCTGAGGGCCGGGTGGGGCAGCCCCGGCCTGCGCCCCGAGAGCTGAAGGCCCCGACCTCAGCCCGCCGGGCCCCCCACAACCAAAGTCTCTGCCTGTTGTCACCATCAAGGGATGTTTAACCGACCCCAACACCGATGTCCATTTTCATAATCCCACTTTTCATGTTTTTGATATTTAATACTGATATTTCACAGTCCTGAAAGTTTCAGTTCGAGCATTCCCAGGCAGCCATCTCGCAGCTCCCGAGCTGGGGCGGCCGGGCCCAGTGCCGGGGCCACCTCAGCTCCCGGGGACCCAGGCCCCCGCCTGCCCCGGCCCCCGCGGAGCCCGTTCACCTCAGGCTCCGGCTGCTTCTGCCCTGGCCGCCGCGGCCTTGACCCCGAGGCCCGGGGCCCTCCGGCCTCTCGCGGCGCCAGTGCGAGGAACTCAGACTGCGGCGAGAGGGTTGGGGTGCCCACGCGCCGCCTGTGCTGCCCTCCCACAGCACCCCCACCGCCCTGCTGTGGCTGCCCCCAGCGCAGGCGGCCCCTGAGCCGGGCTCTGGTCTCTGCGGCAGGCGGGTGCCTTCCTGCATCTCCCGGGAGGTGGTGGAGGCCGCCTGCGCCTGCCTGCTGGCCCAGGGCGAGGAGGCGGAGAGGGCGCGCTGCCCGCCCAGCCTGGCGCAGCAGAGGGTCCTGGAGGAGTTCGGGAGGTGCCTGGCCCAGATCCTGCAGATCGAGCTTAAATCCAAGGGACTGATCGTCGAGTAGCCCGCAGAGCACCGGACTCGAGATTGGGGCGCCGGCCCCGGTGCCTCCCAGGGCCCGAGGGGTCCGGCCGTCCAGCCCCTCTCTGGGCGAGGCAGCCCGGGAGTGTGGGGGCAGCCGCACGGCGTCCCGCAGCCTCGCTGCCCCCACGCCACAATGGGCCCCACGCGGCAGAAACGGCCTCCCGAGGGCTGCTCGATGCGGCCGCGCCCCTGGATGCGCCGGGCAGCCCGGATGTCGCGGCCGGGCCAGGCGCGGCTCCCCGCCCACAGACGCCGGATGCTGCCCCGTCCAGGGGCACCTCCACCGGGGCCGGCAGCGACCCAGGCTCGCTCTCGTTTCTGCTGAGCTGTGGACAAACTCTAGTGCCCAGTTAACGTCTCCGTAATCGCTGTTATGTTATTGTCGTTGTTCGTGGAATATGGTTCAAATAACCAGTTCGCAGAAACCAGCAGCTGAGACAGATAGATTGACTTTCTTGGTTCTATTGTAAAAGCAAAGAGGAATAAAAATTCCAGAGGTCTTCGGCTCGGGCAGTGTCTACCTAGGGAGGGGGAGTCTGCGGCGGAGCGCCCCCCAGCCCGTCCCGCCAGTCTGCAGAGGCCCCGGTCCCCCAGCTGTGCCTCGGGCGGGGGGCTGACCCCCACGCGGCGGCAGGTGCAGGGGCACCCCTCTGGGTGGGGGGCGGCCGGCGGCTCCGCCCGCCCGGAGCTGCAGGTGAAGCGGGGCCTGTGGCAGTCGCTGCTGCCCTGTCCCTCAGGGAGGGGCGCGTGCGTGGCGGCAGCGCAGCCTGCTGAGGGCGGCCCAGGCCGCGGGGCCTGAGCGCGGGCTCCTGCGGGATGTGTAGTCCACCCCGGGGGAGCGCCAGCCAGGGGCCACACTGGGTGAGCTGTCTGTGGCCACTAGGTGGACAGGACCCAGGCCAGAGGGTGACCGGGCAGCAGGGGCTGCAGGCCTGGGACGGCGCGGCCTTGACCAGCAGCCGCCGCCCAGGGCCTTGTCAGGCGCGGATTCCCGAGTCTCGCTGGGGCTGGGGGCCCGGCCGACCGGGCTCTGGGGCTCCTGGTGCCTCCTGAGCCCCAGGGGTTGAGACGCGCGAGCGTGGCGGCGGCGGCGGGCAGCGGGGGCGTGGGGAACGCGCGGCGGAGGACGCCTGGGCCCGAGGCGGGCGTGGGCAGCGGCCAGAGCGGCGCGGGCGCCAGAGGGCCCGGGGGCGGCGTGGGAGGGCGCGGAGCAGGCCGCGGGGCCACCCCAGCAAGGGGCTGTCCCTGACAAGGGCGCCCCGCCCCTGCAGCCCCCTCGCTGAAGCGGCTCGGCCCTCGGTCCCGGGCAGGTCCAGCCTGCTGGGTGTTTTCCGTCTCAGCAACAGACTTACCCTCAGTCGCGGGGCGTCGGCAGCCGGCCCAGGCCGCTGCGGTCAGGTCGCTCTAGCAGTCTGGGGGAACCCTGGGCCCCTCGGCGGCTCCTCGAGTCTTTGGCGGAGAGCCGGGGAGCAGCCGGCGGAGGCGGACGGCGACTCGGCCCCCGCGGGCCTCGGCCTTTCGGCTGGGCCGTGTCCCGCGCTCCGTCGGCCCGCGCGCTGCGGACGCCCCTCCCCCCGCCCAGGCCCCGCGCCCTCCTCGGGGCCGCCCAGGTGTGCACAGTCAGGCCGGGCCGCCCACGCGCCTCCCGCCGCCGAGACCAGGGCCGCAGAGCGGGCGGAAAGCCTGGCCCGCGGCGTCTGCCCTACGCGGGGGGCGGGGGGGTTACTCCTTTTGAGGCGGAGGTGACCGCGCCCCTGGGGGGGAGGCAGGCGCCAGCAGCCCCCGTGGCCGGCCGTGGTCAGCCTGATCCTGCTTTGGGGTCTGAGCGCCCGGTGGCCGTGGCGACGGCCCGACGCGTGGAAGGAAAGCACCGCAAGCAGCTGCTACTTTTTATTTTGCCGCGCAGAGTGGAGGGGTCACCAGCGTTGGCCCGTCCGAGGCCGCGCGCCCCGCAGCAGGGCAGAGCTCGGCCGCTGCCCGCGCGGCTGGCCCGGGACGGCGCATGGCGGCCTCACTGTCCGCGCCGTCCCCGCCGGCCAGCGCGCCCCTCAGGACTGCGCCGCGTCTTCCCAGGACACTGCCGCCGCCCGGCCAGCGGGCGGGCCCCCCGGGGCGCTGGCCTCTGCAGGGAGAGGCGGAGGCTGCGGGCCCGACCCGGCACCCCGGCCCGCGCCCCCGCGCGCTCGGCCCCCTCGCTCCCCGCCGGCCCCTGGGCAGAGGCCACACCCCGGCGCGAGAAGTGACAGGGCGAGGCGCCCACAGGGCGGCCCCGCGGCGGTAGCGGCCATGGGAGATCCTCGCGCCAGGGCCCACGGGGACCCCGGCGGGAAGCCCTGCCCCCCACGCCGGGAGGGCAGCCTGGGTGGGCGGCTCGCTGGGGGGTGACTGGCGCCCTGAGCACTGGGGCGTCCCGCCTTGGCCTCGGGGCCACTCTGGGCGAGCGGGCCTCCCCCACCCTGCTGAGCCGGCCGCAGAGCCGGTCTGGGGCGGCCCACCTACCCTTGAGGTGCAGGAGGTTGAGAAACTCGACGAGGGCGCGCACCGCACCGCTGCCGGGCCGGGGCCGGCCGGGGCTCCCTGGAAGACAGCAGTGGCAGCCGCCCGCCCGCGCCCGACCTCTCGGGCTGCTCCTGAGGCCCCAGCCCCGCCGCTGCCCTGGCCGGCCTGGGCCCGTCGGCCGCTTCTCTCTGGAGGCGCGGGGGAGCCCCTCCCCGGGTGCCCGAGGCGCGGGGGGAGCCCCTCCCACCCTCCGGGCCCTCACCTGGCCCCGCCTCCTCCTGGGGCAGGAGCTCCCGCTTGCCCGTGAGGCCGTGCCTGTCCGGGAAGGGCCTGTGGCTGTCCATGGCATCTGTGGGACAGAGCGAGCGCACCTGACGCGGGCCGCCCCGCGCCCCAGCTGGCACCCAAGGGCCGAGCTGGGAGACCCGGAGGCCCAGCAGCCGCCCGAGAGCCCCCCGCGGCCCGGACAGTCGGGGGCGGGCTGAGCAGCACCGGCTGGTGCAGCGGGGACGGGGTCAGGGTCCTGGTGTCCCAGGGAGCCCCCGGGGAGCCGCCGGGCTGGAGTCCCAGGTCCCCGGAAATGGGGCCCGCCGCTCTGGCCGCATCTGGGGGATGGGCGGGAGGAAGGATGCCCCTGGTAGACGGGAGAGGGGGCGGGTGGGGCTTGGGGGTGCCTGGGTGACGGCATGGGGTGTGTATGGGGTGTGGGTGTATGTGTGGGGGTGACGTGAGTGGGAGAATCGCGACTGCAGCAGCGAGAGCCCTTCAGAAACTACTGGAAGAGAGAGCGCTCGGGCACAGGGCCCGGCCGGGCTGCGAGGGGACCAGGCAAGGGCCGTGGGCTGTGTCCTCTCCAAGGCGGCTGGAGGGGAAGCTGACCCGTCCTTCCAGAGACGGAGCTCGCAGCAGCCTGGGCCCCGGCCCCCGCCCGCCAGAGACATCCGAGTTGCCCTTCTCTCACCGAGGACGAGGTCGGGCCTCTGGCTGGGCGGGAGGAACCCAAGGAAGTGCCGGCCAGCTGACGGCAGTAGCCCGGGGCCAGGCGCTCTGGTCCGGCTTGAAAACCTTTTCGCTTTCACTCCAGCAACGGGCCTTGCACCCCTGTGAAATGGCCCCTCCCTCTTGGGGGCCAGGCGCTCTCTGGGAATCCAGAGGATCTGTGCCCTTTGGGGCTCTGTCCCGAGACCCTGAGGCCCGGCGGGGGGCCCCACCCGGTCCGGCCGGCTGGACACGGCGCCAGGGGCCCCCCTGCGGCAGAAGGGGGTCCGCCGACTCGGGCCAGGAGCCGAGCTCAGGCCAGCGAGCGCCGATCGCCCTCCCCACTTTCTCCGGAGTTAGTTTCACCTCCTTTCCCGGAGGTGGAGGCAGCAAATAAATCGGGGTCCGTGGCTGTGCCAAAGCCAGCCAGGCCTCAGAGTCAGGGGTGGGGGTGGGGGGCTCCCGAAGCGGAGATTGGAGGCGGCAGCCTCCCCCCCCGCCCTCCCGGCCCAGAACTTTCCCTGCCAGCTCTGGTTCAGGACCCCACTGCGGGGAGCGAGTCCCGGAGCCGCATCCCAGCCTCTGTGTAACCACAGCCAGCAAACTCGGGGGGCTCTGAGTGCCCCAAAGATCTAGAGCCGGGCTGTGTGCACGATGACATCACGCCATCCACCATGCAGCTGACCCCAGTGTCCTCCGAGCGCACGGTCACCCAGAGGGCGAGGGAGGCAGCCGCCAGCCCCTCCAAAGGGGGTCCCAGGGTGCGGACACCCCGCCTCTGCTGCGGGGTCTGCTGGAAGCCCCCACCCTGAGCTGGAGAGGCTCAGGGGCGCCCGAAACCTTCGCCCGCCCTGTACTGGCCACACCGGGCCTGGAGCGTCCGCAGCCCAACCCTGGATCGCCCCTCCTCTTCCTTCAGCGCCCTCCGCCTGGGAGAGCTGCTGTCCCGAGCGGGTGCTGGCGGCCGGGAGTTGGGGCGCGTCTGGCTGCCTTTGGGCCTGGAATTCCCATGGGGCTGCGCCAGTGAGGCCGGGGAAGCCAGGCCGGGGGGTCTGGACGGCCGGCGGGGGGCACCCCAAGGGAGGTGAGCCTCCGGGACAGTGACCTCGGGGTGGGAGCCCGGCTGGGCGCAGAACCCCACGGCAGGGGCAGGGCCAGAGGGGCGAGCGGCCCGTGACTGGGGCCAGGCGGGGCAGCCCTGAGGCCTGTGGGCGGGAGGGCGCGAGCTGGAGGGCGCGAGCTGCCGGCCGCTGGGCAGCTCAGGGCTTAAGAAAGAGCAAGTTGCCGGGAGGTGGAGGGAGGAGGCTTGGGGTCAGGGGGCCCCAGAATTAGGCCATCTGCTGCAGGGGCGGGGTCTAGTCAGGAAAGGGGGAGGAGGGGGCGGGTTGCTAGAGGCTAGGGGTGCTCCTCAGAGAATGGGGGCCAGGGCCACCCACGGGAGGGTTAACCGACAGGAAACCCATCCGGGCCCCAAGTCTCCTGGAAACGCCCCCCTCCCCTTGGGCCGACACCACCAGAGTGAGTTAGAACCGCCCTGCCGCCTGCCAGCCTTGGAGGAGCAGGACCCACAGCCACAGTGGGTGCTGGGGGCGGGGCCTGGGGCACACTAAGGGGCAGGGCCTGAGAGGCACGCCGGCTGGGGGGCGGGGCCTGGCGGGGGGGGCTCTGGGGGCGGGGCCTGGCGGGGGCGGGGGTCGCACCCTGGGGGACAGGGGTCCAGGGGCGGATGCAGCTGCACTTACGTGGACCGAGGAGGTAGCCAGCGCTGTTCAGCGTCCAGCCTCTCTTCTCCTTTGCCTTAAATGGGGGAAGAGGGTCAGAGGGCAAGACGGAGCCTGGCACAAGCTCCGCGAAGCCCCACAGCAGCCGCGCGGCCCTTGAACGCACGTCAGGTGCCCGCTTCCACTCCAAATTGCGCTTTTGCGGATCAGCCAGGGGCACAGACTCCTAGGGCAGAGGGAACGTCCCGGGAACCCACCCGCTGCCAGGCGTGGAGAGAGGGGTTCAATATGCATGTGATTTTGGAAGTTGCAAGAAATTTGGGGCTGCCCCCAGCAGCTCTCGGCCGTGAAAACAGGCTTGCGCCGGACCGACCGCCCGTTTTAGAGGCCAGAGCCGGGCGGGCGCGCTGAGGGGCGCGTTGGCGCCGGCTCCCCCGGGTGTAGCTGACCCTCTTCTAGCCGCGGAACTCGCTGTCTGAGGAGCCGGACAAGGCCCTTCCCGCGGCGGGGCTGTCGCTCGAGGCCCCGCGAACCCCGCGGCCCCGCCCGGCCCCTCCCTGCGCCGCCCCCCGCAGCACCGGGCGCCGCGCAGCGCGGTCTCCTGGGCGTTTGCCCCCGCCCGGCTCTTACCGGTAACCCGAGCCCCGGGGCGGCTGAAAGGGCAGCGGCGAGGAGCAGGGAGGCCAGCAGGAGCGCGCAGCCTCTGGGCATCTGCGGAGGGAGGCGGGCGGGCGGGCTGGGGGCGCGCGGAGATGGGCGACGGGGCCGGCGCGGCGGGCAGGGCGGGGAGGGGGCGGCAGGGGGACGTCGGCGCGGGGCGTAGGCGCGGCCGCGCGGGTGGGGGTGTCGGGCGCACGTCGGGCGAGGCTGGGACACCGCACCCCGCGGGGGCCGGAGGTCCCGGTGGTTTGCGACGCCCCGGGAGGTCGATGCCGGGAAAGGGGCGGACAGAGACGCGCGCGGGGCCCGCAGCTCAGGTGCTCCGGGCGCGGGGGGTGGGGGGGGGCGGGCAGGCCGGGGCCTGCCCCCCCACCCCCGGGGTCCCCCAGAGCTCGTGCTACCTTGAGCGGCGGCGGGTCGGTGTCTGCGCGGAAGAGCTGGGCGTCTGTGGATGGCGGCGCGGGCGTCCGGGCCGGGCGGGGTCGGGTGGGGCCGGGCGGCGCTCACCGCATGGCGCGGCTCGCACACGGAGGCGGGAAGCGCGGGGCCGGGCTCCCTCGACGTGCGGGGATCGCAGCCGCAGCCGCTATTTATGCGTCCGAGCCCGCGCCCCGCATCGCGTCACCGGCTCAGTTCCCGCCTCCCGCTGAGCCCGGAGCCGCGGGGAGCGACTGTAACTCAGCCCCTTGGGGGCGGCCCAGCACCGTGTCCTGAAATAGGAGTAGTAGGGTGGTGGGGGCGTGGAGACAGACCCCAAGCCCTCCTCTCCCTGAGGAGCTCCCCCATTACACTGGGGAGCCCCCACCAGCCGCCATCAAGCCCAGCTATTACTCTGCAAGGAGACCCTCGAAGCCCACAAAGGAGAGCAGCTAGCATCGCCAGGGGTTACGGGATGAGGACCCCGCAAATGCAGCCTCCGTCAGGGCCAGAATTCAGGGAGAAAGAACATGACCCCCAGCCCAAGCTAGGCCCAGAGAGTGGGGTTCTGGGGTGCTGAGAAGGGGGCTCAGGAGTGTGGGGCAATGTGGAGGGGGCAGAGAAGAGGGCTCCGCCAGCCAGCCTCTCCCCCTCCCTGGCCGGGTGCCCAACCCTCTTTGTTTTGTTACAATGGAGCAATGAAGGGGGGAATTGGGCTGGGGGGAGAAGGGCCCCCGGCAGCGTGGACACCACTACTGTCAAATTTTTATCCTGCTAGTGACCCTCGGACCTTCCTGCAGCAGAACCCTAATGCTGGCAAGAGCCCAGGCACAGGGGCTGGCCGGGGGGCCCTCGGGCAAAGGCCACCTTCCCAGGAGCTGTGGCCCCCGTAGAGGAAGCTGCCTGGACCGACTGGACACACCCTCAAAGCTAATCTGCGGCTGCTCAGAGGGTGAGGTCACCCTGTGGCCACGTCCCCCTTGGTCGGGGCCGGGGTTCTGTCCAAATCCTGGCACGGGGCCGGGACCCTGGCAGGAGGGCCAGCGGGCGGTGGCTGGGAGGCTGACATTCAGACAAAGGAGGAGAGGGCAGCGGGGACGGCGCCTGCTTCCCGGCACAAGCTGTGCTGGGACCCACGGCCGGCCTTCTAATGGGCTGCGCGCTCACGGCCACCCAATGGGAGGCTTTGTCAGCTCGGGCCCAGTGTGTGGCAGCAAAGTGGGCCTCCATTAGAGTAATGGAGATCAAGGAGAAAGCGTAATTCCGCCTTGCGTCGTGAGCGGGCCGTCTCCCCTCAGCGCCTGCTCAGCACCGCTGAGAAAACCAACGGTGGGCAACCTCACTGAGCCAGAGCCAGGCCCTGCACCGGGCACTCGGGAGGCCGGCAGGGGAGGCCGAGACCCTGGCACCAGCGCGCAGCAGGAGGGTGGCCTCCTGCCCACGTGCAGGTCACAGTCCAGCGGAGACCCAAATGCACAAAACAATGATTGCAAATAACCACTGTGGATTTGGGGAGTCTGCTGGATTTGGGTGCCTGGATTTGGGGAGTACAGCCAGATGTTGGAGCATGACTGACCAGCTGGAACCCAGCACATTCCAAGTGGAGTGGGTTTCATATATAGGCCCCCTCTTTGGTCCTTTTTCCCTCCTCCTTCCTGCTGCTTGGACTGTGGAGGCGAGGGCTGGAGCTGAGCAGCCATTTTGGACCACAGAGTAAAGACTGAAAATCAGCCAGACCAAAGAAGCCTGGTCCCTGGCTGCTGACGTCGAGCCTTGTATCACAGCAGAGAGACGTAAACTTTTCTCTCCTTTAAGCCAGTGCTATTCAAGGTTTTCTGTTACACATGATCGTTGGGTTACTATGACAGCATCTCACATCACCCAGTGTTTCATGAGTGAATTGAGGGACACAAACAGACGATGCCGTTGAGGTGCTCGTGTTGGTGAGACGAGCTCGGAACAGAAGAGGCTCAGACGAGATGACAAGGGGCCTGTTCCCAACCCCCAGCGATCGCAGTACAGCAGAAAGAAAGGAGGAAACGGCTCGGTGATCTCAAATTGGCCTTTATTTGGCCACCGTCTCTTCTGGAACCGCCCCCTCCAAGGTTCCAGCTGCTGGCCCCACCCCCGCCCCACCCCATCTGGTAACACACTCCTGAAAAGGCCCGAGAGGCCCCATAAGCGCAGCCGCTGGGGGGCTGGCTGGGAGGACAGGCCTGAGGGCGCCCTGAGCCGCGTGAGCAGCCTCACACCCCACACCCGGTCAAGAGGGCCAGGCCGGTGTGAAGATCCACACAGCCGGGCTGCACGCGGGGGCGGGCATGGGCGCCGGGGGAGCAGGGGAGAGAGGGAGAGGAGCTGAGGAATGCTGGGGAGGACCCTTAGGGGCGGCGGGGGGTCCTCCTGCGGCCCAGGGTCCTGCCCGCTAGAATGCAGGCTGACAGCTGGGGTCTTTAGGATGGATGGGCCTGGTGCTCCACTAAAATCGGGTACGGGGCTAGAGGTGGGAGGGGAGGCTGCTGGGTGGGCAGTGGCTGGCTCCACCCGGCCGGGGCCCTCTGGGTTTCCTCAGGGAAAGCTGGACTGGGGGCACATTTAATTTGGGTTGCTGGGGTGGCTGTATCTCACCTGCACGTGCAGGTGAGGTGCTGCGGTTCCCCACCCCCTAGTGGGAAAGGCTGGGGAGGGGGGTGCGCTGTGCTTACAGAGATGCCGGGCAGCTCCGCAGGCTGGCCTCTCCCGGGGGCGGCCGAGGCGGGCGGGGAGAGTCCGCGGGCCTCTCATGAGCTGAATCCCACACTGACTCCACCTGTCAGGTGCAGCGCCTGGGCGAACAGCTCTGCAAGACGCTCTAGGGGGCGGGCAGGGGCGGGCAGGGGCGGGCAGGGGGCGCTGCCTGGGTGGGCCTGTCCGCTCAGCTGGCAAGCCCTGGGCTCGCCCGTGGTGCCTTCCTCTTTCCTAAACCCCCCTGGAGCATCTCTTCCTCAGCTTGTACCCCCACCCCAGCCCTGGCCTGGGCTCCGGCTGTGAAAGTGTCCGACAGGCCCCGCCCACCGCCAGCCCCGCCCCCGCGGCCGTCTAGCCCCGCCCCTCTACCGCCCAGGCCACCTCCCCACTCCCACCCCCAGCGAGAGGGCTGCCAGGACGAGTGTCCCCAGGGAAAGTCCCCAAGTCCAGGAATCCACCTGTGCCCTGGGTGACTCACCGCAGCGGAGGGAGAGCGCTCGCTGCCCGCTGAGGGGCTGGGGCCGGTGACTCAGCTGTTTCCGGGCCTGAGTCGGGCCGGAGGCAGCACCCCGGGCCACGTGCGACCACGCCTGCCCCAAGGGATGTGGGAGCCGGGCAGTGTCCGAAAGAAGGGGTACTCCCGCCGGCGGCCTGAGCGCCCACCTGCTTCTCAGGAGCCCAGAATCTCGCCCTGGACTGGCCTGGAAATGGCCGCCCGTCACCGAGATGTGCGCGTGCAGGGGCCGCCCTCCGATCCTCGCCCTGCGGGGTGCAGGCCTGGGGGGCCTCTTGGGAAGCGCCCCTTTGCAGCCTGGGCATTGACTGACTTCACTTTAAATGCTCATTATAGAAGCCGGGTGTGGCTTTTTGTTTGTTTTTTGCAAACAACAGAACAGCTTGAAACAGAGCAGAAATCGCCCTTCATTGTATCACTGTTCAAAAGTTTGAAAATAAGAAACCCAAGTCCTGCCACCCGTGTTTCTAGAAGAAACCTCTGCAAACAGCAGGTGTCCCGCGGGAGTTTCTGTGTTCCCTGGGGTTTTACAGGCCATTAAACAAGGCAAAATGGAATTTTGCCGCCAATTCTGCCACTTGCCGCTTTCACTTTATGCATCTCAGACGCCTTTCGTACGCCGCCAGGCACCACCCACTGCCCAGCTGACCGTCCAGTCACCGGGTCTTGGGGGCCTGGCACGTCCCGACCCCCTCGGGCAGGAGTCCTTCGGAATCGGGGGAGTCTGGGCCGTGGGGGCGGGGACAGGCTCTGCACAATCCCAGGTCCCCACTGGGCAGACTGTACCGGTTCACAGCGTCCAGTGCCCAGTGTCCTGGCTGAGGACATCAAACTTGTGAAACATCTGTCCATCTGCTCAGGGGGCCTGTGTTCGTTTGCTGGGCCACTGTGACAAGGTCCCACAAACGAGCAACTCCCCAGTAGCCAAGCTAGGGCTCCCACACTGAGGTATGCCCAGCACTCGTGCCCCCTGGGGCTGTGAGGGAGACTCGGCTCCTTCCACCTGCTCTGAACATGTCATCTAAATGGAATCACATGCTGGGTGCTCACCTGTGCTGTCTTTCCTCACATGGCAGGACGTCGTCACCGCATTCCTTTTCACAGCTGTATAGTATTCCATCCAGTGGACAATTACCTTTTTTTTTTTAAAGATTTATTTTTGCATACAAGCTGGGGTGCAGGCCAGAAGTGTGGGGTGGTGAGGAGATTCACCAGAGACAGAGTGGGGAGCAGAACAGACAGATCGACCGAAATACACTGCTGAGGGGAGCAGAGAGCGAGGCAGGAGAGGTCTGCTGCGCCCTGTGGGAATCTCCCTGGCCGGGCATCAAATTCACGCTGCAGCCGCCGACAGCTTCACAGCGCTACGCTTAACCTGTTGCGCCACCAGGGAGGCCCCAGACTACCTTTTTTTAATCTAGTCATCAACTGATGCACACCTGGGCTGCTCCCAACTTTTGGCCAAGGTGCCCAGGACCTTCTTGCACCTGTTATGGTTTAAAGACCTGTTTTCAGTTCTTTGGCGTCTATACCTAGCAGTTGAATTACAGGGTCATGTTATAATTCTATATTCAACTTTTGGACGAACTTTATTTAAACCCTTGATATTCCGTTCATCATGGACATTTTACGTATGTTTTGATTTTTAAGTACTGGAATATTTTCCTTGGTGGCTGTTTTGGATGCTTGCTATGTTTTGCCCCGCGGCCAGGCCTCTCTGGCTGCACCCAAGTCCTGGACCTGTAGGGTGGAGGCAGAGGGGTGGGGCGGATGGACAGGCCCAGGCCTTTCTGGGAGGCGAGCCCAGCTCGATGCCAGGGGCTGGCGGACTCCTCCATCTGGAAAGCCTCTGGGTCCCCTGCGGCTGCGGCTGAGGGCTGTCACAGCAGACCCTGTGCCGCCTGCTCCCTTCCCTCCTCGGAAACCCGGCCTGGCCCCGCCCACGGCCTGCTCCCTCGGGGCCTCCTCCGTGTCCCCCTCCCCTCCCACCTGCTCTCGTCCCTCCCGTTCTTGTGGTTCATTAACCACTTACCCCACTGGCCCCTCCATGACCCAGGTGTGATTAGGAAAAAAAAATACAGGCCAGTTAAATTTGGGTTTCAGATGAACAAGAGAAATGCTGGGCGTCAGTATGCCCCCGCAAAGTTCGGGGCACACTGCATGAAAATGTTACCTGCTGTGCTCAGAATTTAACCAAGCTGAGGAGGCCGAGACGGCCGCGTTTCCCGAGGAAGACACAGACCTGGGAGGAAGACGGAAGACAGGCAGGGCGCTAATTAAGAGGAAGCCAGGTTGACAGATCCTCGGCGGTAAAAGCTTTCTTCCCCTGCGATGCATTGACAACGGAACAAATCGTGACCCTGGCGAAAAAATTTAATTCTCAACCCCTGTTATTATATTTGACGAGTCAGGCTGACTTCCCGAAGCAGGACATCGCCAATTACCACGGGCAGGCCCCCGGCCCGGGAGCGCAGCTGCCCGCCAGCCGCCCAGACGGCAGCCCCCCGCCCGCAGCGTCACCAGGGAGACGGCGGTCTGTTTGTGGGGTGCAGGTGGGCGGGGGTCACGACTGGAGCAGGAAATGCCTGGTGGGCCCGGCGCCCGTCACTGGCACGACACCCGGGTGCTCCTCCCTCCCCCCGAGACCAGGTGGCGGGCTCCTCACCGCGCGGCAAGTGGGCCTGAACCACGTTTCTTTGCCCACGGATTTGCAGTGTGGGCAGAATTCGGAGGCGATGGCTCATCTCCGCGCGTGCAGTGTCCCCCAGGGGCTACCTGGGCTGCGGGGCCCACAGAAGCACCAGGCGCCCGCGGGGCTGGTGCCGGGGCTCAGCCGCGACCCGAGCGGGCAGGGGGGCCTGGCCCGGCATCCCGCCGAGCTCCGTGGTCAGAGCCGCCCGGTGCAGCCAGGAACGGTGCCCGGGTTGCAAAGGAACCGTCCTGTCTACACGGCGTTTGTGATTTCCCCCTCAGCCTGCTGGGGTCCCCCCCAGCTCTTACAGAGTTACAGACTTGGGGTGCCGTTCCCTTGGGGTGGCCGGGGGGACTGAGTCCCTAGGCACTTGGCTGAATGACCACACCCTGGGGTCTTCCTGCGGCTCGGCTGCCCCGGGGCTGATGGCCAGGGGGCCACGCCCCCAGCGCTGAGCAGGTCAGGCGTGGTGGGGACACTCCTTCTAGAAGAAAGTTGGACCTCTGCTCAGAGGGCTCCCAGGGGTCACGCCGCCTGCAGACCCGCGGAAAGGGGAGTGAGGGCAGGAGGAGCCTCCCCCCGCACCTGCCTTTGGGCCCAGGACCCCCAGCAGCCAAGGCTCCAGGCGGGCAGGGGGCTTGGGTGCTGGCTTAAGGGCCGAGTCTGGCCACCCTGGCGCAGCCAGCAGGCCCAGGGTGCCCAGGGGCCGATCGGCTGCTCCCTGCGCCCTGCACCGAGGGAGGCAGGCGACTCAGCGCTCAGCTCCCGCCTCCCGCAGCCCCAGGAGCTGGTGCCGGAAGATGAAAGGGAAATGGGCCTCAGCACAGGCCCGAAGAGGGGCCCAGTGGGAGCCCCAGGGCCCCAGACAGAGCCGCCTCTGCCGTCCCCCGCCAGGGGTGCAGGCTCTGGCTCCCCCTTAGCACATTCACCGGCTCTTGATGTCTCCGCAGAAAACCTTCCGGCAGGGCAGGCTCCACCCACAGTTCCCGGGAGCCCTGGGGTGCCACGGCGCTGACGCCACCACCTCTGGCCTAGCTCCCCCTGCGGAGAGGGCCCCGACCCCTGTCTAGGGGCAGAGGAGGCCTGGGGGGCCCTGAGGATTCAGAGTCAGCCCCTACTTCCTGCCCACCTCCGGCCCCAGGAGCAAAGGCGAGGCGAGGGCCATCGTCCCTTCTGCATGGGGGGCAGGCGCTTCTCCTGGGGGCGCCTGAGTCCTAGTGGGGAGCTGCCTCATTGTGTGGGCTGATGGGGTTTTTAGGGTGCTGGGACGCGAAGCCCCCAACACCTACGGGGCACAAGGGGCCACACTGGCGGGTGCCCGCTTCTGTCACGACGCACGTGCGCCTCCGGGTGCTCCGGGCGGTGGCCGAGAGACTTCCCAGGCTCAGGACCGTCCACACCGGCCACTGGACGCGCTTGGGGATTCTCGCGTGCGTGTTGCTCGAGGGCAGGACATCATTGGCTTTTATTGCTCGAGGGCAGGACATCATTGGCTTTTATAGCTGAGAGCCACAGAGCAACCTCCAGCCTATGCCGAAGAGCTCGCGACAGAAAGGAAAACAGCCTCGTCTCCTGAAAACGGCTCAGCTAAGAAAAGGCCTGTTTGCACTAGAGTTTGGGGTTGTGGTTTTTTTTGCATACAAGAACTGGGGTGCAGGCCAGAAGTGTCGGGGTGGCGGTGAGAGGATTCCCCAAAGACACAGTGGGGAGCAGAACAGGCGGATCCACTGAAATCCACTGCTGAGGGGGCAGCGGGGAGACAGGAGAGGTTCGCTGCGCCCTGTGGGAAGCTCCCTGGCTGGGGATTGAACTCAGGCTGCAGCGGTGACAGCCTGCGAATCCACCCCTTGGCCCCCAGGGAGGCCCTGCTCTGGGGTCTGTTAACCAAGAAGATATTCTGAAATTATCTTTAAAAATTCCCTTTCCTGAGAAACCATGTAGATTCATGAAGGTGATTTTCACCCAGAATAACACGTCCAGAAAGGCACATTCTTAGACGCAGAGTGAAGGACGCAGCGACACTCTTTCTCGGGGGTGTGGGGGCAGGACCCCTGCTGGCTCAGGGGGCTCAGCTGTGCAGCCGAACCCCCCGCCTCGGGCAGGTGACGGCCATGGGCTCTCGGAAGTCTGGAGGCCGGCACACGCTCAGGAGGAGGCAGGCTCATGGAATGCTGGTCGGGGCACTGACATGTGGAAGATTCTTGAAACGTGGCTAAATCCCTGAACACGTGGTTCTTCATCTGCCCACTCAAGAGCCTTGAAAGACCTGCTTCTCCCTGGGGCTCCCCTGAGGTGCAGCCTGGGGGGCGGCCCCCACCTCCCTCCAGCACCCGGTCACGACAGCTGGGGGTGGGACACCCCGCCCGGAGTCTCGAGTCGGGCTAAACAGGAAGCGGCCGTGCCGTGAGGACACCAGCGCGGGAAGGACACCACCCCGTGCTGCCACAGCCGGAGGAGCTGGGGACAGGATGCTGAGTGAGACGTGCCGTCACCAAGCGGCGGTCCTGCCTGGCCCGGTCCCAGGGGGCCTGGAGGAGTGGCCGGGTGGACAGAAAGGTGGTCAGAGGGCCCAGGTGCCGGGGCGGCGCTGCCCAGGATGGGACAGGCTGTCTGGGTGGGTTGCCGAGCCTGGACCCGGCTGGGTGACAGCGGGTGACAGCGGGTGACAGCGTGCAGAGGTGATTAACGCCTGAGCTGTGTGTTTGCGAAGAAGCAAAAGGGCAACTTCTATGTTGTGTATCTTTTATCACAATAAAAAAAATGAGAAAGAAGGCCAGCCGGAATAACGACCCTCCAGGGAATGGGATTTGTCACACAGCTCAAAAAAATAATTGGGAAAGAAGACTCCGTGCGTGGCGGGCGACAGGCCCTGACGGGCGTCGCCCCACACATCGCAAATGCTTTTTGCTTATTATATAAATTTGAGCCTGTCAGGAGGCTCTTGGGGCAGTGTGACCCCGCTAATGGCGTCGTGCCGATGCCGCCAGCCCCACTTCCCAGGCCCGTGATGGCTTTGTCAGCGCACACCGCGGTTCAGGCTGGACCCGGCCAGTGCCCGTGGGTGCCCCGCCCCCAGGGACTTCTCCCGAGGGATCCAGGGACCCACTGAGCTGGGGGTGGCAGGTGTCCCCAAGGGGTTGCTCCCTGAACCAGGTGAGCATGGACGTGTTTCCCTCTTCTTGCTCAGGGCGGCGCCCAGTGGGGGAGCAGAGACAGAGGGGCGCAGCTGCTCCTGCCCCTGTCCCCCAGGCTCACCCAGCGTCTCGGGCGCTCGCCCCGCCCTGGGTCGGCCCCCTCTCAGGTGGCCAGAGCTCATATCCTGCTGTAAGGCCCCAAAGGGGGGTGCCCAAAAAGTTCAACTGTCTCCTGCAAGATACAGGGGTAACGCGGAGAGACCTCGAACACCCACAGTCCCGGGGGCCAGGCTGAGCCTCGCCTGTCTCCTCCTGCCTGTCTGTCCCTCCCTCCCTTACAGGTTTCTCCTGAGGCTCCTTCAGTAAATCCCCATCTCAGGCTTTGCAGGAGGGACCCCTTACTAGGGCGGGGTTTGGAGTTACTCAGACCCGGTCTCAAGTCCTGAATCTGCAAGCTTGTGAACCAGTCCCCACTCAGAGCGGCCCCATGTCCCGTCTCTGTGCGTGTGGGCCGGCATCTGGCAGCCTTTTTGTGCCATGAGGCCTCAACCCGCCCCTGACTGGCAGATCCCATGGGATAAGCTGGGCTTGTCTGGCCACCTCCCTCGGGATTTGGAATTGGGGCAAAGTCTCTTCTGAGAGCCAAGCAGGGAGCACAAAGCCTCTGTCCAGGGGCAACGCTGGCCTCCGGGCTGGCAGCAGAGCCCGCACAAGGCTGCAAGGCTAGTGCAGCGGGCTCCTTCACCACACGCCTGGGCGCCCGAGACCCCTGCCCGTCCGCGGGACCCAGGAACTCCTTGGGTAGAGCCTCCCTCTAGCGCAGGCTGCCTTGAGTTGATTTCTGTCATGTTGATCAAAATCTCGGCAGGAACTCGGAGCGGGACCACTCACCTCCTTCAGCAACGAGGGAACCAGGCTCAGAGAACTACCTTGCTCCAGGCCACCCAGCCAGAAAGGGACTAAAGGATGCTGGTGGGTCGGGGGCCCTCCAGCTTGGGAGGGCCCTGCTGTGGGGGCACCCCAGTCACCAGCTCCCGCCGGGTGCATAGGCCCCGCGCGTGCAGGGACACGGCCGTGGCTCACGTGGCTCACGCAGTGGAAGGGCATTCCCAGAGCCCAGACAGCCCCGGCTCCTGGCGGGTGGGCCGGGGGGAGGGGCAGCCGCAGTCCCTGAACCCTGACGGGGTGCTGGGCGGGTTCCCCTCCGGGCCCTCTGCTCCTCACCTGCAGGTCCCTGGACTCGACTCCCCCACAAGGTCCAGGAGCAGAACCTGGGGGACGGGGAAGGGAAGAGCGCTTTAAGCCACGCCTGTCGGCCCCACAGCTGAGTAATGGGCTAGAGAGAGTGCTGGGGCGAACCAGACTCCCCCGCCCTCTGGGGAACTGTGCCCAGGCCCCAGGAAGAGCCCCAGCCCCCCCAGCGGAGTAACCCCAGCTCCCCCCAGAAAGGACCCCCAGCTGCCCCCAGAGGAGGAGTCAGACAGA
>PVIJ01001519.1:76040-139104 GCA_004024925.1 Scalopus aquaticus | reverse complement strand
TGGCTCAGCAGCGCCAGTGTGGTGAGGGCAGCTAGGGAGTGAGTGTGGGACGGGGAGTGTGTGCGGGCGAGTGTGCACAGCTGTGGGTGGGCGCGCTGTGCAGGGGCGCAAGGGGGTCTGAGCATGTGTGTGCAGAGGTGCAATCTGGGGGTGACGTGACCCCCAGGTCCTGCGGCCCCATGCCAGGAATCCCTCTGATCCTCGGGGTGGGGGCGGCCGAGTGCTGCTACCCCCTGGCCCAGACCCACCCCCATGTCTGCCCCACCCCCACCCCCGCTGGTGCTCAGGACGCCTCCTGCCTCCCAGTTTTTCTGGGAGCTGAGCAGACCTGGCTGGCCCAATTGAATTTGACTTATTAGGTTATTTCTGCCCTTTTAAAAAAAGCGTCACCACGCCTGGCAGCGCTCCTAATTGAATAACGTTTAGCAAATGAACTTTTCTTTAAAAAATAATCCCCAAGCCATATGAAGCAGGGAGACTGCTGTCTGCCTCTGTCTTCCTGGCTCACCAGCCCCTTCCGGGCCAGAGGCCTCGCCCCTCTGCGGGATGCTCCCCCCCACAGGCTCTGGGGTGCTTAGAAGGGCTGCTCCCAGCGGGAGGCTGGAGGGCTCCGAGGCTCTTCCCCTGCCCCTCGGTGCTGGTCACCCCAGGACCAGCCCAGACCCCAGCTCCCTGCCAGAGCCCCACCCCGATCCCGCTTCTAGTCTAGACCCAATTGTGGGGCTGCAGCCAGGCGGGGTCTCAGGGTGGGGCGTGGAGGCCCCCACTTCCGTCCTGCTCACTGAAGGCCTTGGTCCTGAGCCGGCCCGGTGGGGCTGACCAGGGGCTACTTCACACCACCCCGAGACCGCCAGGACCGGGGCGCCCTGCCCACCCAGCCCTGCGCCGGGCAGAGCGGGGCCACCCAGGGCCTGGCCCCAACCTGGCCCTTGGCCTTGTTCTTTTAAAAAGATGTATTTAGGCTCGCAAGAGCTGGGGTGCAGGCCAGAGGTATGGGGGGTGAGAGGACTCCACAGAGACAGAGTGGGGAGCAGAACAGGTGGATCCACTGAAACTCACTGCTGAGGGAGCAGCGGGGAGACAGGAGAGGTCTGCTGCGCCCTGTGGGAAGCTCCCTGGCTGGGGATCGAACTTGTGCTGTGCCCCAGTGGCTGTGGACAGCTTCATAGGCTGAGACTTAGCCCCTGCACCAACAGGGAGGCCCCCACTTTGCCTTTAAAGGGACCCGTAGGCCCGGCTCCTCTCGGTGGGGGCCCTGCTTGGGTGCTGTCAGGACTGGGGGCCAGGGCCACCCCTCCAGCAGGTTGAGCCAGGGGTGCTGCTGTCCTACAAGGCTCAGGCCAGGCCCCACAATCACGGTCCACAAAACTCAGCGGGGAGGACGAGCCCGTACCTCATTACAGTCCATTGCTTAAAGCACACAGCCAGTCTGCGTATTTCTCCTAGAAAACGACTCTTGGGGGCGGCAGAACGGAACAGGCCCCTCGGCCAGGCCTCAGGTCCTTGAAACCCTGGCGGGCGCGTCATACCCACCCCCCTGCCTTTGCACATTCTGTTCCTCCTGGGTGATGCCCTTCCAGGGGCCTGTGCTGGGCCAAGACCCAGGTCCCCTGTGCCCTGTGTGGTAATCTGGGGGTTCAAATAACACACATTTTCTCTGTGGTCCTGGCGACTGGCAGGCCAAGGTTGAGACACAGGCTTCTCTTGAGCCCTGGTCCCCTCCCTGCCAACCTGTCTGGACCAAACCCACTGTGCCCAGAAAGCAGCCGGGGCAGACCCACTGTGCGCAGAGAGCAGCTGAGGTGGACCCACTGTGCGCTGAGAGCAGCTCCCGGGCATGGGTGGCTGCACCCTGACTGCATCTGACCCTCCTCGCCCCAGAAGGCCCCTCCCCAAGCCGCCTTGGGGGATTCGGGCTCCACCTCTAGGTGGGGACGGTGGGTGGGGGGGCTGCCCCCTCCCTGCCAGTGCCTGGGCCCCAGGCTGGCTGCTCTTATAGATGCCTGAGGGGCGCTGGTCACCCCACCCCAGGGAGCCCCTGGAGGGCAGCCCCCGTGAGCTCAGGGCCCACTCAGCCTCTCCCCAGCACTGCCCAGCAGCCCGGGGGGGGCCCAGCGGTGCCCCAGCCAGGGCCGCCCTCGTGCGCTGCCTGCAGAGGGAGAGAGGGCCCCGCTCGCTGCTCACCCACAAGGAGAGAGGGCCCCGCAGCACGTAATGGCCTAATTTCTCCTGAAATTATCGTAATTTGGGCCATTGAAGTCCGCGGGTCGCTGACGGCTGAGTGTGGGGTGAAGACAGCCCCCCTCAGGGCCGTGCTTCCGGGCTGTTTTGGGGTTTCTGTTGGTGCCGCAGGGAGCGAGGGGGCCTGCTTGGGCCGGAGCATGTCCCTCGAGCGGGGGCGCCCGGCTGTGGCCGCGGGGAGCAGCCAGACTGGGCTCCATTTCCATTTCCATCCCGTTACTCGCTGAGGCTGAGGCCTTAATATTTGAAATTGTGAAAGGCAAATGGAGATTTATATTGGAATTTGCCTTAGCGTCATCTAACGAGATTTGAGTTTCATTTGAAGCTATTCGAAACACATTTCGGGGATATTTGAATCAGAATTAAGAATTTGAGCTGAGAACATTCTTGAGAACTGACCTTCCCAGGCAGGGCCAGCCCGCCGCGGACTGCGGGGAGGTTCATCGTCGCACCCCTGGGGCTTGGGACAGGAGGGGTCTCGGGCACCCAGCGCCGCTCCCCTGGCCTCACCTGGTCTCCTGTGGCCTCCTGCCCGCTGGGGCCCCGAGGGCACGGGCTCAGGAGCAGGGAGCCTGCACCCAGTGGGGCCACGACGCTCCCGTAACGGGCCAGACGTGAACCTTCCTGGCTCGGTGGGCCGCGCCGGTCTCATCCCTGGCACGTGCCGGCCGGGCCTTGAGCCGATGGGCCTTCACGTATTCCACAGGCGGGGGCCGGGCCCCTCCCGATCCGCGCTGGGGATGAGGGGCTCTTTCGCCAGCCTCACTGACGTTTTGGGCAGGATTCAGCCTCGAGAAAAACACAAGAGCTTAAAAATAAAATAACAGACTTTACTGGGGGGTCTTCCCTTTGCAAATCAGGGAGCACAAACCCAGGACACAAACTGTCCTGCTGGGGTTCGTCTGTGGGGTCTTAAAAGGAAAAGGTGGGGAGGAGGGCAGAACTGACCGGCACCAGGCCAGTGTCGCGGCTTTGCTTGGTGGTCACTGGCTTGTAGTCAGGCTGGTCTTGGCAGAGAAGAAAAAGAAAAAGAAATGTGGGTAAGCGTGTCAGGCTGGGACAGGTTCCTGGGGTCACACGTGTGTGCGTGTGCGTGTGTGTGTGGTCTGGTAAGATGGAGTTGCTGCGGTCAGCCTGGACTTTCCGCTCTAGTCACGGGTATCTCGCAAGGTTCCCGTGTCTGCCCTTGGATCTGTTCCGGTCACGCAGCTTAGGCCGCCTGTCTGGAGAGTGTGGGCAGCTGCCCACCATGCGATTTCCGTCTCTACGAATCTGACAGCCCTAGGTCCTCATGAGTGGGATCAGGTGGCATTTATCCTTTATGCGACATCACTCAGCATGAAGTCCTCGAGTTTCCTCCATGTTGGAGCAGGTGCGACCATGTCCTTCCTTTTCAGGGCTGAATAATATTCCAGCACGTGCTTGGACAGCACTTTGCTTATCTGTTCCTGCACGGACAGATGCTTGGGTGGCTTCCACCTCTCGGCTGCTGCGTAACAGGGATTGTGGCTGTCTCTTCACGTCTCTACTCTTAGTTCTGCGGTGATACCCAGATGTGAACTTCTGGATCATGGGGGAGACATCTTTAATTGCTTGAGGAACCTCCGTACTGTTCTCTGTGGCGGCTACTCCATAGTACGTGCCCACCATTAGTGCACAGGGCGCCGATGTCTCCCCATCATTGTCAACATGTTTTCCCCTTTCCTGGTGTTTGGGTGGCGGCCATCCTAATGGGTGTGCAGGGCCGTCTGGCTGTGGTTTGAGTCTGTTCTGGGTCCTGCTGTTTCTCACTGGGTTGTTTGGCGTTTGTTGACGTGCCTCCTTTCCATGACGGAACAAACGCCCCTGTACGCATCTCACCATCTGTGTCTGTTTGTGTGGACATTTGGGCTCTTTCCACTTTTTAGCAATTACGGACGCTGTTTGTCTTCACGCACGAGCTGGTGTGACCCATTGGGTGACCCGAGCAGGACATCAGCTGGGCACTCCCAGGAGGTCCAGTCAGAATGTGCACTGGGGACAGGCAGCTGCCCCGTGGAAACTGAGGCCCTCCCCCGGCCCAGACCGGGGCCCGCACCTCCCACTGGCCGGGCGGTTGGGCTTACGGGGCGGTGGCGTGCCGAGCCCTGGGTACGTGCAGGCTCTCCACCTTCACCCGTCCCCTTGCGGCCTCCCCTAGCCCTCGGAGCGGGACTAGCTCTGGCTCCATCCCCCAGACCTCGCCGCTTGATCCCCTTCAAAGCTCCAGGTGGGGTTCACGCCCAGGACCTCAGCTATTCTAGGTCTTTCTTTGGCCCCAGGCCCTGCACGCCCCCGCTCTCCGGTCTTTGGGCCCCCTGCGCCCAGAGCCTTTGGCTCCCACCCCCAGCAGCTTGGCTTGTGGGGCCCCGGGTCTGCGGCCGACCCCCGCCCCTTTCCCTCAAGACCCAGAAACACTCCAGACCAGGGTCTCTCAGCCCCCCGACTCTGGGCGCTCCTGGGACCCAGTGAGGGGAGCGGTGAGGAGAGGCTGTAGGAGCCCCCACAGTGCCTGCTATGGGCACAGAGGGGCGGGCACAGGCCTCCGCACTCGCCCTCCTGCCCTAGGATGAGGGTCGGGCCAGCCCTGCCCTGCCCTGCCCTGGGGGAGACGCCCCCCGGGGTCCAGTGGGGCAGGTGTCCCCCAGGCACCGCCCCCCGGGGGGCCTTGTCTGCAGAGCAAACCCCCCAGATGCTGCCCTCGGCGCAGAGGGGCCAGGAGTAGCTCGTTCTGGCCTCGGCGTCCCCGCTGCCATCTGCTCACGGACTGTCTGGGTCTTGAACTGTCACCTGGCGGCACAAAGCGGGACAAACGTGAGCCTTCTGCATGGACAAGCCGCCCGGCCCGGGGCCCTAAGAGCAAGGGAGAGGAGCAGGGAGTCCGGGGGCCCGGGGCAGGGGCTTAGGGGGAGGGGACCCAAGGAAGAGGGGCCCCAAGAAAAAGGGAGGGGGAAGCTAGAGGGAGGGACCCGGGGAAGGACGGCCCAGGGGAAGGAGAGGCCCAATGATGCGACTGTTCCAGGAAGGAGCAGGACAGGGCCGGGCGCTGTGGCCAGCACCAGGGCCGGGCCCCGGGGGGTGGGGGGCGTGCCAGACAGGGCGGCGCCCGAGCCAGCGCTGTTACTTCTGGGGGGCATGGAACGGGCGTTCCTTGAGAGGCCCTTCCGAAGTAGCCCCTTGCTGGACCCAAGTTCTGCTGCGTTTTTTGTGAGCTGCTGGGCTGAATTCCAAACCTCCTTGTTTTTGACTTATATTTTCACTTTCACTTCGGTCCTCAGTGCGGGCTCTGAGGTCCGGGCCCCCAGGGCCTGGCGTGGCCCAAGGGCCAAATGGAAGCTTGACGGCAGGTGAGGCGACAGGTGTGCTGGTCGCCCCCCGCGGCCGAGACAGCTCGGAGAGGAGGCTGAGGGCCGGGCGCCTGCAGGCCGGAGGTGGACCACGGGGCCGAGGCCCAGGCTGGGAGCGGCGGGGCAGCCCGGCACCGCGCTGAGCGGAAGGTGGCGCGGGGGCGGGCGGGCGGAGCCAGAAAGGCACAGGGCAGCTTCTCTGATCGGGCAGGCGGTCAGGGAGGGCCCCGGCCCCGTGGCTTTTCCCGGCTTCCAATGCTCCTCCCGCGCAGTTGCAGAGGCGACGAGGCGCAGGGGGGCAGGGCCGGGGCCGCGCGGCCAGTCTTCATTCCCCTCCAGTCCCAGCTGGAGCCCCAACACCACCATGGGTGAGTGGGGGTTGGCAGCGCGCCCCAGGGGTCCAGGCTGGGGGCGGCTCCAGGAGAAGGGCCGCCCACGCCCCCGTGGGCTGATTCCGCCCACGCAGGGCCCCCTCGGGCCCCCGCGACGGCTGCGTGTCCAGCTGAACCCGCAGTCACTTTGCCGGCCACACACAGATTTCGGGAAGACGCGCACACGGCCTGAGCCCACTTGAGCAGGGAAAGCGAAATCGCAGGAGGAACAGTAAGCCCCGGCGCGTCGCCTTATTTTCTTCCTGCCGCTTCCGGCTCCCCCTCCCTGCTCTGCGCGGGGGTCACGCTCACTTCCCAGCTGGGTGTCTGGGGGCCGAGCAACAGCTGCTGGTGGTGAGGGCTGCGCGGCTTGGCCGGGAATGAGGCTAATCGGAGCACAGCCTGAGTCATCCCTAAAGGCATCCCGCCCCCTGCGGCCTGGCTGCCCCCCGCGGCCTGGCAGAGCCCTCTGTCCCAGGTGGCCCCGGCCTGGCACTCGAGCACCAGGTCCCCCCAAGCGGAGCGCGCCGGGAAAGGGGGGGGGACGGGTTTTCCACAGGCTGGGTCCGCAGCAGCAGCAAGGTCCGTGCAGGGCGCTTGGCGGCGGCCGCGGGGGACCAGGGGCGACGCAGGTGCTGGGGGCACCGGCCTGAGGAAGCGCCACGGGAAAGCAAGGCCGGTCCAGCACGCGTTTCAAAGAAAGTCGAACCACCGAATGCATGCTTTCGTGCTGCTAGAAATCTCAGGGACAGTCTCCGGTGCCCACCCGGGGGCGCCCCCTGGGCCATCGGCTTGCCCCGCTCTGCAGCCGGACTAGGCGAGGCGGGGCGAGGCCAAGGGTCCTCTAGCGCAGACACACCCCAGAACCCGGCCGGGAGGAAGGGCCACTGAGCAGCACGCGACCCCGTCCTGGGCCATTAGGCCGGCCACGCGGGTACGGCGGGGCGCAGCCCGGAGGGGGGCGGGGGTCACAGCAGCCACCCGGACCGACCTGCTCCCAGGTCCTCCTCACGCTGCCTCTGCGACAACAGCCGGCCGGCATTAGTGTGGACGCCAGAGCAATGTCCCTGTCCGGCCTCTGAAGACCCCTGGAAACCACAGTCAGTGGGCTCCAGCTGTCCTATCAGTGAACCTGTCCTGAAGGGCACCCCAACACCAAAAGGCAGTCACCCCCAGTCACAGCCTGAGCTGGACAAACGCAGGCCTCGCGCCCAGTAGGGCCCGGCGCTTGCGGCGTGGGAAGGCCCAGCGACGCAATGGGCACAGCCCTGCCCGCCGCCACGGGGTCCCCTGCCCGGCTGCGGCCTCTGACTGGGGCTGCCTCCTCCCGAGCAGCTTTCGCTAGTTTTGCTCCAGCTTCTCCTTGCCTCCTGGGAGTGTGGGCCTCCTCGGGCTCCAGTGTCCCGGGGGGGGGGGGGGGGGGGGGGGGGGGGGGGGGGGGGGGGGGGGGGGGGGGGGGGGGGGGGGGGGGGGGGGGGGGCAGGGAGGGGGGCGCCTGCCGACGCCGGGGTTCCGTCTTCGCCTCTCACGCACTTTCCTTGCGACGGTCTGTTCTCTTGCTCAGTCGCTACACGGGGCTGCTCGCCTGTGTGGGTTTGTGTTGCCCTGTGCTCTGGAAACAGCCGCTTGTGGGGACACGGTGCCTTCCCGGCTGTGCGCCGAGGAGCAGGAGGGCCTCGTCCCGACAGCGCCCGGGTCCTCCCGCCGGGTCCGCGCTTCCCAAGACGTTGTCGCCAAAGCAGCCGCCCGGCCGCCTGCCTAGACAGAGGCCCCGCTGGGGCCCGCCTGTCCACAAGGACAGCCGGCGGCCTCTTCTGAGGGACCAGACTCGCCTTCTCCAGGATGCCATTCCATTTCACTGCCACGGTTCAGGGTCTGGCCAACTTTTTCCGTAAAAAGCCCAAGTATTTTGGGGTTTGCAGGCCGTGGGGTCCCAGTTGCAGCTCCCCGACCTGCCAGCTCATCTTGGAGCAGCCAGATGGAGGCGACCTGCCAGCAGCTCTGCGGGTGCCCGCTGCCGTGGACGGGCACAGCAGCCGCACAAGCCTCACAGGACAGCGCGAGCAAGGAACGGTCACTGCTGGTCGGCTCCTCCTCACTTCCGGACCTTTCTGGGGAAGTCGGCGGGGGCGGCAAGCTGGGCGTCCGCTGTCCATGGCGGCCGCGGGGGCGGGCAGACCCCGCTCGAGGGGCGGCCCCGCCCCACGGGGACCACATGCTCCCTTCTCGTGCGGCGGAGGCGCCGGCGATCTCTGCAGGGGCAGGGGTCAAACAGCTGCACAGGCACCAAGGCAGGGGTGTGGGAGGCCCTGAGGCCGGTCGCCGGCCGCACTCACCCGTTGATGACGGCGCGGCCCGCACAGACCAGCTGGCGCCGGCCCAGCCAGGTGGGGCGAGGGGCGAGCCCCGGCGAGGACACGGGGAGCAGGGCAGGGAGCGCCTGTCACCCAGTGCGAGCACGGGGCACGCGGGAGCCACGGCCCGGGGAGCCCACCGGCGGCCGCCACCGGGCCCGCACCGTCTGGGTACGAAAGACAAGGCACGGAGGGCTCTAGAAACCAAGGATCAGGCTTTATTTCCGACACAGGTGCTGTTACAGACATGTTAGTCTCGCAAGCCAGCCCGGCCGACAGAGCAGCGGACACCGAGGAGGGGCTGCCCGTCCTGGGCCTCTCCCTGCGCGTGACACAAAGTGGAAACCGCCCCAAGAAAGGCCCTGGAGCTCTCGTCGGCGGCCGGTGGCGCCGTGGTGCTGTGACTCGGTGGGACGGAGAAGTCGGCCGAGCCCCCCCCGGCCCCCGCGGACAGCACAGGCCGGGCCGGCCCCAGTGCCTCAGACCCCGCCGGGCGGGCAGCAGCAGGGTCGCGGTGTCCCGAGGCCCGAGACACGGGAGCCCGTCGGCTCGCAGCTCGGGGTCAGGCGGGCGCGGGCGTCTCCCCGAGGGGCTGGCGACAGGGCTTCCTGAGGAGGCTGGAGGCCGGGCCCGCCTCTGCGCCCGACCCGCGCGCCGCGTCCTCGGCACGCCTCTCCAGTGTCCACGCCGCTCCCAGTGGAAAAGTAAATGAGAAATAAGGCATTAGACATTTGATTTTTTATTTCCATATGCAATGTAATGTTTAGGCACGCTGCTTGGGATGCTATTTCTAAAAAAATTCGTTGGCCATTTTTCAGAATATCCTTTTGGTTTTAAATACTGGTCAGGAAAAACAAATGATGTAAAAATACGTGAATAATTTTCTATTACAGAAATGAAAAACTGATTTGCATCTAAAAGTGCAAGAGGTGAAGTAATTTAACCCTTTCACCAGACGATATGGCAATATACAATATATTGCTTCAGCTGTTTGAGAAGGCTGTGATGTATTTTCATATTGACATAGAAAATTATAAATTACATTGAATTAGTATCCATAATCACTATATATATACACAAACCAGTTCTAAAAAAATACACTGGTTCAGACCCGACGAGAGAGAACCTCACAGGGACAGCGGCACCACCACATGCGCAGGGCGGCCCGCGGCGCCCAGCCCGCCCTGCGCGGTGCCCGCGCTCGGCCCGTCGCAGCACGAGGCTTCTCAGCCGACCCGCCGGCGCGGTTCTGGGGTGTCAGATGCGCAGACTGCTCTGAAATGTTCGTTGCTGATGCTTGTTAACGGGGGAATTTTGGTGAATGGGTGAAAAAGGCTGATGAACTACCGAAACAAAACAAAAAACAGAAACGAAAAACAAACAAGAAAAAACCCAAACCACAGCCATGTACACTCCAATATCCTAGTGTTTCACCTGTAGAAGAATCATTTCAAGCAAACAAGACTTTAACAGAACATATGGCTTTACAATAACATCAATTTATCAACTAAGTCGTAGCAATAAATACTTAATCTCTAGCAATAGACTTACGTTTCTGATCCGTTTTAAACAATACAGAAAGCAGGTACCAATCAAAAACTGGCTATAAAAAGAACACCCAATATTTCCGATTCCAAACCACTTTGAGTCAGACGACCAAGTAACACTGAGGGCCGCCAGCCCCAACTCCTCGCCAGCCTGAAGGAAAATGAATTCCGAATTTTGTACACGGTGAAAAATGTAGGAAAACTGCCTAATACTTTGGTCACACTAATAATTGTCAAATAGTTATGTTTCAAATACAACAGCGCTGTGCGTTCACTGTCTGAAACTACTCTCACAGCCACCCGAACGAGCGCGCACCACGGCCGACGGGGCGGGTCTTGTGCGCAGGCCGCCCGGCACTGAGACAATACAATATAAACAGACGCGAAAATTCTTGGTATTTGTCAATGTGCAATATTTGTACACTTCTGAATCTCTCTGTACAAGGTCTTAGAATCTAGAGTAGAAAGTTGCTGGTCCTGATCCCCTGCAGAGTGGGGCGGCGGTGGCGGCGGCGGCCCGGCCCCGGGCCCCGAGCCCCGGGCGGCAGCGTCTGCAGTCCTCAGTCAGCAGCGCGCGTCTCTCATCATACGGGGCCGTTGACCGGCGTGTCGCCGGGCAGGCTCGGCTGGTCACTCCTGGGGAGCAAGAGAGGGAGCCCTGAGACGCGGAGGGCAGAAGTGGGAGGGGAACGGCCGTGGGCTGCCCCCGGAGGGCAGGGAGCCTCTCTCGAAGGGCGCCCCCAGCGGTGTGAGGCGGTGCCAGACCATCGCACCAGCAGGCGGCCTCGCGGCTGGGGAGGGCGTGCGGAGGCTCAGGCCCGCCGTGCCCCAAACCCCCAGGAGCCGCGCTCACCCCTCAGACAAGCGTCTCCTCTATCCCCTCTACTGAGACCCACCAAAAAATGGCCTCGAAACCGGAGTCTGCCCCGGGGAAAGGAAGACGAGATGGCTGGCGACAGGGCGCCCACTGCCTCCAGGCCAGGAGCTGCCTGCACGGCTGCGTCCAGTCACGGCCCCAGGCCACGCTCCGCAGAGGTGAGGCCGGCGCCGGGACAAGAACGTGCTGTCCGCTCCGGCTGCGCCGGTCAGTGAGAGGAAAGAACCCAACTGGGTAACGCCAAGGAGAGAACCGAGGACTCGACTAGCGGCCTCCTGCCCACCGCCAGCCGACGCAGGCGGGATCTCGAGGGCCGCGCGCACGACGGTGTGGCAGACCGGACGCGACCGGGCACGCCGGGACGGCGCTCACCATCCGGGACGGGGACGGGGACCGGGACTGGGACCGGGACGCAGAGACACACACTCGCCTGCAGCGGAAGGGTCCCCGTGCGCAGACTGGAACTGCGTTCCGGACCCGACACCGCGGGGACGCAGCCGCACCGCCTACAGCTGCGACCTTAAGTCAACTTCGTGACCTCTCTCAGCTCGGCTAACCCAGAAAAGGGGGCCAAGACCCCCGACGGGGTCAGGAGGGGTGTGTGTGCGGGACACTCGGCTGAGAAACGCAGCGAAAGGCGCCTGGCCCTCAGCAGGCCCACGGCCCGGCTGCGGGGGGGAACGGCACCGGGCCCCGGGGCCAGCCCTGCCAGGTGTTTTTCGCGCAAGAGGCGCTGACAACGGAGCTGAGGCTGCCATCACGACAGCGCAGAGGCGCCCAGGGGCCCTGCTCAGAGGCCGTGCGCTGTCCAGCTGGACCTGGCTGCCGCACCCGAGCGAGTCCCTCATTCTGGCCAGTGTCCAGGAGAGAAGCGGCAAGGTCTGGCACACTGAACAGGCCCAACCAGTGGGCGGAGAGCGCCCCCTGCTGGCCCCGCGGGTGAGGCCTCCAGGAGGGAAGCACAGGGCCCCGAAGTGGCCGCGAGGACTCCTCGGGGAAGGCGGGCACACACTTGGACGCATTTCATCCAAGGAAATTAACGTGCCGAGCAAAGTTCCTTGTCGTCCAAGGCGAACCCTCGTCTCCTTTCGTGAGCTCCGCGGTGGGCTGGGCAGGCCCCAGTTCTAGCTGCTGGGCGCGCGCGTGGCCCGGCAGGAGACTGGGGCGGGGCCCGTCCCTTCAGAGCACCGGCTCAGTCTAAGCCACAGATGACCAGAAAGAGAACACCATATCCGAGCCACTCGGGATTTCCAGTGTACGACGCTGAGGAACCAACGCCAAGAGGGACTCACGTAAGCAGTGAGACCCCCCAGCCGCAGGTCTGGAAGGGTCTCCAGGGGTCCCCCCAGCCCCGCGCAGGCGCAACTCTGGGAAGCAGGCGCCGGTGTGGCCGAGCGCCCCACTCCGGGGCTCGCCCTCAGCCGCAGGCCTCGGCACGAAGCCGTGGGGCCGGAGCCGGGCAGTGGGAAAGCCCGGTGTTTCCAGGCCCTTCCCAGTCAGGAGATTACGGAGCCTCCAAAACCCGCCGCCTCGGCTTCTGGGAAGGCGGGAGAAAGTTATTTCTGAGTTCTCGGGCGCCCGGCCCCCGCCCCCCAGAGGCCGACTCCCCTCCCCGCTTCCAGGAGCCAACAGGCACTGGGGGTCCCAGGAAGTGGGGCGTTACCTCTGCTCTGGACTACTGCTGGGGGGCCGGGGGGCCGCAGACTTTGCCTCCGCCGTCTCGGGGCTCTCCTCCACACCCTTACAAGCAGCATCTTGAGAGGTAGACAGTTTTCCTTCCTCACTGCGGGAAAGAGGGCACAGGCGGCGTGAGACAACCAGCGCCAGGGCCAGGCGGAGGGGGTGGGCACGTGCAGATGGCTCGGACCTCGGACGTCATGAGCGCCATGGAGTGGAGGCCCCGGGGACGCATGCTCGGGGAGGAGCACGGGCACAGACGGGGGCGGGAGGCACACGGGGGCGAGGGCGGGTGATGGCTGTCTGGTGAGAGCGGCCCCGCGCCTGTACATACCGGCAGGATTTCAACACTCTGAAGCCAAGTGCGCAAAACAGAAAAAGAAATGTACAAGAGTTTCAGAATACTCCTATAAATGAGGAATTTTGGGGAATAATATGTCCACGACTGCACATACGCAAAACTGCAGACTCGGTGAAGGTGTCACATGGACCTGTTTGAAGGAATGAGTCTTGAGTTAAAGCCTTTTGCCTGCAGGGCCGAGCCTACCGTTTAAACGCCAGCAGGACAGACCCCACGGGGGGGCTGGGGTCACGTGGGAGGGGCCCTGCGGCCCCAACGAGCCTGAGGCCCAGGCTGCCCCCCAACAATCCATGAGAACTACACACAGCACAAAGGAAGGAAACCGAAACCCCGCGGGCAGAGGACCCGGGCCAGGGCACACGAGGCCGCCTCTCGTGCCCGCCCGCTGGCAGGGAGACGGCGGCCCCGTGGGCGCGTGGGCCTTCACTCCGTCCTCGGCACGGTGGGAGCTACGGCCTGCCCCGGGCTGGCTTAGAAAGGCGGATTTTAAGATGACTAGTCCGATGGCATCCGGGCGGGCGCAGGCGAGCTCTACGCAGGAAACGTGCTGAATTCTCAAGCTGTGCTGGCCGCCCGCACCCTCTGCCCCGGCAGCGCCAGCCCACGCTCAGCGCCCCGCAGCGCCCCCGGCCTCGGGCAACGGCGGCCCCACACGGGCGTGGCCGCTCTCAGGCAGGGGCCAGTGCGGCACGGCTCCCCGGCACCCCCTCCTCACAGTGACCCACCAGCCACCCTCCACCCCGTGCCTCTGGGCACAATGCTGCAGCCAGTGCCATGGGCCAAATTCGGGGTGTCATGTGCCCACCCAGGACCCCACCCCAGCAGGGCTCCTGCAGGCCCACTGTCCCCTTCTCCACCCCAACACTCAGCCTGACCCCATCTCTAATTCCAGGGGGCCTAATGAGAATGTTGGGTAACGAATGAGTTCTGAGCCTATTTTTGCCCTTTTGGGTTTCTCTGCTGTAAACTGACTGCTGGTGTCTTCGGACCATTTTCTGATTCAGGTTTTCTGTCATTTCCTTACTGGGCTGCGGGAATCCCTGAATACTGAATACCAGTACTCGCCTGCTGCGTAAGCTGTTACACTCGGCCCCCTGAGTCTGTTATCAGTCTCTCAGCAAGTCAGTCCCCCGGACCACCGACCAGAAGTTGCCCAGTCCGCGGCGAGGCTCAGGTTCTGAAGGCCAATTTTGCTGTTTAAGCAGCTGCCCCCTCTGTGCACAGTCAGACAGGCTTTGGCCGCCCCTCGTCACTCCTCCCGGAGCCGCTTCCCCGCCCGACGAGGGGCTGTGACCTGCGGTCCTTCCTCACAGGGCATTTAGAGAACACCCCGCACACGCCGCGCAGCCACCCTCGGCCTCCTCATGCCTCCTCACGGAGGAGCGGCTGAGGGGGCTCATGCTGTGCTCATTAGTTTCTTATTGTGACTCTGTGGCAGGTGGCAGGCAAGTACCAGCAGGTCAGGCCTCTCATTTAACTCTCCTCCTGGCTTTCTAAACAACCTGTGAGGCTTTATCTTTCCCCATAAATTTTACAGCACGTCTCTCAGGTGCTGCCAAGTCCGACGGGACGGCCCTGAAGTGAAGGTGAATGGGGGGAGCGGATGGGCGCTGCCCAAGTGGTGGCCCTCCACCGGGCAGATCTTCTGTGGCAGCTGCTCCCATGGGGCACTTCCAGGTAACATGGTTCCTGAAGAGTCTACGGCTTGGTCTATTTTGTGACTGGTACTTGGCTTTTTATCATAGACTCAGACTCCAGAGCTTTAAAACGGATCTGAGCCCTGCACATCCCTGGTGGCGCAGCAGTTAAGCGCTGCACTGTGGAGCCATCGGCAGCGGCGACGTGAGTCCGATGCCCAGCACGGGAGACGCACATATGGCCCGGCGGACCTCTCGTCTCACCCCTGCTCCCCTCAACAGTGTATTTCTGCCGATCTGCCTGTTCTGCTCCCTGCTGTGTCCCTGGTGAACCCTCTTGCCGCCCCCCGCCGCTGGCCTGGACCCCAGCCTGTATGCATGAATCAATCCATCTGAGCCCAGCAGCTGAGCTGCCCTCTCTGGGACTGACGGGGCTGCAGAAGGTGGTCCTAGCTGCCAGTGCGACGGGCCACGGCTACCCCCACCCCTCGGTCCCCCTGGCAACGCCCAGGGCCGCCTGTTCGGCACCAGTGACGTCGACGGCCTTCTCTGTCCCTTCTCTTAGAGGGCCTGAGTGCGTCTGAAATTTCCTCAAGAACTGTGGTTTCTGCTGTCGTACTTTGGTACTTGACGTCCACCATGCTGAGGAGCTCCGCCTGCGTTCCTGCTCTGCTCAGTTACACTCCACACAGGGCTGCAACGTCAGCAAAAGCCTTAGCAAAACAAACGAGGGAGTGACCCCCCCCCCACCAGACTGCACGAGGGACCCCGGTGCGTCCCCCTGCCGGCACGCTAACTGGCCATCACGAGCTGACTGTAGGCAGGACGGGTCAGGGAAGCGACCGCTTCACGGTTTGTGTTTAGCTTGCTTGAGGATGACCCGAGTGCACTGCTCTCTCTATTTATCCTTATCTGGTTTTGGAATTGAGACCTCACCGTCTCATAAAATATTTTGTGGCAGTTTTCACTTTTTCTATCCTCATAAGGACTTAGGCACCAGAGGCCAGCGTGTGGGAAGCAGCGGTGCACGCCAGGGCCTGGTGTGGCCGCTGTCTGTGGGCACCTCTGTCCGGCTCGCTCCCTTTGCCCACTGAAATAACTACTAGTGTCTGTCTCTTTCTTATCGGTACCAGGGTCTTCATATACCCCGGCTGCTGAATCTTCCTTCGTGGGTTATGGCTTACTGTGTCATTTTATCCTTTCTTCCAGAATACTAAAAGTTAAAGTCACACTTACCAAACTTTTCTTTTATGGTTTGGCGGTTTTAGGGTTAAAAAGTTCTTTACCCCTAAATCATGAAGACGCTGTACCCGTAAGTTGTAGTTTGCCTGTCTTCTCCAACACAGACCACCAGGACTTAGCAGGGGTCCCTCCCCATGCCCACATGGGGCGGGGGCCGTCCGTGTGGCGCTGCCAGGGCCAGCCCAGCCCGACGGCAGAAGCTTTAGGAAGTCTCGCCACCCAGCGGGTGAAGCCCCTTGCTTTTCTCTCTGGAACGCCCTAGGCTCTTCGGTCTTCATGGTCTCAACTGCTGCTCGGCGGCCACAGAGAACTCCACTGGGAGTTCGAGGAGGAACACACTCATTTTACAGATTTGTTAAAAAACCGCCAAAACATCTTCCATTAACCACCGGGGTGTAGCTCCCTCTGCATTTAGGTCCTTATTCTTTCAACCTTACTTACCTCACAGACCAGATATAACGCTTATGTATTAAAAAGCAGCACATCTAAGACATCCTGTTACTGGTTTACAGGATGCAACTGAGTTGTGAGTACCCAGGAAACCTGCTGAACTTTCCTAGTAATCCTAAAACTTGTCTCGGACGCAACTGAAATTTCTTTATGTAAAAACCATAATCTACAAGTAAGCAATACTATTTTGTTTTTTTCTTTCAAATCTTCATACCACTTATTTTCTTATATTTATTGAAACACCAGCAAAGTGTTAAAGAGGCGCCTCAACGACAGGTCCACGGTCTGCGGGGCCCCGGCGGGAACACTTCTCACGCCTCATGTCAGCAACAGGTCTGCTGCAGGTTTGCAGAGGCCTTTTGAGAATCTGTTTCAAGTGTCTATTTCCTATTGATTCCCGAGACAGGCTTTCATTCTGATCACATGTTCTCCCTCCATCTACGGAAGGGCCAGCGGCCTCGAGCCGCTATCTGACTGAATCAACTCTGATGACGGATGGGGGTGTGCTGCCCCCACCCCCCCAAAAGGCAGCACTTCCTGGCCGTGGTCGGGCCCACGGCGCTGAGTTTGGGTGGCTCGCCGGACTTCTGAGCATGAGGGCCCGGCGCAGGAGACAGCCCGCGAGCAACTCCTCCCCCGCAGCCTCTGCTGGGCGGTGGCCTCACCAGCTGGCCCAGCCGCAGCCTGCCCGCGAGCCTTCCACAGCTCTTTCGGTTTTAAGATTGAATTTCTATTACAACTCCTTTCTGATGTGTGAGCTTAGAAGTGAGGTTCGTTTCCAAATATCTTTTTTCTGTTTTGATGGGCTGAGACGTGCAGGCGGTGGGCAGATCAGCTCGTAGCAGGAATAAAGACCCGTCAGTTTTCAGACCTCTGTGTTTCTGGATCTACCAGACTCAGGCCTGTGTTCTGAGCGCTACTGGACGGGAAGGTGCGTGGCGGGCACCCAGGGACCCGCTCTCCTGTCCGAAACATCACTGAGTTCCCCAGAGGGGTCAGCGCCCAGTGCGTTGCAATCACGTCACAGACGCTCATGCTCGAGGCTCCCCCGCCACCCTCCCCACACCCGGGGCGGCCGTGCAGCGAGCCCGGTTACCTTTTGAAGACCGCGGTTTCTGTCTTGGCATCTACAGTGAGGCTGAGCGTTTCCTTCATGCCGCCATTCATCACTGTCTCAGTTACCTTGTCTGCGCTCTCCACCTCCTCCTCTCCGTCTGAGCTGGCTTCCATGGCCACACTGCCTGGGGCTGAAAGAGCACGCAGCTGGTGGGCACGCGCGCAGGCCGAGCCCGCCCAGATGCCCACCTGCCCCTGCGCTGTGTGCAGTCCCCGCCTGGCCTCATAGCGCCCGTCTGGCTGCACTTTCCTGCGTCCCCACACGGGGGCATTCAGCCCACCCAGAGAACCGCTGGGGGATGATGGGAAACCCAACGGCTGCTGGCGTCGGTGCACGCGCAGCCCCACGGGCCTTCCGGCCTCCGAGCCCCGTCGGAGGGCGCGCCCACAGGCTCCCGCACACAGCCCTGGCCCCGCCGCCAGCCTCCTCCCTCTCCCCACAGCTCCCAAGGCCCCTCTGGTAGAAAAGATTCAGGGCCAAGGCCAGCAGCGACGTGCACATGCTGAAAAATAAGCCACCCCCGAGCACTGCTGAGCGCCCATCTGTTCACGAGCGAGGACAAACACGCAGCAGACCCGCTCCCACACAGCCGTGCCCAAGGGGCAAAGACTTGGGTACAGGCGGGCGGGGCACACAAGGCCTCAGTTTGCTTTCAGGGCACAGGTGGGGCTGCGTCACTGACAACTTAGGCCCCTCCTGGAATCTACGTCTGTGGTTCTGCACAAAGAGACAGCTTTGTCCTCATCTTCCTGGTTCCTTTGTGCTAAGCCCACGGGCCAAGACCAGTTCTGTGAAGCCACAGCGCAGACAAGACGCCTCTTCAGGGCCGGAGCGCGAGGGCCCCGCTGCCGCGAGGCGCACCCACCTTCCGGCTGCACCGCAAGCGCAGCACCGCTGGGCGTCAGGGCGCACGCGGGCTCAGTGCTGGTCTCCATTTCCACCGGGGAGTTACTTCGCAGAGAGTCCTTCGTACTGGCAGGAGAGAGAACGTCCAGTCAGCAACGGGGCTTCCCTGCCCTCAGTCACCAGAACACTGAGGCCAGCTCTGGCCGCACGGGAGACAGCAGTGGCCGTCAGAGCAGGGGCAGGCCGGCGGCCGGCAGGGCCACTTGCAGCTCCACCACAGGGTACCTCAGAGGCTTCCTGGCCGCTTCAGCAACACGGGCTGAATTTCAGCCTATGAAGCTATCGCAGTCACAGCAGCACGAGTTCAATCCCCAACCAGGGAGCTTCCCACAGGGCGCAGCAGACCTCTCCGGTCCCACCCGCTGCTCCCCTCAGCAGTGTGCTTCAATGAACCCGCCTGTTCTGCGCCCCACTCCTTCTCAGATGAATTACCCCCCCAACCTCTGGCCTGGACCCCAGTTCTTATATCCATAAATAAATATTAAAAAAAAAAACAACAACAGAGCACAAGCAGAAGGACACTTCTTTCACATGTGAAGAAAATGTTGGCGTTTGCTCCCTACGAGGGACAGATATGCCAGGGCTCCCACCCTCCATGACCAAAGCGGAGGAGAGCGACAGCTACAGGCAGGACGGCTGTGCATGGGTGGAGTAAGTGACCGGCATGGCGACACCGTGGAGACGTTCCCCCAATCTCATTGCACCCCTCAGAGCAGCTTCTGGTTATGTTGTTGAGAAGAGGCCAGAAAGCGACCTGGGTCCCAGCCTGCTCTGTGATCGTCTACACTGCAGCTGCTGGTTCCTGGCAGTCCCGTCTCCCATCTCTCCCGTTACAGATAAAAACATCACTCGCCAGGAAATGCCACGGAGTCTTTCAAATGGGGTGTGGGAAACTCGATTTTTCAGTAGACAAAACAAAACAATGCTGAGCCAATCAGAGCAGACCTAAAAATCCTCAAAGGCTTGTTACTGAGGGAACAGACGGCAAAGAACACTGCTGATAAGCACCCCTGCTGCGCTGCCTCAGACCAGCACCTGTGAGCTGAGTTCAGGAGACGCGCGGGCCCATCAGAACCCCCGGCGGTGCAGGCGCCTGTCCTCTCGGCTCCGTCCTGACAGCCCGGGGGTCCGCCAGCGCCCGGAAGCGGCCACCTGCTGACCTCCTCTCACGCCCGAGCCACCTCGGGCCAGGCTGCTCAGCTCAAGGGCTACGCTCTTTCCCACTTCGCCCTGGATGAGGAAGGAGCGCGCCGGCGGCTTTCCTTGTAAAAACAGTGTTGCATCTGCCCAGGAGACCAGGGCCGCGGCTCAGGCGCTACGTCCTGCTCGGATGAGCGGGCTGTGGGCCGCCGCCGTGCACGCTCACCTCAGGGAGGGCGGGAACTCGGCAAAGGAAGCCCAGCCCGTCTCCTTGGTCGGCATCGGCTCTTCCGTGCTCCAGACGTCAGACCCCACAGAGTCCAAGGGGGCGCCGTGGGTCGTCTCCATGGGGACATCAAAGTTGGCCGACCAATTGGGTGCTGAAAAAGGGGAGGAATTTCATTTGGAGAGTACCTCAGCAGCTGGACGTAACACAAGGGATTCTTCAAACACAGACTAGCACTGACCAAAAACCAGCAGCGGCAGGGAGAGGTGCTGCAAGCCGCCGGTGGGGCCACGCAGAGGCGCCTCACCAGACGTGGCCACGGCAGCTAGCGCGGCCCCTGCGTCCTTGACACCTCGTAGCTCTGTTCTGGAGGGTCTGCCTTCCGAAAGAAACAGTGCGCAAGGGTCTCTCTGGTGGCACAACGGGTTGCACCTCAGCCTATGAAGCTATCTCAGCCACTGCGCTTGGGCCCTCTGCATCTCGCTCTACTCTTCTATCTGGTTGTTCATTTGGTCTTTAGAAGCCCCCCTGTGATGCGCTGCCAGCCTGAGCGGGCCCTGGGAGCCGTCGCTCCTGCCCCAAGCGGCAGCTCAGCCGTGCGCTGACCCCGGAGGACGCGCCGCTGGGTGACGCAGGCCGCTCACGGGGAGATGACCGCCACATGGCCCCACTCACAGGACGTCCCGGGAGAGCCGACTCGGAGCCAGGAAAGCGCCTGGTGGCGTCAGGGCCAGCGGGGCCCAGGGCGGGGTCAGCTCCGCCAGGTGAGGCGGCCTGCGGCCGTGCGTGCTGAGCCGCGGCGGGCGCACACCCACCTGCGGCTCCAGGGCTCCCGCTCAGGGCCTCGCCCCGTCTCCTTCGGTCCTCCCCGCTGCCTGGCCCGGCCCTGCAGCCCTCGCGGAGCCTCGGGCACATCCTCGCGGCTCTCCGGGGCGTGCTTCCCCGCCGGCGCCCACACTCTGCCACGGGCGAGCGGCTCCCATTCTCACGGCAGACGGGCAGCGCCTGGGAGCAGCACCGCCGCTCTCCCGACAGGCGCCTCGCCCGGCCTCCGGCCTCGCCTCCAGGCCGCCCTCCTGGCCGCCCCCATACTAGCTGCTCGCTCCCTGAAACTGACTGAGCCCTGCTTGTCCCCAAGCGCCAGCCCCTCCGGGAGGCGCCTGCAGGTGCAGGGGTAACAGGCGCTGCTCCTCCCCGACGCCTCCGGCCCTGGGACTCCGGTGCGCGAAGCATCCGCCGCTTCAGCAGACTCGCAGCTCCCGGCAGGAGCCTGACAAAGGCGTGCGGACATGAACTGAAGCAGCGAGAAAAGCCCATTTTCTCCTGGAGAGGGTGAGCTGGAGGAGTCCAGGGAGCGGGTGGCCTCGTCCTCCAGCCTGCAGCCACCTGACCTGTCGCAGGTGGAGTTTGTGGGCTCGCTGCCGCGGTCACAGGCAGTCTGAGGGGTGAGGAAGCTGAGGCCCGGAGCAGCGGGTCCACAAAGGCCTTCCTGGGAATGGGAGGCGCGCCCAGCCCGAGGGAAGCCCCCGTATCAGCCCACATGGCTCTTTCACTTTAAGCTTTGTCTGAACTTCTGCAAGCCGACAGTGTGTTTTCAGCCAGCTAACTCAGGTCTTCGTAAGGAACAGGACGTAAAAAGCACTTAGCTGGGTCAACTCCAGGGTTACAACTGCATAAGCAAACTGAAGAACCCACTAAAAATGGCTTCAACTTGAGGCGTCTCCCCTGGCACGGTCTGCGCACGACTCCCCACGTTGCAGCACTGCCTCCTCTCCCTACCGCCTGCGACCGCCTCTCTCCAGGGTCTGCAGCCAGGCGGTGAGGCCAGCCCGGGGCAGCAGTGCGTGGTGTCCCGGCCTGACAACACGACGGTCAGAGGTCACTTCAGACAGTGCAGGCCACTGTGCCTATTTCCAAAACACCCAATTCCAAACACAGCACCGACTGCGGAAGAACATGGCAACTTACGTTCATTCAAGTCAACCTCCATTTTGTCTTCTGTATTGGCACTACTGGATTCAAACAGGTCTTGTTTGGCTCCATCTTCTTCTTCAGAGTCTGTACTTTCCTCACTGTCTGTGCTTCCCGAACTAAAAGAAAAAGAACCCCACTATTCAGTGCTGCAGCTCCATTCAGGCCACGCTGCAGGTCCCCCACCAGTAAAAACCCCACCATGCACTTCCACGGGCCCACTTCTGCCCAGCTGCTGCATCCAGGGCCGGCTCCGTCAGTGTGCCGCCAGCCCCTCCGCCCACACCCGGCTGGGCTTCTGGGGGAGCCACCGTCCACTAGGGGACCTTCCAGGGGTGCTGGGCGCTCGTGCTGGCGGGAGCGGCATGTCCCTACTGCCCAAGGATGCTGGGCTTCCAACGGTTTCTTTGCCCCTGCATTCCTTCCTTTCTGAACTGTTTTCACATTTTAGCACGTCTGAAGGACTGGCTGACCGTCTTCCTCACTAGCAATGAGAGTTCTCTGTGGACCCTCCTTGCACGGCCTGTGCGCTCCGCAAGTCTCCTCCGCCAGCGAGCGGCCTGCCCTTCCACTCTCACCACTGTCTTTGCAGAGCAAAGGCCACAAAGATTTTCTAGAATAAGCTTTATTTTCACATCATATTCAGATCTAAGATTCATTTGGGGTTAATGTGTGTGGCGTAAGTGGAATGGACGTTCATTCTTTATACAGGTGTCCAATTATTTCAGCTACCATTTAAACTATTCGTTCATAAGAAAGTCTTTTCTCATTGGCTGTGCATCTCTACTAAAAATCAGCTGTCTCTAGACAGCTACCCCCCTCATAGTATGTCTGAAGAATCGTCATCTTGATTATGGTATCTTGAAATTGGTATTAGGCCTCAAATTTTGTTCTTTATGAAAACTGTTTGGGCTACTCTGGGCCTCTGCATTTCCCTACGAATTTAAGAATCAACTTGTCAATAGTCACATGAAACCTTCCAGGCCCTTCCCTGGTGCAGCAGGGCACCTACACAGCCCCGGGCCTCGTCTCAGCTGACCGCGGGTCAAGGCTCAGGCTTCTCCCCGCCAGTTTGTGCTTTCCAGGGCAGAGGTTCTGCACACCTTTTGTCAGATTCTCCCCTACATATTTAACATGCTGATACAATTAGGAACAACAATGTTTTGTAATTTCAACTCCAACCGTTTGTTGTAGCATGTGGAAAAAACAAAACCCACTGCCCGTGTCTCACGCAGTCTTGCTCGCAAACCCACGTGCTGTTGTCATCTCGCTGTGGAGCCCAAACGCGGCTTCACATGTCAGCCCCTCCTCCAGGAACTCTGCAGTTTTGCCTCCTAGCCCAGACGGCCTTTATTTCCTTCTTTCATCCACTGCACTGCAGAACCTCCAGCGCAATACTGAAAAGAAGGCGTGAGGCAGACAGCCTCGGCTTGCTCTCGACCTTCGTAGAAACCGGTCAGTCTTTCTACCGCTAAGCGTGATGCCGAGCAAAGATCAGTGGCCGAAGTCTGACCGATGAAGTTGAAGGAATTTCCTTCTCTTCCCAATTTGCTAAGACTTCTTGGGATTCAGCCACATGCTCATTGATTTGTTTGCTAAAAATTCTAAAGGAGACGGCACCTCTGTTCATGCACGCACGCAGTTGTTTTTCTTAGCACGTCACGTTGGTTTTGGTATCAGGTCACACGATGAGGACTCACTGAGAAAGATGGGCACTATTACCTCCTTTTCAATTTTCTGGAAGCGTCTGTACAGAACTAGTTTAAGTTCCTCCAGAAATGTGCAGTAGACCTCATCAGAGAAGGCGGCTGGGGCTGCGAGACGAAGCCTGTGTTTGCGGGATGTTTACAACTAAAAATGCAACGTTAACAGAGGCAGGACGAGTTAGGTTCTCTCTCTTGCATGACCTCCGGGAGTCTGTGCCTGGAAAGGCCACCGACGTGTAAGAATGACTGCGCAGAACTGTCCATAACGCCGCTCCGGCCCTCCCAGCATCTGCAGGCCCTGCAGCGACGACACTGCCCTTGCCCCCGACGCTCGCGATGTGCGCCTCCTCACTCCCGTCACCTGTCTGGGGGTGTCGACGTCAGTGGTCTCCAACAACCTTTCTCTCTATTGCTTTTCTGTTTCGTGTTTCACTGATCTCTGCTCTGTCTTTATTATTTTGTTATTTCTGCTTACACCTGCGTTTAATGTGTTCTGGTTTCTAATTTCTTAAGACGGAAACTAATTGGAATTTTCTTTTCACGAGGGCAGTCTGTGCTAAAAAGGATTGAATACCGGATTAGTTGCACCCTCCAAATTCCTTCCACTCAAAATACCGTGTAATTACCCTTTGATTTCTTCTTTAACCCAATGGTATTAAGTTTCCAAATAAGAGGACTAGAACCTCCTAGTAAGTGCTGACAAGCAAATCTCACTAGGGCTTCCTCTAAAGGGAAAAAAAGTAACCACACAAGGAAACCACTACAAGGCAAAGACACCTGCCTCTTGCTGCCTGGCCCTGTGATAAGGGGAAAACCCCACATGCAGAAGCTGTCCGCGCAGGGACAGGAGACAGGGCTGGGCTTAATGGCCTGGCAGCACCAGACAGTGAGACAAATACAGCGTGGCTGGGCGAGGCTGCCGTCGGGTCTGCAGCCTGAGGTACGGCAGAACCGCGAGCGTGCCGGGGACAGGCCGGCAGCCACCCTCTCCAGCAAAAGGACCCGGGAGGACCCTGGTACAAGGATGGAGGGCATTTTTCTTTCATCGGGGACTTTTCTGTTCCCTCTGAATTGTATGCCATGAGAAAATGTCACTTACTGAAAGTAAACAGGATAAAATGGAAGTTCGCCGCTACTCAAATATCCGCTACTCAAATATCCCTCTCCGACTGACGGAGACTGATAATGAATACCCAGGGAACAGCTGTCTACAGAAGCAAATTTATTTAGCTACTTATGATGCGTGACTTTTACACATTAAAAAAAAGTCTAGGTTGGCCCCTGGAGGGTCCCCACGGACAAGACTTCGCCCCAAGAGCGCCATGTCCATAACCCAGGCCCCTCCCCGCCGCGACCTTCCAGGCTCCAGTCAGAGACAACACAGAGCTCGGCGCTGCCCTCGCTGCCGGCAGGGGCCCGTTCAGGCGCTTGCTGTGCGGCACGGCCAGGCGCCACGTCTGTAGCTCCCCGCGCTCCCCAGACCCCCCCGGACCCTGTCACCCGATGCAGGCGCGCGGCACCCACCGACTGTGGGGCCTCTCACCGCCGCAGCGGGCCCCGGCGACCCGAGCAGGTCCTCCCACCCTCCGCTCGCCCTCAGCGCCGGCAGGGCTGTGGCTGGGCCCGCCCCTCACCTGGACCGCCGCTGCGACTCCGGCGTGAACGCGATGTGCTTCTCCTCCCAGATGTCTTCCTCGTCGGAGCCGCCGTCATCAAACTGCTGTATCCGTTCCTTGCAGCAGGCCTCAAACAAGGCGATATTGCCCTAAATAAAGAGAAAAAGAACACAACACGTTGAAAGCTAGTTATTTTCTCTAGAAGTTACCACTGAAAACCGAACTTCATTTCCGCTAAAGCAGGACGCCCGCCACGGACACGCGCAGAGCGGCAGGCAGCGTCGGCAGCGAGCACGAGCACGCAGCGGCCCTGGAGCGCCCCCTGCAGGGCCCACTCCCAGCCGGCGCGTGTGGGCGCGGGACTGCCTGCTCGAGCCCCCGCCCCACCCCAGGGAGGACCGCCCAGGTGGCCCAGCAGGAAGCGTGGGCAGGCTCGACGGCACCGGCCAGCACGTCGGCCTGGGTGCCCATGCCAATCAACAGAAAAACCAGAGCTGGGCCTGGTCAGACGGCACCAGCCCGTCGCATGGCCCACTGGCGTCGAGAGGCTGGTCCAGCCCACACAGGCAGGCGCGCGAGGCGGCAGGTCGAGTGCGATGCGGGCGCGGGCCTCCCGGTCTGCCCGGGGTCGTCGCAGCCCTGGCGTTTCCAAGCCGCCCCATCCGGGGCAAGGGCCGCCGACTCACAGGTCCCCGGGGCGAGGCAGACTGCGTGTGGAGGGGCAGGGGACCCTGTGGGCTCCAATGTCCCCAGCCCACCTCAGTCCGGCGCGGGCAGGACTCACGGACAATACTCACGCTTTCGTTCGTATTGAGGGTGAAGTTGATGTCGGCTACCCGATCAAAAGAAACACTGCAACGACACACGGAACGGGGCAGTTAGCACCACAAGCCCACGGACAGAGCTCAGGCAATTTTCCAAATTTAAAATATTGACACAAACATCTCCTAAGTAAAGACAAAAACCAAACTAAAACCCTGCTGGCACCGTGGGGTGCCTCCTTGTCGGGATGAAGGACCTGATTCACGTGGGCTGGGGCCGCGAGGAGGGAAGCGTCTGGGGAGGCACCAGCACCCCGAGCCGCCCGGCAGAGGACCCCTACCAGCCACGGGAAGGGCCGTGGCGCCCTGGGCTTACACAGTCAAGAAAAAGGCTATTTGCGAAGACACAAGTCAAAACACGAAAAAGCGCACACAAGCTGCCAGACCACGAGCTATCCCAGGGACAGCCAACTTCTTACACAACCGACACCCCCTGGAACCTCCCGCTGCAGTGACAGAGCCCGAGAAGAAAGGAAAGCAATTCACACCACTAAGCCAAAGTTTCTGGCAGACAGGCTGATCTTGACCCAAACGCTCACTAGCTCAGCACCGAGGCAAAGGTCAGAGGCCGTGGACCCGGGCAGCAGCATAGCGCCTGGACACGGAGGCGGCGGGTGCCCGGCTGTGCACCCTGGGGTGCGGACTCGGCACCTCGGGCAGAGTCCTGGCTCTGGATCCCAAGGTGCTGGTCGCAGGCAGCTGGCGCCCCCACGCCCACTCTCGGCACAGAGGTGCCTCTGCGCCACCGTGCCCACACGCACGCTGGAGCTCCTCAGTGGCCAGCACTGGGCCTGGGACAGGCCCCAGCCTCCAGCAGCCGTCGTTCCACAACTATGGAGCACCCACCACAGACCCTGGGTCCGTACAGTACTCGGGGGCCCCCAGGGGAGCCGACGAGTAGTTAAAACTGTTCTCTGTGAGCCCCCTCCAGCACAGTTTAAAACACCTCACTTTCCAAGGCCAGCGGCAAGGTTTACTCCCGTCTCTGTGGACCACCTACACCTCCAGGGATCAATTCTGTGAGGCGCCAACAGCCCCACTTCTGTGCTCTCCGGCCCTGCCTGGCAGGACTGGTCGGCCTGCCTGGCTCTGCCTTCCACTGAGTCACCCAGAGAAGAGACTTCGCACAGGGTGGAGCTGTTCCTGCCTCGGCGACACCCTGCTGTGTGCTGCCAGTGCAGGTGCTGGCTCAAGCCAGGCAGGAGCCACAGGGATGGGCTACCTCAGAAGAGCTGCCTGCCTCCCATGGACAGGCTCGAGTGCCTGCTCAAGTGGGCAAGCCCAGGGCACAGGCCTCTCCTGGGCGGGCGCTCCGGCTCCCGCCTGCGCTGTGGGGCTTTGGGAGCGGAGGGTGGCCGCCGAAGACCCTGCGAGCAGGCCCCTCCGCCAGGAGCAGGGGAGAGCTCCAAGCACTGGGAGACTCGCCAGGCCGTGCAAAGAGCAGGGGTAGGAGACAGGGAAGAGGAAAAGATACTCACTTGCCAATGTCATCTTGATCTGCAAACTTCTCATCGTTGAAGCCAAACTGGTCAATAAAATTGGACGTCATTTGTTGCATCTGATAATCAGAAAAGGCCTGGCAACCCCAGGACCAGTGACAGTGACATAATGATTCTAGCGACATCCTACACACTACTTGCCCCTTTGTGTTTCAGACACCAGCTTACTGATACAGCCAGGGGCTTTAAAAGCTGGTGCGGAGTTTTAAAAACTTAATCAAATAATTTCAGACACATTTTACCCAAAAAGGGACAAGTTTGAAACCGGGGCCCAGATCGTTCTGCCGCACACGCCCCGCAACAGGTGTCAGTGGGCACCCGCTGGGAACCCTCTTTAGAGGCGGCTTGGGCAGGTCTCGCTCAGAGGGATCAGGTGACCCCAAGTCTGAAATTATCAGGTGTACCAGTCACTCCTGTGCACACCCAGCCTCCCCAAGGCCTCCCTCAGCACCCGCCCGCCCCGGGGCCCCACAGCCCGGCAGCGCCCGCAGACAGGGGCCAGTCCCGACCGTGGGCCCAGCGCACAGCCTACGGACACTCTTCATTTTCAAAAGACTTAAGCCCTAGAGTCTGGGGAGAAAATAAAAGCGACTTCTTTCCTACCTACCTTAGAGAGGACAGAAAGTTTTAACACTGATCCGAAATCACTCTGAAAAGCCTACGACACTGTAAGGTCCAGGGAGGGCCGGGTCTGGGTCCTACACCATTTCTAGGAGCACCAGGCTCACGGGGCTTTTCTTAGGTGAGAATGAAGGAATGTTACAATGGACTCCACAGAAACGCTGATACGCTAACTGTGAACAATAAACAGGCCCACGGGAGCAAGAGAAAGCGCAAGTCCCTCACACCGTCAGCCGGGCGTGCAGCACCTGCGAAGATGAGCGGCGCCGCTCCTCACGCCACCCTCGGAGACAGGCAGTGCGTGGGCGCCGCCTGGGCAGAGTGGGGACCGGGCGACACAACTCTTCCCATGGGGGGTGGCCCAAAGCGGGCGCCCCGCGGTCCCCCACTGGGAGGCAGCGCTTCCTCCTGGTTCGCATGTGGGCAGAGCCCAGGCGCGCCACGCTGCAGCGACGCCCTGAGCATTACCCTGGTCACTCCTTCCGGCGGCAGGGAATGATGGCATGGATAAACCAAGCGGCAGATCATTAAAAAATAAAACTTACATTTGGCTTTGGAAGGCATCTTTTCCTCAGGTCTAAAAAAAGTTACCCAGATTCCTTTGAGCCTGAAAACCTGTCTTCTCTCACTCCAGGTGCCCACCACCCCTCTCTTCCTCTCACGCTGGCCCCCTCCCCCCGAGGGCTGCCTCTCTTCCAGCCGCCATGGCAGCCAGCCAGGCACGCTGGCGAAGCAGGGCGCGCACCATTGCGCTGAGGGTGCGCAGGGCGGCAGGGCAGGGACAGTGCGGGGCTGGGCAGAGCTTGGCCAGCTGAGCGGGAATGAGGACCCGCAGCGCCGCGCCGGGCAAGGGTGCGTGGCGCCCGAGGCGTAGTCGGGAGGCACGGAGTCCCTCCTGGGGCCAGCTGCAGGGCCAGGCTCGCGTTCATTGAGACCAGAAGTTTGGCCACACGGGGGGATGTCCATCCTGATTATCCTGGCTTTTCTCTCCTTCGCGGTAGAGACCGTATTATGAATGTTTGGGGCGTAAAAGGAAAGACTTTCCCGGAGTGTTCCTGTACTTTAGGAGGCTGCGACCCCTGGCAGCGTGTCTGCATGCACGCACATGTGAGCACACAGGGTAGGTGCACACGCGTCTGGTCACCAAGCGCACAGAAACTGCTCTCATCTACCTACGGAAACACCCGGGGACGGACAGACAGAGGTGACCGCCGGGCAGCATGGAGAGGAAGACAGAACTGCCCTCGTCGGGGTGAGGTCTATCGGAACTGCAGGAAACATGCCAGCAAAGGCCTGGAGGCCGCACACCCGACCTCACTAGCAAGGCGGCGGGAGTCTGCTGCCCTGTCCTAGCTGAAGCTCTGCAAGAAGTGCTTTTGGACTTGAAGAAATTCAGTTCTGAAAAGGACCACATGTGTAATGGTGTATGTAAGACATATCTGTCATTAAAAACTGCTCTGACCTAAAACAAAAACAAAAACAAAACACTCTACTTCCCGGCCCAAGCGTAGGCCGCTGCCGCGAGGGGCTGGGCCGCCGACCCCGGCGGGGCGCTGGCGCAAGTCTGCGGCAGTGGGGAGGGAGGTGTCAGCTCAACGCCAGGGCAGACCTCCTCTCGCCCGCAGGCGGCACCGAGGAGGAAGGCTAGGGGGAGGACACCGGGGGGAGGGCGGGCGTGCCACGCAGCCAGGCACCCCCAGCCACCCGGCCCCAGGGACGTGGCTGGGTCACCTCGCCAACGGCCTGCGCCGGGCAGTCTGGACATGGGCCTGATGGGGGGGCTGAGTTCAGGTGCGAGCGAGAACCTGACGCTGACACATGCAAACTAACGATCTGCTTGGAATGGAGACGAGGGTTAAATCCTCAAGTTAACCTAGACTTGTATCCTCAAACAAAAACGAAAGTTTTAGAGCATTTTTCTCATTTTCAAAATGATCCACAACTGGTTTACAGTTTAAAAGTTGACTGGACGCTTGCCAATCAGAAAACGGTAATCTCTACTTCTGGAGGGTGGGGCTCACACGAGCGGATAAAATCTAGACAGCAGGCGCCTGGACAAAGTGGTCTGGGGGCGCCCGGGAGGGGACCGTCGGCAGCCGGCCAGACCAAAGCCTCCCAGCACAGCCGTGGCCCCGGCTTCCCGAGCAGGGAGGGCCCCACTTCCCAGAGACCCACATCTACTGAAATCAGTAGCCCAGAGTCCCACGTTCACTAGCTTACTTACAAAGAGATGTATGGGCACTCTTCTTCCTAACGTTATTTCAAGAGGTACAAAGTCACCTTGACACTTTACAGCATGGCACGTCACTGTGGATGAGCGTGAGCGTGCAGCATGCGGGCCACACCAGGTCGGGTGGACTAGCTCATATTCTATGGGGCTACAGGGAGAGAGGGGTCTTCGCTAAAGTGCTTCCGGGGAACGCCTGTGCATTCTGGGGTCCAGGAAGGGCTGCCTGTGTGCCTTCTGGGTGGTCAGCTTCCACCCGTGGGCCGAGGCAGGAGGGCGGCAGTGAGGAGCTGCTCTGGGCGGCAGGAGGCCCACTGCTCAGCTGTGCCCTGCAGGCTGGCGACAGCCGCCTCCCCCAGGAGCGTGCTTCCCGAGGGCGGCATTTCAAGAGGGACAGAGAAACCCGCCAGGCGCTGGGAAGCCCCTTCAGGCCCATCGTGAAAATGTGAGTGTCCAGCTGCCTTCGGACCTGAGCCCAGCAACCGCTAGTTCACCCTGCACCTGGAATGACAGCCATCTACTTGGATGCCAAGACAGGGCCACCATAATCACTGGAAGCTTCACCCTGGTCCCCCAGAAGAGGTTGTTTATAGAGTGAGGAAGAGAGAAGGGAAGCCACGTTCAGAGCTGGACGGGAAGGAGACGTGAATCTGCCTCGTCAAAGGAATGGACGTGCCAAGAACTAGTGATAACTCCAAACAGCTTCTGTTTTTAGCTCCCAAACCTGATACCAGCGGAGACAGCGAAGTCATCTGTCACTTCTCCAAGAACCACCAATGATGATAAACCAGTGTGTGTACTTTTATAGTCTGCTTTCTCCCCACAAACACTACAAACAACTGATAATGGAGATGAACTTGGGGTAGGGGGGCAGGGGTGACCAGGAATTACTTCAACTAGAACCTAATCGAAGTGCCACAGTAGCAGAACTTAAAGATACCGAAAACACACAATCCGTGGGGCTCTGGGAGATCTGCGAAGTTGACTTTTGCCGACATGAATAGCAGCCTTATTCCTCCTTCCTCCCTGCAGATCTCTGGTGGGGGATCTTGGAGCTCCGCCCGGGCGCGTCGCCCGCTCCACTCAGACCTCCTGAGAACTTACCGAGCCGGGACTGTCATCGGGACGAGACATTTATGGGAAACAGAACCGGTGTGAACCTTCCTTTCAAATACCCGACACTTCCTCTTCGCACTGTTTTACCTGACCAGGGAGCCCCCAAATTACATTCTAACACATGATCTGCTTTACAAGCTAGTTCATAAATGGCAACTGGACTAAGCATTTAAAATAAAAAAAAAGAGCAAAGCTTTAGGCGTGACTCACTTGCTGCAAAGAAGAATCCTGTGAGAACCCCGTGTCTTTAAAGTCAATTTCATCATCACTGGATGAATGAATATGGCAGGTTGTAACCTATATGCATAAAAATGTAAAAAGCTATTTAACATGAAAAAGTCTTGGACATTTGTATCAGCATTTCTTATGGAAAAATCACATTCAGTTTTTCACCCAGTGTGCAGCAGCAGAACGAAGCCAGCCCCGCTGTGCGTCACTCTCCGCCCGCCGCCCCCGGCCTGCTGGAGGCCCGGCCCTGCCTTTACGTCACCAGGCGGGAGCCGCAGCCCCACTTACGTGATTTTCTTAATTATCTCCAACAAAATGTTTGCAAGGGGAGGCAGAAGTAGTTGCTCAAATGAACTAGAAAAATCACTTTTATGTCCCAGGCCCACAAAGTGAAACTGTAATTCCCAGGAATTATGCATGAGCCACCAGAAAGGTGAGGTTTAAATGTAACTGCATTTAAATTCCTGCATTTCCTGGCCACATCAAGGAAAGCACCTTCCACTAAATATGACTCAAGTCAGTAATTCAATTCCCTGCTTATAAAAAACAAAACAAACAAAAACAAAGCCAAAATCCCAATCCTTAAACTGTACATCCTGGCTCTTGGAACAGATCACCAAAACTTAACGATAACTGAGCAAAATCACAAACATCAACTGCTCGCCAATCTGTGCTAATGCACAAATGTCACACCACACTGGGGAAGCGTGCTACTAGTTAGAAGTGAGGTATGCATATGACCTACACAAAGTACAGCATTAGCAAAAGTAACTGCGATGCAGTAAATAATGAGAACAACCTATAAAGTTTTAGAAGGAGCACCACACTTCGGGGGAGCTTACACTGACGGGTCTTCTGACTTAGCCTGCCCTTCCCACAGAAGGGTTTAGGGAGAGAGCTGTCGCAGCAGCTTGGGGAACTGTCTAATGGCTTGGGGAAGAGAAACTGGCCTGTCAGCATTGTGACGGTCCAACACTAGCTCAGGAAGCCCTAAGTGGAAACCAGACAGGCCCGCGTGCAGTCCGGCTGAAGGAGCTCTGAACCAACCGCCGCCTGACTTGAGATCAGCCCCTTCCCCTTAGCCTGAACACCTCGGCGAGGGAGACGCTAAGCACGCCCCCCAGCCCCTTTCTGTAAAGCACCTCACACTCCAAGGCTAACTCAGGCTGGGAAGATCAAAGGCAGACTGTGGTGGGTGGAGGGCAGCGGCCTGCGAGCCGCAGCCTGTGAGTTGGGGGGAGAGACGTGAGGACAGGAATGTTCCGGGAGGCCCGGCAGAAGGCGGGAGGCGAAATAAAGTGCTTGGTCACGGCAGCTGGCGTTGGGTAGGGTGACTGTGCTTGGGGGAGGGCAGCGGTGCCACCGCCGTGGACTCGGGCGTTTCAGATGCGCCGCTGGCAGGCTGGTCGCAAACATCACGTGAAGGCAGTGTGTATTCGGGAGGGCGGGGGGTGCCCCAAGGTGGGACTCAGCAATGGAAGACTGTTCCAAGAGGAAGAGTGGGACCTAAACGAGAGAAGGGACGAGGCCGGCGACTCCTGGCACGCGCTGCCAGAGGTCTCACCACGCAGTCCTCGCTGGCCTCGTCGGCCCTGTTGCCAGAGGGAGGAGGGCGCTCTGCCGCTAACCACGGCGCCCGCCACGGCGCCGCCTGCACAGCCCGTAACGCCTGTCCTTACAGCAGTTCTGGGAGGGGTTTCAATTTTTCTTCAAAAAGAAACTACCATTTCTGAAAGCGCTGAGTGGCAACGCACGCACACCTTCAGATGACATCGTGAAAGGTGGCGATGCTGGTGCCACGTGCCACAGGCCAGTTTGGTTCCTGGCCGGGGAACCTGCCGACCAGCCGCCGCGAGCGCACCACGCAGGCGCCCCCACGGAGCTCAAGCCCCCACGCCGGACACCCCCGGAGGTCTCCTCCACCCGTGGGTCAGGCCTCATTCCTCCTGTGCTGCGTGTCCCTTTACTGCCCAAGCACGACCTAGCCTAGTGGCCTCTCGGCACGTCTGCCCGCACCCCGGCAAGCCCCCCCGTGCCCTGGGCCCCGCTGACCTAGCAGCTCACCAGCATCTCCAGCCGCTCCGGCCCATCAGTCTGTCCTGAGCCCAGCAGCCAGAGGGACCAACAGGCTGTGACCATCTAGCTCCAAAGCGACGGCCCCCAGCCGAGCGGGAGCTGCAGGGGACCGGCTGCCGGACCCCGCAGGCCCGACCTGCACGCCCGGACAGCTCGCCAGCCCTGCCCACGCCGGAGTCCCGACTGGCCACTGCGCTCGCCCGCTGGCCTCTGTGCCAACCACCTTCTCAACACAACTTCCCAGACCAGCTAACTGCAAATGTGGATCCACCCAAACACCCCATTTCACACGGAGGCAGCGCTCTTGACAGTCTTGTTGAGAGCGATGTCCTCAGTGCCTGGCACACAGGACCACTCAAGTACTCGACTGAATAACTATTACTAAGTCAGTGAGAAGCCCGACTCATAACTGAGACAAAAGGAACATGCACACGAGAACACTCTTGCTAACAAGCAGACGCGCTCCAAGCGCACGCCCGATGGTGTGATGAAAAGCGCTTCAGGGAGGACATGATCTTCCTGCATTCACCATTTTCTTCTAATTCGGCTCAGTGACGTCGTTACAGGGCCGTGTTTTCTTCACCTGGCTGCTAGGCTGCTGAGGGAAAGTGGCCTGCCCCTTATCCTCTGCGTGGCACGTGGGCTGCAGACTTCCTGGGGACCCCCAGCACCCACACGGCCCGGGATGGCTGGAAGCACAAACTCTCAGAGGACCCAACCCAACCGGCTGGATCTTCAGGCCGTCCGTGCCGTCTGTGTCATGGCTTCACACAGCCTCACAAACTGGCACTTTTCAAAACACAGGAGAAGATGACAGACAATAAACTCAATCTTCTGCAGTCAGTACAAGAACATTTCGACACTAAGTTTACTCCATCTAAATGTTTACCCATTTCTCTGTATGGGGTGAGGGGGACAGACCTCGTCAACTGTCACAACACAGAGGTCTCCGATGTGGCCAAATGCGATTGTTTTGTTTCATTCCCCAGGAACTCCCAACATAAAAACGTGGGCAGTACACAGATGTGCACTTGGTGCGAGGGGTCAGAGAGCAAAGAACTTCAGCCACCTCAGAGGCAGGACCGTCACATCAGGCAGTGAGGAGGGCTGGCGCACCGACACCCAGACAGGCCTCCGGCCGGGGCAGGCACAGCTCTAGTGTGTGCACGGGTGGGTCCTTGCTGTGGCCAGAAAAATAAGAACAGGCCAGGCCAGGTGACAGGGTACCTTCGCGCATGTGCGGCTCAACCCAGGCCGGTTGGAAAAGTGGGAGCACACCTGAAACGGCGGGGCACAGCGGCCTGGGCCCGAGGCCGACTGAGTCACCGGTCAGGAGGGACACGCTCCTCTCACCTGAACGCCCCACTACATTCTACAGGGGACACGCCTTCTGGGTACAGGTTTGGAAGGACGAGACCCCACCGCACTTCCCATGTTTTCCTGGAACATGGTACCCAAGCCGCTGGGTCGTCTGAAACCCTCTAGGCGGAGAAACTAAGAGCCTGCAGGTGACAGCTGCAGCCTTGCTGGTGGCGAGCACCCTACACACCGGAACACGCACACCCTTGGCCACCCCACCAAGCAAAACTCCCGACAGAACTAAGACTAAATGGGACCAAGGAATCGAAGGGTCTTGAGAGGTTATCCTGAAAATCCCAACAAGACCACAGTGTGGGGCCCCCAAGGTGGGGGGCTCTGGCGCCTGGCCCGCTGCTCCTAGGCTGGCTCCGTCTGACTGCAGACCGCCCTGTGGCTGGCGTGGTGTGGGACGTGCCAAGGCGGAGGGCCCCAGGTGCGTCCGACTGGAGGAGAGCCCTGCTCACTGTCTCGCCACGGTGGGCTGTCCCGGGCAGCTGAGCTGGAGGCCGCACGCGCCTCGCACGTCGCTCAGCTGGCACGTCACGTCTGCAGGGACAGACCAGACAGACGGCACCTCGCCAGGCAGCTGAGCACGATGCCATTCGCCAGCAGTGAGGACCTTGATGCCAAACTGCCCGCAAGAGAAACTGGCCTGAATGACTGGTGGGAACGTCTTTTAAAAACTCCTGATAATGAAACTTTAACTAGACATTTTTAGTCCTACCTTTTGAAGTCAATCAAAAGATAATTTTAAAGCAAGTTTCCCCAATATAATCACGATATTCCCAAAGACCCTTTAATCAGTGAGACAATAATCCCCTTAACGATCATATCCCCACATTCTTAACGAGGACTCAGATCGGAGCCTCTACCACATGGTTTAATCTCACTTTATAACAAAACCCTGATTCTCTGGAACTTTAACTGATGTGACTGGGCATAAAAAAAAAAACAAAAAAAAAAACAATGGGCTAAAGGTGACCAAGTCTTTCCTTGATGGCTCGGGGCTGCCAGAATGAATGTCAGTTTCTCCACGTGGCTGTGATACCCTGAGACGCTGAGGGCCGTCAGACAGACCTAGTTTAAAGTCTGAGAGGTCTCTCTTAACTTCTTAATTCTTCCAAGTCATGGTACCTACTATCACTATACCCACCGATCCCAAAATTACAGCCAAAAAACCATTACCCTACCCATCTGTCAAGAGTCTGGAAAAAGAACCAAATTTGTTAGAGAACCTACAGAGGTGGCTCAGGGGGTGTGACCAGGGCCCAGGGGCTGCTTGGGTGCTGCCGAGGCGCTCTGCTCCCCTTGTTTCTACACTCTGCTGGGAAGTTCCTCATAACTGAGGTTTGACTGCATGTTAGAAATTCACAATGGCCCCTCTGAATTTCAAACAGAATTAAATGTGTGCAAGCTCGCTCCAGAAGGAGAAGCCCCTATGCGCAGGCCACGGAGCAGGTCACAGCTGGCCTGTGCTTCTCGTCGTCAAAAGCAAAAGCAATACTTACCTTAAAGTGATGTTTTAAAAAAAGAATACTTTCCAAAGTCCAGTATAATTAAAAAATATATATTATCAATGCCATTATTCCCTGGCTAAAGTACCACTCCATTAAAGAGTGTCAAGCTGGGGTTTCAAAGTCATAGACCAAAACTCCCCGCTGAGAAGGACACAGAACAAGGGGAAACTCAGCTCAGTAACATTAGAAAACACCCAAAGGCTTACTGAGGCTTCCTAACCCCTGGTCACCGGAGGCAAAGGCAACAAACCCAAGGGCACGGCGGGCAGGCAGGGGCATGTCCGTGGCGAGGCTCAGGGCACAGGGCAGCACCGGGGGTCAAGGACTGTCAGTGGCTTCTGCGCCCCTTTCGGTCACCCCAGGCAGGACGTGGAGTTGACTAGACAAGTCAGCAAGGCTACCGTGAGCAGTGACTGCTCCTTCTGGAAAAGCATGAACCTGAGCTTGGCCCACGTTACGGGGACAAGTTTCCCACCTTCCTGAGTAAATGGACAAAGGTGGAGAGCCGTGAAATCACAAAAACGTAACCTCGTAAACCTACTAGATCTACCGTGTTCCTCTTGTTGGTCTCTCCCAAGGAGCTGGCGCAGAACGTCTCCCATCGCTCCCTGACCTCGTCGGGAAGATCTGCAGAGAGAAGGGACGGCGCACATCACTCCCGTGGCAGTGACTGAGCTCGGGGCGAGGAGGGACCCGGCGCCAACACCCACTCGGCAGCAAGGCGACGGGCCTGGCAGTCGAGCACCTGGCTCAGAGAGGAAAGGGGCGAGCAAGCTCCCCGGGTCTGAACCCCAGCAACGTGTAGGAACCAGACCACCCCCACACAGAGTGTCTACACTTGACGCCAAGGGCCCTAAGCTGAACTTCACATTTTAAAAAATTTTCCAGTAGAAATTTCACCTGGAAAATGTGTTTCCAACAAATTCTTCTGAGAACAGCTGGGGGCCCACCTTATGTAAGGTGGTAGGAAACGCTGCCCCACCAGCTCCCACACACTTTCCTGAGACTGACTGGCACCCAGCCAGCTAACGTCCGCGGAAGGCTGCCCGGTCCCCATGCGCTGAGCGCTGTATCCCACAGCTGGCACAGGGACACGTGAGCAGCAGTCCATTTGTGCCTCTACAGAAATTCTGAAGAACATGTAAGTGATGTTTGGGAAAATCAAACTGGCTGCAATTTTGCTTTCTAAGAGTGAAAGTGTCACATGACAGTTCTGCTTAACCCACACGCAAGTGCGCACTCTCGGGTACGCGCAGCTCCTCTCCCGAGTGACTTCCACACACTCAACCGCAGTGTCTTCCGAGGTCGCCTGGATGGAGGTAATGTTAGTGCTACTGCAGAGAGAGACCTTTGGGGAGCACACCCCCATCCTAGTAAGAGATTCGGAGAGAATGCTTCAGTATCAGCCACAGGAGCTGGACCCACAGGCCACACGGCCTTCGGAAGGCAGGAAAGAGCAGCAGCGACCACAGCTCTGGGGACCCTGTGCCACGGAGCACCCCCACCCCAGCGAGCTGGCCCCGCAGAGCCCAAAGTGGGTGACTCAAGGACGGCCAGCACGCCCGAGACCGACGGAGCGAAGAGGCCTGCAGGAAGGCGAGCAGAGGACGCCTTCAAACACAGTCTCAAGAACCTCACTCCAGTCTCCAGATCAATTCGGAAGCCTGAAGAGACCCCGGAACAGCCATCGAACGCCACGCGGCCCTGCGCCCGCCCATGCTGAGGCCCGGCCACTCACCGCGGAGGAGCCGCTGCACCAGCGCGCTGCTGGGGCCCTTGTCGGCGCTGTGCACGATGCAGTTGGCGATCCGCGTCAGGTGCCCCATGTAGCCGTGCCGCCGGCCCCCCTCGGCCCTGCCGGAGGGAAGGACACACACTCAGACCACTGACAGGGCAGCGCGAGGAAACCGGGGGGATGGTGTGGGCTGATAGGCTTGCTCCGAAGACGGGCCCCGGAGAGAGGCTGCCCAGGAAAGGCCGCGGCAGGATGCCGCCGGGCCAAGAGCACAGTGGCCTCGCCCCACGGGACAAAGTCTGTCCTGACAAACAGCTCGTCTGCAGGGGCATTTTCTCCCTCAAGGACAAGCAAACAGGTGGACGTTCACTGACGCCTGATATTTATTTCCCTTTACAACTTTTTGTGAAACGATTTGTCAGACTTTAAACAGATCGCAAGGAACTGAGAGGAGAGTTCTGGGGGTTCCTTTTGCTGAAAGACATCCCACTTTGATCATTTCACACAATCAGCCGAGACGGGAACCTCCAGCCGCCTTCTCCACTGAAACATCTGCTGATCCGAGGGCTGCCGGGCTACTGATAAAGGGTCAAGTCAGCGACTTCTACGAAACGAGAGAGATTTCTGACCACACAGAGGTAGGAATAAACTGAGATTTTTTTGTTTAAAGGGAGAATCTTTCCGGAGCCACTAGAAAAACTATACCTGATGGCCTGCCTGGAGGATAAAATAGCCACTGTCTGGTCTACACAGGGCCTGGGACAGTGAAGCACAGGGTCGGACGCTCAGGGAGGAGCAAAGAGCCTCAGATAAGGTCCGCAGAGCTAGGCGTTTCCCCTGCGCCTCCTCTTCGGGAGTTGCCACCGAGTCCCCTCAAGGCCACATGAAAACAAAAGCCCAGCTGCAAGGTTTCTGACCCAGGCTTCCGCTGTCCTCGAGCCTCCTGGGTGAGGAAGGCGAGCTGGTCCAGGTCCCTCCTGACAGGGCAGGTGTTACTAGCCAGGCCTCGGGTGGAGCTTCTGGGGGCACAAGAGCGCCGACCCCCTGCTCCGGCCAGATGGGGCAGCAGAGAGAGGGCGGCCAGGGCTAGGCACAGAGGGGCCTGACAGCGTCAGACACAACCAGATGTCGACCTGGCCCCACACGGCACCCCATGGCCCATTTGGGGGAACATGACTGAGATCTACGAGGAGAAGCTCCCGGCCGCACGCCCCACAGAGGCAAACCCAAGCCTCACCTGGGCGCAACGAGCCGCATGTTAAGACCAAACCTCGTAAGCAAGGCCGACTCATCCCCGGACCCTGGGCTCCCGAGGGCCACGAGTCTGAGCAGAGAGGCAGAACAAGGCAACTCCGGGCAGCCCGTCCTGCCGTGGTGGTCACACGACGGCGCACACCCGTCAGCCCCCAGACGCAGGCCCAGGAGGGTGAATTTCACCTCAGAAGGGCTTCCCGGACACGCCCTACGCCTGCTGCCTCAGAAGCTGGGCGTTCAAACCCTGGCCTCAGCGGGGACGCCACCACGGACAATGCATGTGTGTAGCTGGCGCCTCGGCCCCAGGGAGCTATGCGGGGTGCTCTCCCCGGGCCCCGCAGGAAGCAGCTCCCCTCCTCCACGAACACGCAGTGTCCTGCTCTGAGGAGGGCCCGGGGCAAACACGCTAAACAGAATCCTCACCGACGCCTTGGCTTTGCAGCCTGCATTCAACTCCCGCTGGTCTTGGGAAAACCACCACCCCAAAGGGACCAGGGGGGTTCCGGGGCAGCAGGGGTGGGGAATGAAGGCCCTGGCTCCCCCAAGAGAAGCGGGGAGACAGGAGAATCCAGCAAAGAAGTTATTAGAAGAGACCAGCTGTAAGTAAATAATCCGGACGGCCCTAACTGTCACGTGACCTGCGCCGTGCCAATTATTTTCATTGTTTCTCTGTCTAGGGAAAAGGGAGGTATTTTCTTCAAGTTTTAGATCAAACTGAATCCCCATCCAAAGACCATTTACTTACTGTTTCTTTTCATTCATCTCCCAAGCTTCAAGTATTCGCTCAATTAATTGACATTTTTGAAAAAGCTGAATGAAAAGGAGTATGTCAGTTAACATTTATATAAAAACCAAAATGTCAAAGTTTAAAAGTGAAACAAAACTCCAGTTAAACAGAGCAGAGTGGCATGTGTAACCCAGCAAGCTAAATATAACCACGAACGGCTGACTAAATGGAATGCAAGGCGGTAATAAACCTACTCGAGGCCCTCAGGGAGCTAGAGAGTCAAGCCGGCCCATGTCTGCTGCGCCTCTCCTGGCCCGGCAGGTGCTGCCCAATGGGCAGCGGCCCCAAAGCCAACCCAGGTTTGATGAGCTGTGTGTGCTGGGCTTGGAAAAACAGAATCTGACCCAAATTTAGATGGGATGAAGACAACTATGCTCTGGCAAAAGTTTAACTAAGCTCTACCTGTACTTTTTAAATGGGAGTGGCATTTCCTTCTAAAGGCACTCGTGGAATGGTGAGAGGTGTGGGTTGGCCAAAGTCTTGGAGTCAATGACCAGGGCTCCGGCTGCGTCACGGAATGTGCAACGCCCGGTGGCCCCAGCTACTGGAGTCATGCCTGCCCCTAGGCCGCCCGCTCCCCCAACTACTGGGGGCTCTGGGCTAGGCTTTCCAGGCTCCCAGGTTTGGGAGTCACCCAGGCTGAGCGAGGAAACTTCCCACAGCCACAGGACTTCAGAGCAAGACCGAATCACCAAAAATCACCTATCTGATATAAGAAAAAAGACAACCCCCCACCCCGAAGCTCTCAATAGCCCATAAAATTCACTTCTCATGACCCTGGTCTCGCATGCAGGGCCAAGATTAAACTCCGGTGTGCCAAATAACTGCAAATATTTTCTGCAGTATTTAAAATTTTATGGCGCTTCCAATTGCCAAAAGATGTCTAAATCTTTAATTCAATTGATTTTATCCTGAAAAGTTCATCGATTGAACATCTGCCCAGGATTTGATTTACAGATTAACTGGTAAGGTGAAAACATGGCAATATTTAGACTCTGAAACTTAATGTGAGAGCCTTCAACTACAGTTCATTGCACATCCAGAAAATGCCGTAAACTAGGAGACGGCAAAAAATATCGCCAAGTAAACTTACATGTTTCAGTAACAAATTGTCCCCAGCAGACTCCTGGTCGGTAATGGTGCCGTTTTCTGTGTTTTCAAAAGGACTTGCAAGAATCAGTGCAACACAAATTTCCACTTGTGTATGTAAAAAGTTATTCCACGTATATTTGAAGAACATGTCCTAAAAAAATGAAAATTCAATGTTTTATTCCGCAACCTCAGAGTTAGAGCCACTATTCTCATACGCTCACGGAACAGATCTCAGGGAAGCAGAAAGGACGCGCCCATGGCCCACGGCCCACGGCCCACGGCCCAAGGCCCAGGGCCCACAGCCCACGGCCAAGGCAAAGGGCCGCCCGCAGCGCGGTCTGCGCTCACGGGACGCGCAGGGTCTGCTTGGCTCACAAGAGGCCAGCAGCACACGCACGGAGAGTACAGCTCGTTCCTCAGCGAGAAAGGGGGCATCTGTGCCGTGTTCAAAGCAACTAACGCAGTAAACTCCTAATGCTTTTCAAAGAAATCTATGAGCATTTCATTTTGACTCAGGAACTGACCGGAGGCTTCGTGCAGGGTGCGGCACCAGTGCGCCAGGTGCCAGACACAGACGGCCCCAGTGCGAGGCATTCACACCTATGCAAACTACCGCCAGGTGGGGGTCTCAAACTCCCAGAACTACCAGCAAATGGAGGCAAATAAGGGGGACAGGCAGTGACTTGTGGATCTCCTATTTCCGGCAAAGGTAATAGTACCACAAAAAGGAAAGACAATTCCTAGAAGCAGCGAATGCACAGCTCCACATGTATTCTGGACCAATGAGGCTGGTTAGCCCGTCTCAAAATGAGAAAGGACCCACTAATGATCCACTTAGGAGACTTGTTATCACTCCCAACAGCTCCAAAGATGAACAACAGAGTAAAGGAGCGGTGGCTGGTGGGGGCAGTGGGTATGGGGAAGTCGTGCGCTCCTAGTCCGGAGAGCAACGACCAGCAAGTGCTGGCTTCAGGGCGGGCACAGAGCAAGGCACAAAGCCAGCTCCTGGCTCCACCCGCAGTCAGGGAGAGGGCAAACCGTCTCCAGAGGCCGCCGTACTCCTTCAAGGTTCTAGCCCCCTTCAAAAGGCTCCTGCGCTCTGCCCCATCCGTCGGGTCTAGCCCAAGCTGAAACGAAGGGGCGCCCATGGCTGGGGACACGCACGGGTCTGAGAGCGGACGTGGGCCCGGCCCTGCTGCCCGAGTCTGTGCTCTTGGCGCGATGTGGGCGGGTGCTCCTCCCGGCGCGCGGGCGCAGGCGCACGTCAGGAGCGCCGAGTCCGGGGCGTGAGCAAACACCCGGACGCTCCGTCCAAACAGCCGTGAAGCGCCCCAAGTGCACGGGGCCAGGCGTCCCATGGGACCTGCGCCATGGGTGGCAGGACGGCAGGCAGGCATGGGGGGCGGGGGCCTGGGAGTCAGGGGTCAGGAACACCCAGGGACCCCCGGGCAATCTCCCTTCCCGGCCAGCGGGCTAGCGGCGGAAAGATCGAGGCCGGTCCCTTCGCTACAAGAAAAGAGCGCTGCACGCAGCAGTCACCGGCTGCCGGCACGCACACACGCACACTCCCAGGGCACTCGCCAGTGTGACGGGCTGCGCTTCCCCGGGGACCGCTGTCTTTGAACCCCTCTGATAAAGCTCTTCACGCACAACAGCGAGCCACTGCTGAAGAATCAAAAGCTGTTGCATTTGACGCTGAACTCGTGGGGAGACGGCGTCAGAGGCCTCCGAACTCGGCCCAGGAGGTCGCTGACTCCTGTGAACCTGGAGGCCGACTCAGGTCTCAGACCGCAAACACCAGGGCGGACCACGGGCCCTCAGGGCGCCTCACCAAGATGACCCCGATGCTGTTCAGCTCCACGAGGTCCCCGTTGATGCTGCTGGTGTTCGTCTGAAGGAGGCTGGAGATGAGCCTGATCACGCTCAAGCGGGTGTTGCCCACGGGGGGGTCCAGCACGCCCCACGTCGTCTTCATCGCGCTTTTCTGAGGGGGAAAAACCTGCCAGCTGAATCCAGTCAAGTCAGCCGACCCAAAGGGCGTGGGCACGGCAAGACCCGGCACCAGGCGGCAGAGCCGCACCCCCAGAACAGCCTGGCACGCCCCGATCTCCGGACAGGACAGGGGACCTGAGGGAGACGAGCGGCCACGCCCCAGGTGCGAGCTGTCGAGGAGCCGGCGTAAAGCACAAACACAGGACCCCAAGAAGAAGGGGCGGTGCCCCACACTGACCAGAGAGCTAAGAAATTAAGAGAAAAGCACCAGCGGTTTGGGGAAATGCGCCGTCTCTGGAAACCTTCCATAAAAACACAAACTAGAAGTTCCTCTGTACTCGAAACGAACCCGTTCTTGTCCATAAAAGGGAGCTTTAATATTTGTAATCACAAAACACACGGGACATCGCAGGGCCGCAGAAGCGCGACAGGGAAGGGAGCGGCGCGAGAAGCCCGCAGGGAGGCTGCCCTCTGGCAGCACTGCCCCAAGCCGCCCGCCCCTTCCCGCCCTCCCGCCTGAACTAACTGCCACTCGTGAGTCAGCCCGTGCGCCGCCCTCACCGACAGACGTTCTCCGGCATCATGGCCTGCACACGCCACAGCCACGCCGGTGCCCGCCGGCCCCACCGCTGGCAGCGAGGGAGCAGATCCAAAGCGGGTGCTGCCTCACTCTGAATATGCGCCCAGGAGGATTCCCGAGTGGGAGCCCCGCTAGAGGCTTCGTCTCGTCCACCCAGGAAGATGGCCGGCTCAGATGGCAGGGGGCCTCCTCCTCCCCACTCCTGCCGCGAGTCTCCGCTCTTCTCCCACAGAAACCCTTCCTCTTCCTGCCCCCCTTCTCCTGGCTTCTCCCAGGCCTGCCATCCAGGATGCCGGAGACCGTAACCGCGACACCAGCGGACGCCATCTCCCGTGAGGGGGCTCCAGAAGTGGGCTGCGCACCGCACAGGCTGCCCGGCCTCCGCTGCGGCAGCACCGCCACTGCCCGCTGGCGGCGCCCGCCAGCTGAAGAGGTGATCTGGGAGCAGCACTAGGCTCCCTGGGCAACGGATGTAAAATTACCATTAAATCGCTAAAAGGGAAAAGAAACAGAAGCGTCTACTTCAGGAGGGAGAAACAGAGCGCTGGACCCCAGTGACAGAGATGCCACAGAGCTGGGCGCTGCAGCAGTGGGGCCCCGGCCCCCCAGTGGAGGGAGGGGCTGCAGAACTAGCCCTGGCGCAGAGGTCTCAGGGACCCCAGACTTCCACCTTAGAGGTAGCAACAGACAGTCTCTCTCCCCCTAGTCTAAATCAAATCTGTCACACGAAACCAAGGGGTGGGGTAGGACAGAAAACATCCCTCTTCTGCAGGTCTTCACTGTCCTGTTTGCGCTCGCAGAGGCCTACCAAGGAGACAGTCATTTTTAGATTAAGATGCTCCCTACAGAAAAACAAACACTCCAAGTCACGTTCAACCAGCCATTTCTTACCTGCGGTGTCAGCCTGCCAGACCGCACCCCGCCCAACCCCGAAACGGAAACAACTGCAAAGATCAGCGCCTGAAAGACTTAAGGAAACCGAATGCTCTAAAACTACCGGACGCTCAGGACAAAGCGCGGCCTCTACGGCGAAGAGGGCAGGGGGCAGGAGAAGGGTGCGGGGAAGGGCTGGGGATGTGGGGAAGGGAGCGTGGCCTCGGAGAAGTGGAGACGACGCAGCCGCAGAAGGATGCCTGTCTGAGCGCGGACGCACGCGGGCCGAGGACGCAAAGCCGCGTGTCTTCTCAGCGAGCGCTTTGCTGAATTTCCACTGATCTAAGACAATAGCCAGTAACGAGCTCACAAGCAGGAGACAGTGAGATGTGACCTACAGACGAGAGCCAATGAAAACCCATCTCAAAGGCAGCAAAAAGCAGACGGCAGTGGACATGTGGCCCGCGCTGCCCCCCAAGGGTTTTGGGCTGTTAGACGCCAACGCCGCAGCGCCAGCCTCGCGTGAGGTCGCGGCCCTACCTTGGGAGGCTCGAGGAGGAGCTCGTGGAAAGACCCAAGCCGCCCCCGGATGGCTTCCAGGACGCTCCTGTTCACTGAGCAAGCCGAGTGACTCGTGCCAGGCGGGCAGATCTCTATGTGGCCTTCGAACCTTAAAATAAAGCAAGTTAGTTTTACTTCACAAACGTCAGAGTAACATCATTCCCGGTGTCCCTGAGCAAATGCACGGTGGTTGCCAGCACTTTGGGGAGGACACAGCAAACCTCCCCGAGACCGAAGGCCCGAAACCCCCAGCTCCAGCGGCAGGCGCAGCTCTGTGCAGTTCTCCCTGCGCTCCTCGCCTCCTGAGGCCTGCGCGTCCACCCACAGCAGGCCCGGACCGGCCAGGAGACCGCAGAAGCACAGTGCCGGCCCGAGCACAGGGCGCCACCCCTACGGGGTGGGGCCGGTGATAGGGCGCGGTGACCGCCACACAGCCCGCCCAGGCCTGGGCCATGCCGCCCCAAACCTGGGCCTCGGCACGGTGGAGCAAGGGAGGAGCAGCGCCGCCACGGGCCGGCCGGCAGCCCCGGCCTGCGCCTGCTCCACGCAGAGCTCCTCAGCCCGCCAGCCTCCCGCAGAAGGCCTCGAGCTCGCGGCCAGAACAGTCTGCGCTCACATCACCCGCACAGACGAGCCTCCCAATCCCCGGCCGCAGTAACTAAAGGGAAGCGGGGGTTCTCACAGTGGGGGCAGGCTGGCGTGTAGGAGGGGAGTCACGAGGGCGCGCGTGGAGAGACGCCCGAGAGCGCCGCGCCACGGCAGACCGGAGCAGCGCTGCCCGCCCGACACCACCTCGACGCCCAGCTGTTGGTTCCAATGTGGCGAGTGGGCCCACCCACCGCATACGGCCTCTAGGGCCGCTGAGGGCCAGGCAGGTAAGCCAACACCCGGTATGCCTGTGCTTGAAGACGCCCCCGCACGGACACTCCCCGCGCTCAGCTCCTCACAGGGACGGCCTTTCGCTTTGACTGCAGTGCTCCGTAATGTGTCGGGGTCTTAATAATTTATTTGACCACATACAGCTTCCTTACAGTTTCTGTCTTAAAAGTTCTTTACAATCTCTTAGTTCTGTGAGGCGAGTATTTCTACTAAAAAGTGATTCTTTTTGAGGGGGCCTCCTGGTGGCACAGGGGTTAAGCCTCAGCACTATGAAGCTATTGGCAGCCTCAGAGGCCTGAGTTCGATCCCCGGCCAGCGAGCTGATCCACATGGTGCGGCAGACCTCTCCTGTCTCCCTGCTGCTCCCCTCAGCAGTGTATTTCAATGGATCCACCTGTTCTGCTCCCCACTCTGTCGCTGGTGAATCCTCTCACCCCACCATACCTCTGGTTTACACCCCAGTTCTTGTATGCATAAATACAAGTAAATCTTTAAAAAAGTAATCCTTCACTAGTATTTTCAACTCAACTCATCAGGAATTCATTTCTGTGTAAAATAACAGGTACAGACACTATTTTTTCCCCCAAGTGGTAAGTCAACCACATCTATAGAACAACCTGCCTTTACCCAGTTACATGAAAAAGCCACAGACTACAATTCCTTCATCGCTCCCATAAATGTCGTCTATTGTTCATCTAGCAAATGTTTAGCAAGCACCCACTGCGGGCCAGCCCTGGCCTGGTGCTGGAGTCCACGCGTCTGACAAGAGTGCACACTCTAGGACTGACGCACTCGTGCGTGGCCACCTTTATTATAAAAATGCTGCTGAAAAGTTTTTGGCTGTTCTGTTTTTATTCAGCCATGAAATCAGCCAAAGCCAAAACCAAAACCACGCTGACATGCCAAGGAGAGCCGCGTTAAATTCAGAACTCTCACCTGGACAGGCACAGGAGGTGTAGATGTTGCGGGGGTCGGGAGTCCCTCGCGTCGCTGACCCGCACCTCCTGTGCAGACGCACGTCACCTCCACTCACCAGGTGAGGCCATGCTGCTGTTTACAGTGTGGGGCGACTCTGAACAGAGGTGATGTACACGCTAGCATGCAAGTCTCCATGAGGGTAAACATGGAAGAGACTGTTGGGAGTTACAACGAGCGTGTGCTTGACTCTGCAGACACGGCTGAGCGCTCTGGAGGGCAGCGGCGCCGGTGTCCCCAGGGTCACGCAAGTACAGGACCCTGCCCCAGTGCTGGGTGGTGTCTATTCTGGCTGTCTCGTTCAGCTACATCGTGGGCAGGACAGGCGCGCCCCAAAAGGTCTGTGACTCCCAGCTCCCCAGCGCCTGTGAAGTGGCATCATTTGAAGGTGCTAAGACTTTGGGGTCTCGAGCAGGTGGCCCAGATGGACTCTGGAAGTGGGGGGCGGGGGGCGTGGCCACAGGCCTGGAAAGCCAATAGCCCCCGGAAGTTGGAAGAGGCACCTCTGGGGAGCATATACTGCTGACACCCTGAGCTTGGGCTTCTGGCATGCAGCCTATAACGAAGTAAATCTCTATGAAGTCAAAAAACTTGTAATTTCTAAATGCAACACAGGAAACAAATAGGACTTTTTTCAAGTATGTGTTGTGTTATCTCAATGTGGGTTTGACGTGAATTTCCTGAGTGACAAGTGGCGACGGCTGTGGCGCCATGCCTCGAGCTGCTGTGCGCATGCGCTGCACACTGCCACACGTGTGTGCACACATGTGCCCACTTCATTTTCTAGATAAATCTTTTGATGGAACTGTTTTCTTTTTAAAAGTTTTGAGTTTTTATATATATCTGGATGTAAGTCCTTTCTCTGATATGTTATTTAGGAATATTTTCTGGTGGTCTGTGAAGTGCCTTTCGTTTCCTTAGGAGTCTCTCAGAGCAGAATCTAAATCTTAATGTGGTCTGAGCCATCGGCCTTTCTTTTGTGGACTGGGCTTTGGTGATGCGTCTAAGAAATGTCTGCCTGACTTTGGTGAGAGACCTTCTTCCCTAGAAATTCTTTAGTCTGGGGATTTACATTTAACTCCACGACCCATGTAAGAGGGACATTTTTACACAACGCACAAGGGACACCCCAAGGCCCTCCATTCTGCGTACGTCTGCGGAGAAGACTGTCCTTTTCCCACCGAGCTGCCCCACACCTCTGTCAAAAACCAGCTGTCCTGAGTGGGGATCAACTTCAGGACGCAGCGCCGTCACGGTGGTCTACAGTATCTGTCCTTCCGCTAACACCACACTGTCCCGATCACAGCAGCTTTAAGTGACACCGCAGTGTCTGGGTACACCGTGCCCCGCTGGAGGGCTGCTCGGCTGCGTCCGGCGTCGTGGCAAGGATAAAGCTGCTCGAAACATCTGTGTGCAGATATTCACGTGGACATAAATCTTCAGCTCCTCTGGGTGAGAAACAAGGAGCCCAAACTGCCGGTCCTAATCGGGAGTCTGCTTTGTCAGAAACCATCCTGGAGCCCAGGGGCCCGCTGCCCCGCCCCGGGTGCTGTCAGTCCTCTGGGTCTGGGCTATTGTCGATGACCGATTTCTGGAGGAGGAATAAGCCTGCAATCTCAAGATAAACTGTATCTGATCACGATACATTATCCTTTTAACACATTGTTGGATTTAAATTGCTAACATTTTCTTGAGGAATTTTGCAACTAAGCTATTGTGGGGTCTCAGCAAACAGTTTTCTCTCCTGGAATACTTCTGTCTGGCTCAAAGAATTGCTGGCTTCACGGGCTATTTTTTCTGCTGTATTCTGACAGAGTTCTTACATCTTTGGTAGAATTTATCAAAGAAGCCAATCCAGGCTAAGAGCGTTACTGGAAGGTTTAGATATGAGTGTGTCCCCTCGGTCTGGCTGCCTGTTCCTTCTGAGACACACTGGCAATTCTGTTCCTTGACAGAGGCTATTGCACTGAGGCTGCTGAATTTGTCTTGTTGCTTGTTTGTAGGCTTTTCTTATTCTTCTCTTAACTTCTGTAGGGACTGTACGTATGTAGCCAAATTCACTCCGATTATGTGTAATTTGTGTCTCTTCTATCTCTTTCTTAGTCACTCTGGCTACAGAGTTATTCATCTCATTGTCAGTCCCAATGAAGCAGGACCTAGTTCCTTCCTGCTCCCCTCCTTGGTCCACTCAAACAGGGCTTCCTCCTGTTTGCCTGTGTACCTGCTCTGCCGTTCCCAGCTTTACCTTAGGGGGACACTTACCTCACCTACAGACTTCCCCCCTCTACTAAGGTGCCTACTACTCTCAATGCACCCTACACATTCTTGACATGTTCTGTTTCCATCACCAATTAGTTTCAAAGCACTCTCCAGTTCTTGTTATTTCATATTTAATGCTTGGCATTATTTAGAAGCGTGTTAATACATTTTAGACTATTTGGGGCTATTCCAGAAATCTTTTTCCCTAATTCTAGCTTAGAAATTCATTATCATCTGAATACACTATTTTTTTTTTTTTTTTTTTTTTTACTATTTTGGTCTGTTCAAGTCCGTGTCGTGGCCGAGACTCTGGGCGTCCCGGCAGAAGGCCGGTGTGAGTGTGCACGCGCCCTGCGGCCAGGGCTCCGGGTCCGTTAGGTCAAGTGGGTGACGAGACGAGCGTTCCTCAAGTCTTCCATGTTCAGTTTCTCCTGGAGAGCTGCAGACTGACAAACTCGCAGAGAGCAGTTTCCGTGTAACCCACGCCACCACCCTCATCACCTCGGACTAGTCTACGCTTTGCCAGTGAGCGAGCCGGTACCGACACACAATGCCCACGCTTCTCTCTCACCGCCTCGGTCTGTCCGGAGTCTGAGCTCTGCTCCCAAGTCCTCCCGCAACACCGCACTGTATTCAGCTGCCGCAGCGCCACCGCCTCTTGGCTGTGACAACTCCTCTGAGATCTGCCTTGACACTCCTGAGCACTGGTCAGCTATTCACGCAGAATGCCCCTCACCTGGGCTGTGTCTTGTGTTTTCCTAAGGATCACGGGGTCCTTGGCAGGAAGCCCAAATAGGCAAAGCGCCACTTTCATTCCTCACATCAAGGGCACGTCCTTGAACACCACTTCCCGCCAGCTGTGGGCTCCGAGGACTCGTCCTGTGAAGTTTCTCTCTCTGTCTTCCCACACTGCACTCGGGGAGGAGTCACAACGCAGGGGCCGCCCTCAGAGATCGGGAGTCTCCCGCCTCGAGCTCTTCCACCTGGAGGTCTGTCTCCTCCCCGAGACTTCACGTATTCAGCGTGAGCGTGGACCCAGAGGCGTTTATCTTCGCGTTAAGCTACAGCACTACTTCACTGTGCAAATCACTCTAGTTTCGGTCAGCGGGACTTCTTTGGGCTGGCTCCTCTGCCCCCGACGGACCTACTGTATCATGGAACTGGGGGGTCTTGGCTCATTTCTGGTGGCATGGAGTCAGGCGTCCCTCCACAGAGGCCCGGCTCCTTTCGCTGGAGGGAAGCGGCAGAAGCCAAAGCCGGGCGCCAGCTGCTCTCGTCCTAGGGTCTGTCATTACTTCTGGGCCCTCACAGCTCCCAAACCAACTGTCTTTTTGGTTGAACGCTTCATCTTTCAGTGTGGGTGATCCCCAAGTCCTCCACTGAGTCCTCTTCAGCTGTGCCCAGGGCGCAAGGAGTGCAGGGGCAGGCTTCCTCTCTGCTGTCTTTTGGCTCCCGGCATCCCACGCGGTCCTCCATCTCACGGCGAACATTCTCCATCTGCTCACAGACTGGCCGCTTTTCTCACAAGCCTAATATATCAATCAGAGTTATTTTAAATTCCCCGTCACACAGTTCTGACATTTTCAATCTAGTCCGAGCGACTGCTTTTTCTCTTGGAGATTTTATTTGGGTTCTTTTTTTCTCTTGTAATTTTTGATTGAACACTGAACATCTTGTACGGGGTAGTAGAAACTGATGCAAACAGTATTTAAGTCCGGAAAGGACCAGGCTCCTTTCCCCTAGACCTCAGTGTGGAGCTTATGGCAATCCTTCGCGAGCAGCTGGGCTAGTTTCAGTTTTGTAGGTGCTGCGACTGCCCTCAGCACCCTACAGACCTCAAGTTTATCTCAAGTTACTTTGCATTTTTATACTTGGGGCTGGTTTGCCAAGTCCCCCCACTGTCTGCTCCACCTTAGGCCAGTCTTCCCTGTAAGCTTGCTCCTGTGCCCGACACCTCCTCCCCCCACAGCCTTTCCTCTGGCATTGCGGCCCAGAGGCTAGTTGGGGAGGACCGGGGCAGGCGACTCACTGTACTGCTCTGGGTCAGTCTCAGCCGTAGGCAGCCGCTGTCCCTGGGACTCAGGGGTAGGAACTTCTCAGGGAACCCGCATTCCTTCACTGGCAGGAGAGCTCCCCAAGTCTGGGCCGGAGTGTGTTCCTGCCTCTCCCACAGGAGAGGATTTTTTGCCCCGGTCCCTTCCACAGCACACGGCCTTCACCGAAGTCTTCCAGGTGGTGGGGTTTTCCACCCTTTCCTCAGCAGTTTTGTTCAGCAGGGGCGAGGACGGAGAGGGATCCTGGAGGGAACCGCGCGTCTCTGCCAAGGCCGCTCCTCCATTTCCTCAGGCCTTTTCTGCAAGAGAGGGTCGCTGGGCCTCGCCCTGCTCCCAGAGCTCCTCAGGACGGGCCTGCAGGTGGGCTTACCCTGGTGCCTGCAGCTTCAGTGTCTCCGCTCTCCTTGGCCCCCACAGGGTTCTGGGAGTTACATGAACTGCCACTGCTTTTATTTTCAAAACTTATCTGGGCTATAATTTTATCAAGATAAGAGAAAGAAACTGCCATGAAAGCGCTGAGGTTCCTCAGAAGTCCAGGGCTCCGGTACGCACAGACTCAGCCCCCACTGTCTTCTGGAATTTATTTTTTAACATTTGACTTAGTACAATTACACATTCTTAACGCTGAACTTCCAGTCACACCCATCGTCACCTTCCTCCCGCGTCGCTTCTCGTACTTTTCCCGACACCTAAGGCTCTTTCAGCTCTCAGGTCCTATTTGGCTTTGAAGTCCACCTTCAAGTCACCTGTCCCCAAACACAGACGGAACAGGGAGGTTCACGAGCCTGAAAGGCCTCTCCTGCCCTCACACGTCACCGACGGGACACTGTTCTCCAGCCCTCAGCCTGCGATACCCGGGAGATGTCTGGCGACCTCTTTGCTTTCTAGTTCACTCAGATTTTCTTACCTAGATACCTGAACGGTTTACCCTTAACCTCATCAGAATAAGGCCGAAACCCGAGACCTTTGTGAATCCCTCCCCTCGCTCAGCTGTGGAACGCCTGCCCGTCTCAGCACAAGCCCTCCCGGTGAGGGCCCCGCTGTCTCCGAATGCTGTGTCCTGCACGCTCTGAGTGCGCCTCTGGCCAGAGCTGTCCGCGCTCCTCCTCGCGCCGCGTCCGGTGCTCTCCACGTGGGAGGACGCGGCCGGCGGGCGGGGCCAGGTGGCGTGCGGAGGGGGCAGCCCTGCGTCGCTGGACGGAGCCCTTCAGGCACGGGCACGTCACTGCCAGTGCGACTACCGGGGCAGACACAGCCCACAGCTGCGGGTCCGCGGAGCTGCACACCGCCCTGCTCTCCTGCTGGTGCCCCCCGCCCCCCGCCGGGAGCGGACACCAAGAATCGGGGAGACAGGGTGGTCACTGTCCCCAGACCCCGAAGCCACGCCCCACAGTCACTGCAGAGGTGGCGGAGAGGCCCGCCGGCTGCCAGCGCCCCCCGCGCCCCCCGCGCCCTCCGGCTCACGGCGGGCTGTGAGGAGCAGGGCAGGAAGCCGGGACGGACGCCGCACGCACGCCCCTCCGACGAGCACGCCCCGGGCAGTCGGCAGACTCAGACCAGCAAAGGCGCTAACCTGGAGGGCAGCCCAGGGCACAAGCTCGCTTCGGGCTCCGACCTCGGCAGACTCTTCCGAAAGGCTGCGCCAGCCGCCCTTCATTCTGTGACAGCCTCACGACTACAGACCCTCACAGTGAGGCCACCCCCCAAACAACCTGAAGCCTAAATTCAGCATCTGCAAGACGACGCACAGGCCAGAAAGAGCCCCTCAACCGTGGCTGTGGAGGCCCGCATGCAGGGCTGCCTGTGTGTGTCTAAAGCGAAGTGAGCTGCTTCTGTGTTTGATCCATGACGTATTTCTGACTTTAGTAAATTTATTACTTACTTATTTTAGAAAATTGACTTACTTTAATCAACTTGCTACAGCAGCATTTCTGTAACCACTACAAAGAGCCAAATGACCAGAGTCCAAGCGCGGCCAATCACCAGCGTCAGCAGCGGTTTCCGGCTGCACCCCCGCGTGCCCCCTCCCACGAAAGCTAAGGCCGCTTACACGGAAAGCAATTCAGCGCCCGCGATACAGGGCACGATGCTGGAGTTGACCCCCCGACACCCCACGTGGCCGAGAGAACCCAAAAGGGAGCAGCGGGCCTGTAGGGTGAGGGCACTTACGCTGGCCGCCGCGTCTCAAGCAGAGTCAGCAGGATCTGGATTGCACTGACGATGGCCGACTCATTTTTCTCCTTATGGAAAATATTTGACAGGAGCTGCTCTATGATTTCTTGCCTAGGGAAACAAATAAACAGTCAGCTGCCGATCGCAGAACCGTTTACCGGTGACAACGTCAGAGGACGAGATCATGACACAAGACAAACATCACACAAGCACTCAGCTCTAGCGGGCATGTTTTTTTTTAACTCACATTTATTAAACTCAGCAAGCGATCCCCATTATAAGCATAACTCCTCCCAATATATGGTCAAACACCCTCCCCCCCTCAGCAAAACTACCTGGGCCCTGCCAACCTCACCAAGTCAACCAATGCGGCAGGACTAGAAGTCACCTCACAAGCACAGCTGGGAGTGGAAGGTGGGGGGTGGGGGGGGTGGTAAAAAGACTCCAAACCCTTCACCCCACAAAGGAAGGAGAAGTTTTCAAAAAGGCAAATTAGGACCTGTAACTGTTTTCCCACAAAGGCATCAATGCACAATTAGCTTAGATCCAAAACAGGCGAACAACCGCTGCATTTTACTCTCCAACTAACATCAGATAAACCAAAGTGTCGAGGCCACACTGCAGGGTACCCCTCACCCCCAAAGTCACAGTGCCAGTAAGACTGGGTAGCAGGTACCTGTTCTCGAGGAAACCCAATTTCTTAGAGGCTGAGTCATTTTCGGAGCCCACGCAGGCTAAGCAGCGCAGCCCCCCTCACAGGCCGCCGCGGGGCCCGCTGTGCAGGCCAGGCCCGCAGGTGAGGGCCTGCGGGGAGTGGCTCAATCCTCTGAGCCAACTGCAGAGGAGCCGTCTGCGTAACGTGCTCCCAGCCGAGTGCTCACATTACTTGTGAGGATGCACGACAACGGTAGTCACGCCACACACAGCCGTCTGCAGAATCAACGGGAGGCCGGGGGTGGGGCGCGGGCAGCAGGCTGCGCTCCGCAGCAAACACGTCTGCTCTTCAGACAGCGGCCTCCCCCGGCGCAAGGGCCCACGGGGCATCTGCTGCAGACGCCCACCTGCACGCCCAGCCGACCCGTGAGCACATCTCTTGCCACCCTGACGCCCGAAGAGAGGGCAGAGGCTCCTGCCAGTTCGTGGCCGCACAGAATCCAAGTTCTACCCAGCAGCCTTCCGCAGGCGGACAGAACGACAGCCAGCCAGCCTGACAGCCAGGACTCAGCGTGGGAGCTGGCCCAGATCTGAGTCTTACCGAAAGACACAACGATCACCTAACACAGACGAAATCATAATCCGAAGGACTGAGAATGCCATCACATTCTTGCAGCGATAAAGTACGCGCGTGCAAGAAGATATCCCGAAAGGCTTTTAAAGGGCTCCTCTGACGCGCGTCGGCAACGCCCAGGACTTGGCGGTTTGCGCAAGAGGCCGCCCGGCCCCGCCCCGCCTTCGAGACAACGGCTCACTTTTGCTTGTGCTTGTTTTTCATGTCGGCAGCCAGAAGAAAGATTCACTTTGACATAAAGCAAACCAGCTTGAATGGGCTCAAACTCCAACTTACTTTGTGCTCATCAGGATCAAGAACAAGAGCTGCCCAGGCCAAGCCTCTAGCACGGCTGCTCCTAACAGAGCTTCTGGCCCTCACTTTCCCGGAGGCGCTGAGGCAAACAGCTCCTGTTCAAGTCCAGGCCGCTCTGCAAGCCGCTGCTCGTCGCCCGCGAGGCCAGTGCACCCTCTCAGAGCCCGGGCTACCTCTCCCCATCCTCACTCGCCTCTTCACCCTCAGCTCATCTCAGTCTCTTCTGAAGAGCTGCCCTGACCTTCTGCTGACACAGGCGGCACGTCTGCGCACGACACCCAGCCCGCGGGCCGCTGAGCACGCCGCCCCAGAGGCGGGTCGCCTGCCTGCATGCCCACACCCCACGGGCTGGCTGGGGGCTACGGCACGCTCTGTTACGAAGTGTGCGCAGATCCCAGTGCTACGTGACAACACCAAGTCCGTGTGGCGGCTCCACGACTAAGGAAACCCACCAGGGCCCCGCCTGTCTACACACGTGCGAGCCACCAGCACGTGGGCATGCGTCTGAGCAGGGCCGGCCCCCGTCCTTTAGGGGGGCACCATCAGGGAGCAAGTCTCCCCCGCTCCGAGTGGTGAGGGTGTAACCTGGCGACATCACAGGGCCCCTCAGCCAGCATGGTCCACGTTCTGAGAAATAGGCTCCGGCACGCGCCGCTGCGTGTCCTGGGTGCGCACCTGTCTGCACCAGCCAGCCCACCTGACTCAGGACAAAGGCTGGGGCATGTCAGCCATGACCGGTGAGGCTCCGGGGGCGGCCTCACGACCCAGGCCAGGCTGGGAGCAGAGGGCTGGCTGGCCCCGCGCAGCTCGGTGGCTGCCACTGCGACATGGGGAGACACTCGGGTGAACCATGCGGTTACAACAGACCTCTTCCCACACGTGGCCACGGAGCACCGACAGGCAACGCGCCTGAAGTGAACTGCCCACAGTGTCAAACACAGGTTGGATTCCCAAAACTTTGTACAAAGACCGTAGAATGTTCCCTCATTAACTTTTAAAAATAAGCGTATGTTAAAATATTGTTAAATAGATAAAAGTAGCGTTGAAATTAATTTCGCCTTTTTTCGTTACTTTAACGTGACTCCTAGAACATCAGAGCTCCGTGGGGCTGTCCCGCGTCTCCCTGGCCAGCGCTGTCCCGAGCCCACGACTCACGCCTGCCCAGGGCGGCAGCGCAGGCCCAGCCCCAGGCCCTGTGACCGTGGGCTGTGCGGGCATGACCATTGTCCAGCCGCAGGGGCGGGCCAGGACACCCGGGGGACCGGGACAGGCGGTAAGAAGCTCACGGTCTCTTCAATTCAATTCTGCTATTCCAGAAACTACGCAAGTCCTTCCCAGGCTACAATACATCCTGGGAATTTACCTGTCAGGAAGCAAAGCTTCAAAAAAGCTGCCTTGCCTCTAATCTGTTCCTTGCTTGCCTCATGCTTGCCTAGTAAACAACACACACAAGTGTTGTCTTCTAATAAAGGCCTCCAGGGAGTTAAACCGAAAGAGGCCAAGGCACCGTGCTAGAGGAGGCGGCGGATGACTGACACGTCCCCAGGAAGGACAGTGCCCAGGAAGGACAGCAGCAGCAGCAGTGACTGGAGCAAGACGGCCCTCACACCTGCTGCCTGCTCTCCTCACAATCACTCATCCGAGGCGGGAGACACCTGACTTTTCTGGATTCAAGGACGGGCAGCCGCACGCACGCAGGGCCGCTGTGCGCCCAGCTGACCACAGGCGCGCTCTGCAGATGCAGCCTGCAAAGGCCAGCACAGGCAGCTGGGCGCCACGAGTCCCTGATGAGCACACCACCCCGAGCTGCCTCTACCCGTGACACGGCTGTCCGCAGCACTGTCTAGGAACAGGGTGGAGGCGGGACAAAGAGGAAACACCTAAGCTGTGGGCCCTTCGCCCTGGTCCCCCTGGTCAGCTGCAAAGGGAGAAAATCCCAAGAGCCTCTGATAGACAAAGCCCTGACTAACAAGTCACGAAGCCAGAGCGCCCCTGCACCCCACGGAAGTGGTGACTGCGGCGATGACAGGGCCGCCTCCTCGCGGCGAGCGCCAGCGCCCTCTATCTCACCACCACCGAGGAGCTCAAAGCCTCCACACGTGCCCTGCTTGCATCCTACCCCGCAGGGCTCCGCCGGGCGCCGCTGTTGCTGGGGTCACCACCTTCTCCCCCACCCACTCACAGAGTTTTCCAGGGACGTGATGCCAACGCCAGGAACACTTACCACCACTCACAGTGCAAAAACGTCAAAGAGCATGGATATGGAAAAAGGAAGAGAGGGTTTTAAACGTACTTCTCCAGAGTGGCAAGCAGGGGGTCTGGTTCTGTGCTGTTCTGAATTTGCAGCATCTGGTCTCTGCTCAGGCGAACAATCTCGCAAAGTGACTGGGAGGCATTTGAGTGCCGCTAAAGGAAAAAGTACAACTTTAACTGAAGCACACACACATCAGAATCAAATCGCAGAGGTCAGGGAGGGAAGCGCCTAAGAACACAAATGCACACTGGCCACGAGCTCGGCGAGGACAGTGAGCCGCGGGGGAGTGCTGTGGGAGGCGTGTGCGCAGGTGGCAGGGGCGTGGGGTTGTGCGGGGGACGGGGCCCCAGCTCTGGCCACGAAGCACCCCCGCGACCGGCCTTGAAGACGCTATGCCCCAAACACACATCTCCATCCGCAGAGGGGCACAGCATGCCCGGCTGAAAGCAGGCACACGGCAGCCGCCCGCACAGCAGCCCCTCGCAGGAAGGCTCTGCGCCGCGGGCCCCAGCACTGAGCGGCGCTCACGGTGGAAGGAGCAACGCCACTCCAGCCCCAACCCACGGGGGGCGGGAAGCCACAGAGGGGCCGGGGCCCTGCTCCGCCTCATCGGGGCAGTGTCTCTGCAGCATGCCATGGATCACTCTACACGGGGGAGCACCAGAGGGACCGGGCACCAGGCAAAATGAGCCTTCCCACGGGCAGCAGGGCAGGTGCTGACGCTGCAAGCACTTTTGTCTGCAGCGAGACACTCCCCGCCGCCGCTGACAAGGCACCCCGCACTGCCCGTCTGCCCAGAACACGGGCCGGAGCTGGGTGGCCTCAGGACGCGCCCCTCGTGCGGGGGCAGGCCATGCTCCAGACTCGCTCTCCGCGGCCCCGCAGGCCGTCTGTGGCCTGTGCTGGGCGGGGGCAGCGGGGGCTTCTCCCCGAGCCTGACGGAGGCGCCAGCCAGGCAGGGTCTGCACACTCCAGCGTGGCACGGCCGACCCTGCCCCAAGGGGAGTCCCGGGAAATCAACGGCCCGTCCCACTCAGCAAGGACGTGAAAGCGTTTCAGGTGGACTCCAGGTTCCCAGGGCTTCGAAGGGACCGAGCAGGAGTGAGATGCGCCCCCTAAGGAGACCTGACCCGTGGGGGAGAAGGGCCTCCGGCTGCGCCCTGCCCCTCCCCACTCTGCAGCCTAAGCCGCAGCCAGAGGCACACACGGAAGTGCCCCCGGTCACAAGACACACCCTGCAACCCCCCAAAACACTCCTTTCCTAAATATGGTCTGACACCCCCGAGCAGGCGTGGCTGGACGTGGTGCTTCCACGTGGCCCGGCCTGCTCCTGAAGGCAGCACCTGGAGAGCAGAGCGAGGACATCTGCACAGGGCCCGCGGGCCGGGCCTGCCCCAGCAGCTTCTGCCAGCTCCATGCAGCTCCCGTCCTATGGCCCCGAGCGCAACCTGCAGGCGCACAGGAGCCCGGGCAGGCAGCGGGGCACGCAGGGCCGCCGCCGAGCACCACGGGACCCAGGCTGGGAGCGCGGGCAGACGGGAAACGCGCACGCGGGGCCACATCGTTTGGGCTAACGATGGGCATAAAAGGAAAAGGAAGTGCGGCTGGAAGAGATCTTTAACAAAGGCAAGCAGATGCACAGGAAACCCCAGTGCTGGAACCGGGGCCTGCTGTCCGCCATCCTGGAAACCATGCGGGCATCAGCAGAACGCGGTATCTGCTGAGGCCTTTGGCATCAGAAAACTGTCAGATGATCGCTGTTCTACCGGCCCTCTGCGATCACATCTGGTGCGACATGCCCTTGCCCAAAGAAACAGTTGTTTTCTTTAAACCAAGTTTACAGTCACACAGAGAACTTACATCTTCTTCCTGCGACGGATGAACTATCTCCACAAGCCTCTGGATAATTTTCTCTTCATTTAGCCACTGTAAGACACATTGCAGAAGGGATCATAGCAACGAGGGGCTCCTGGTCAGGCCCCTGTGAAGACGGACATGCCCGGGGCCGGGCGGCACATTAAGTGGGGTGCTATGGGTTCTCTGGGCTTGAAGCCAACAGGATTAAAAGGCCCCCAAGGAAATGGAAGCAAACAGATTAGTCCAACAGTACCCAGCCGTGCCAGCCACTCCCAAATCACCCCACCGCACGAAAGACTCCCATCTGCCGGCTTCTGAGTCGTGGGGAACCCCAGAAACTGAGCACCAAGAGCCTGTCCTGCTACCAAGGGGGAAAAAGGGTAGAACTGATACATTTCCTGCAAGAGAGCTTCAAAAAGACTGAGAAAAGCGGTGTTTAAAGCATGGGTTAAAAAAGACATGCGGCACTTTCAGATTCTAAAACGGAAGCCGCTGCTGTCTGCCCCGCCGCCCTTGGCAAGAGGCTGGCACCGCGACAAGGACGGGCTCTCCTTCGCCCGTGCCGGCAGCATGGAACAGCTCCGTGGGGGCAGACACCATCAACAGGGCACTCAGCTCCCCGAAAAGGAGCCCAAAGCTAGAGGACGCTGGGGTGGGGCAGGGGGCCCGGGGAGCCCCCACAATTTGTTGAGTCACGACGGAGAGGAGCCCTAGCGCCGTCTCCGGACTCCCAGGAGGACGGCGCGTCAGCGACGAGGGCCAGGGGGTGAGGGCGACTGCCCCAGCCCACGCCCCCGTCCGCATCAGACTCGGAGCAGCGATGACCTCAAACAGCAGCGGATTCCCACGGGCGGAGGCCGAGGGTCCTCACCACGTCGGGGAAGCAGGAAAACGGATGACAGTGAAATCACCCAGTCCCGAAGCCCTACTTCCTCCGCAGTCACTAACAAGCGCCGACTTTCCAACTTCACTTTCAGACTAATCCCCCCACGGTGGGCCCGGAATCCAGGTGGGGCATGTAGGAGTTTCTGCCTTCCCTGGAGCCTGGGCCTTTACTAACCACCCAGGACCACGGCCCTCAGAGACAGCCCTTCTGGAGATGGACCTAACATCCAGCCCGCGAGAGACTGAGGGATTCCAAGAAACTGTGAAGGGGAACGCTCCTCCCCTTCGTCTCAAGTCTTCCCTGGAAACGTCTACCTCTTCTGTGAAAAGATTCACGCCCACAGAACACACCTAAGGGAACCAATTTAGGGCCCCGGCCACAGGCGGGAACAGGACAGTCACCAGGGCACCCGCTGGCCCCTCACAAGGAGCAGGGCTGCCGGCGGGCCCGGCCCTCCCGCCCGCTCCACAGCCAGCCTGGCCCAGCCTTTTGCCAGGACAGCACCCGACGCGCTCGCCTCCGGCCCTTCAGGGGTCTGACTACAGCCCTTGTTTTCTACCCGTCCAGAGCAGCGAGTAGGGTTGGCGGCAGAGGGGGCACGGCCCGGGGTGGTTCTGGAGGAGGGCGGTGAAGGGAAGAGAGGGAGGGAGGAGGAGAGAAGACCAGAGCGGGCAGAGATGAGGAGCCTTACCTTCGGGTCCCGGGCTCCCTCCCTGCCCACCCAGGTTTCACCGAAGACGGCTCTTCAAGAGGAACACAGCTCCTGAGACAGCCCAGTCTCGCCATTTTAAAATCCGTGCCTTTTTGGAAGTCAACCTCTCCCCCTTGCCCTGCTCGCAGCCCGTGCGAGAAAGCGCCTTCTGAAGCCTGAGCCTCCGGAACTGACAGCTCTCCTGCCTGACGCCCAGAGAACCCCGCAGCGCGCCCCTTCCTGAGGAGGGAGCCCCAGAGCGCGCAGCCGAGACCGACAGCTCCCACCTCCTGGCTTCCGCTCCTTCCGCCAGGCCCAGGCCGAGAAGCCCTGACCATTCTGCCCCCCTGCTCCCCGAGAAAGAGCCGCAGGACAGGAGCCCCCGGCAGGAGCCAGCCCGCGCGCAGCACAGGTGCGGGGCCGGAGCCCGAGCCGCACAACCTGAATCTCCCTGCGTGGGAACCACTGCTGTTCCCCCTGCCCGCGCCCCTCCCCGACCCTGCACGCGGGGCGAGGCACCGCCCGCCCAGGCCAGGCACGGTCTACTCACATTCAGCACATCTTGCCTGGGCTGGGGAGGCTCGATGCACGTCAGGAGCCTGAGCAACAAGTCCATGATGGCCGAAGTTCCTATGTGCTTTATAATAAGGTCTACAAAATCTCGTTTCTTCTTTAAGAAATCCACAATCTGGAGGAGAACAAACCAAAACTGAAAGACATGTAACCTGGAAGTTTGACCTTTAGAACGCTCCCGCCCCACTGTGAACCCCCACAACAGCTTAAGCTGCGGAGTGGCAAAAGCTGGGTTAGAATGCAGATGCCACACTGGAGGCCTGCGAGCTGTCGCCACGTCCAAAACCCCTCAAAACCACCTCCTCAACGGGACAGCCCCGAAAACACACATTAAACACCTGCTTTCTGTCCACTTTCAATATTTATTCTCAAAGGATGAGTGCTGAGTTTTCAAAACACCTGTAAACAGCAGAATATGCCAAGAATTTATGGGCCCAAAGCAAGTCCGTTAAACGCTGCACTGAAACACAGAAGACGCAAAACCTTAACTGTTCTCCGGCAAGTGAAAGAAAAAACTCAAAACAGACAGACTCTGTGGAAGCGGCCAAGCTTCCTGCTGCTGAAAGCGCATCCGGAGCCCACCTCGGCAACGTGGCAACTCCAGGCGGGGCCGCCAGGGGTGTGTGGGAGCCCTGCCGCCTGGGTCTCACGCAGGAAGAGGGAAACGCCGTGTCGACTAGATCTGCGGGCACCTTAGCGTCCCTGCCCGCTGCCCACATCAGCTGCTCGACGGTCCCGGGCAGCGCGGCGGCGTGGCAGGGCTCTGACGGCCACTCTGCGGTCTCTCAAAAGCCCATGACGTGCAGACGGGAAACCGAGGCTCGGACTTGGAGCATCTGGCGAGATGCTGGCAAGTGGCTGCTCTGCCCTCCGCGCCAAGATGCGCGGCCACAACCACCACGCACTGGGGGTCTGCACGCTGCTCCCCAGACCGCAGGCGACCCCTCAAGGAGGCGCACACAAGCAACTGCTCGACTGCACCACGGGCAGTTTCTGAAAGCACAGCACAGGGGCGGCGGCGGCAAAGCCACATGCCACAAAACGTGGCATGGTCCAGTGGCCGCAGCACCAGACCTGGAGCCCAAAGGCCCAAGTCGCAGCCAGGGGGCGGTCGGGCAGGGACACCGAGGTGCGTGCGCTGAGGCAGCCCCGCAACGGACTCCCGCTCCGGCAGCTGGTGCGGCTCGGTGGGGCCGCTTGTCCCCTGCTCTCCCGCCCTGGGGGGCAGGCAGAAGGCGCCTCCCTCCCGGCCTTCATCTCCTCACCTCACCGTGGACCCCCATCACGGCAAACTGTGCCAGCTTAAAATCCAGCCCACCCCTCTTCCTCCCTAGAACTTTGTCGACGGCTAGGACACGCCAGCGGCTCAGCACAGTAACTAGTGTCCGTGAAAGGCGAGGGGACCCGCCGACCCCCGGGGACAGGCCCGACTGAGGCCATGCTCCCCGCGCGTGCCCCGCCAGCCTGGCCTCCACGCCCACCGACACGCACGCGGCCTGCAGCACGCCCAGTGCTCCCGCTCCCCGCGCCTGGCCCCGCGGCCGACCTCCACCTCCGCTGCTGAGCTCCACGGGGCCGGGAAGGAACAGGAACTCGGTACTTAACTCTTGCTCTGAGACTTACATGAAATTGGAAAGGGAAAAAAAAAGCCCCAGTTCAAAGTTCCCCGCCACATCCTCCCCGCCGAGACGAGGACAGGGCACCACCACGTGAGTGCACGGGGGGGGGGGGGGGGGGGGG